>CM055732.1:5713110-6031720 GCA_029465975.1 Dallia pectoralis | reverse complement strand
TACATAAAGAGATTGTTCCCTGTTTACATCACCTTCAACGAGCAAGGCAACCGTAAGCGTATTAACTGTCATACTCTTCATTTTCATAGATACAACATTATTGGGAATATTATTTTGTTTTTTTTGTATTCTTTTCTATTTTCCAATTCGTTTTATATGATTATTTGATTTTATTAGATAGTAGTGGCAATAGTATTATTTATTACATTTTGGGGGATTTTTTCCCCCCAGTGCCTAATGATAACAATTACATCTGGAGACATTCGTCTGGCTTCTTGTCCCCCTAGTAGACCTGTTCTACCGTTTGCTGTGAGTGTAGCTGGGTGACAGTTAGAGGGTGGGGAACAGTGTACATTTTCAGTGTACATTTACAGTGTACTCCTGTTTGAGTTCCTTGACTGCTGATGCACATGAGTAGACACAAGGAGTGCCCGAACAAACACTTGCCGTTGCATCTGGTTGCATTTGCTCTTTTGGACTTGTCTCATTGTTAGAACTTCTCAAAGTAATGGTCACCCAATGCAGCCATGATATAATACACACATTATCTGCTTACACCGTCAATATAATCAACACATTGGCCTGGACATTTGTATAATATGAGCTCAATTAAAAAATGTTTCTTGCATGACATTTTGAGACAACTACAAATAGACATATGTTCATTAGATTGAACATGTGACCTTGAATACTGGGGTGCCTCAAAACAATAAAACGGAACCACAGACACAGTAACATTTAGAGAGGCTCAAGTCACACAGTGGTCAGGAACTGTCCTGGATCCAAGAATTGATTATGGACACATGAAGTGTAATCCTCAGACAAGTTGGATCCTTTTTGTATTGAAAGATTTCCATGTTTACTACATTGCAATAAGCATTGAGGTCAACTAGTCTTTAGAGATGCGGTCTGGGACAGTAGGAAATACATTATAGTATTTTTAAGCTGGCTGATTCATGTTTTCTCGTGCTGAACAATCTATGCACCTGCCACCCCACTAACAGCTGGGAATGTATGCAGATTTAGATTTAACCCAGATTGAGGCATTTGGCTTGGAGGAACAATCACGGGGATAGACGCAGCAGTACTGTCATCCTAGCCGGATCAAAAAGATACAATCCTCACCCCAGAAAAAAGAAAGTATGACAACTCTCCCCCATGTTGGTACAGCCGTCCCACTGCAGTAATGACTGTCACCTCATAGGTTCAGGTACGGTGTGCATGGAGGAAAAACATTCATGCCAAAAATGATCATTTATTTTCTCTGGACTTTCTTTGCAGGCAGTCGTAACAAAATGTCGCACTGACTGAACACACCCTTCGGTTTTATCGCAACAACGGTTTGGGTGAAATCAAGAGCTCTGCTCAGTTCAGACAGTGGAATTGGTATTGATGACCAGCGAGATTTTGCACAAAACGACAGAAGAAAACTTACTGTTGGATTGATTAATCCGTATTCCTCTTTTAACCACACTATCCTCAAATATCTTACAGGTAAGTGGCTAACAGGTTATAACGTCGTGCAATCGCCATTAACTGATCCATAATTTTCACAATACGATTTAAGGTATAAAATTACTATAAGCTTTAAATAGGCAACCTATAGGAGATGCGCGTACCCTTTTCAGTTGCCACTATAACAATAATGCATTGATCTCATTTATTATATAATTATTAACGTTTCCCCTACAAAAGAATAGGCTATTGTGTTTATTCATGAAAGATGGCACGTTGTCGCTGAACTTAAGTTAAGCCTAACTTTTCACCATGGAAACGTATAAGATAACAATTACCTGCTGTCACTGTCAACGTTAACTGAAGATGACGTAACAGATGTTCACGCTGTGGATATGGAGAGTATACACTCCTTCTATAGTGTTCGCAGTTTGCAGGTCTGAAATGTAATCTAATCAGTACAGATACAGGGTACAAGCTACTCAACATTGGACAACTGCAAGAATGTTATAGGAAGGAATTTGAAAAAGTACACAAAAATGAATTATGTCTTGATTACTGTATTAATTGAGGTGATGAATGAGCCAATTGGAAGCTGGGGATCAATGAGATTTAATCATCCATTAATGATTTCTAACCAAATGCCTTGTGGTTATAGGATCTTTTTCCCAAACAATGTTGGGGTCTGAAGACATATGCAATCATCAAATCTTAATTCTGTAATTTGTAAAAAAAAAAAAAAAAAAAAAAAAAAAAAAAAGTTGTTATAATTAAAATGTAATTTACATTTAGCTACAACTGCAAAAATGTAAAGACTTATACTTGCGACAGTAATTGATTCGATATCAAAGCATCAGTAAATTTCATGAATGCAAAAAGGCACGTGCAAAACTAAGCACAGTGGAATTAACTTTTACACAACCGCAGACAGTCACACATACTCAGACAAACACATATGACCTCACACACACACACACACACACACACACACACACACACACACACACACACACACACACACACACACACACACACACACACACACAATACACACATATACTCCAAATCACTGACACCTCACTGAGCTTCTTCTCCCTCCACCAGAATGGACATGTTGCCTGATCTGTGGAACCATGAGTACTGGCTGCCTCCTGGGATCACCTGGAGAGATATGGAGGAGATGGACAAGTCAGAGACTCCGCACCCCTGTGATCTGCTGTACGCCCTGCCTTTATCTGTAGCATTCATCGCCCTCCGCTGGGTTTTTGACAGGTAACTGATCGGGATGAATCAGGCCTAACCCGGTGACCTCTATACGTTGTGACAATACACAAACAATCTAGGAGTCGTATTTCAGCTGTAATTGTGTTGTTTACTAATGAAACAAAACCATATCGCCCAGAAATGCCATGTCAATGTTTGATTGATTTGTATGGTGAGTACACTTGTAAAAAGGTGACATTAAAAAAAACCATAATGGAACCTTTACATTTTAGGCAACACATCATAGCAACATTCCGATATTATATTAAGCCTTTTTTCACATCATTATTGACTGAGGGGCTGACTCACTACCACTGCATAGCTGCATCAGCAACCAGAATATCAAATACCGACCGGGGGCTTCACACTCTCCTTCATGCATGAAGCTGCTGGTCATTACTTTGAGTTAAACCAACCAATGTGATAAGAAGCGTGTTAAAACTGTCTACATTTTTTACTTGTCTCAGGCTGTAATGACCTGTGAGGTAACAAGGCCTTTAAAATAAGACTTTTAAAAATAAAATAAAAAACAAGATAAACTTGTTTTTATTGTTGAGTAATGCCATACCGGTATCTGATAGGTGCAGTGTGATTGTTCCGCATCACAGGTTTGATTAAATACTTGATTATGTCCTGTGTGAACTGAGAGCTCTATCCACATTGACCTGGATGCCTGCAGTGACTCTGGCGAGAAATCCTTGTGTTGTTGGAGCTGGCTAGTCGGGAATTGTAGGGAGGCCAGGAGTGGGAGTCTTGCTGAATGGGAGAACAACAGCCGGTGGATTGTAGACAGGGTAGGGTTGCTACGACAGCTGTTTCCTGCGGTAACCAGAGAAGACAGTGCCCAGTGATCCAAATGTAACTTGCCGCTTGATTAGCAAGAGCAGTTATCATTGGTAAGAACTCAAGGCTTGTGGTTGTGGTTTGTGTTGACGTCTTGCCTCAGGGTGGTGGCTCCATCCTTGGGAAGATGTGTTGGTTTGAGGACCAGACGGAGATTGACTGCTGCTCCTACACCAAAGCTGGAGTCCTTCTACACCCAGCGAACTAGACAACCATCTCAGGTCAGTGTTTGTCTGACATGTCAATATGCCAGTCTTGATCATTTTTGTCCTTAAACTACATATGACCAATTTAATCATAAAACAAATAGGTGTGGATATATTTTAGTAATAAAGAAGTTCAAGTTGTATGTTTATACTAGTTAATATACAAGCTATAAACAATTGCTGTCTATATTCACATTTAGAGTGACATTGTCAGTCTCATGACACAATGTGACAAAACCCAGAGACAAATTGAGACCTGGTTTCGTCAGCGGAGAAACCAAGACCGACCCAGCCACACCAAGCGGTTCTGTGAGGCTTCGTAAGTCCTATATTTACTTAACGGAGGACATTTTTCTGTGTCATTTAGCATAATTCATCTTTGTGACTAAATGTTTTATATTTAGCCTTTATTTAAATCAGTCAATAATAAAAACAAGTATTTACAATGATGCTCTAGTCATTGGGAGAAGTTGTGTAAAATGTTATTGAATTATTGATTATTGAAACTGCATTCTGGTTTTGTTGTGATACTCTCTATTGTAAAATAAAATTAATTTGTAATTTTGCAGTTGGAGATTTTTTTTCTACATCATAGCGTTCCTAGCTGGACTAGCAACTTTGATTGATGTGAGTACTAGCGCAAATGACAGGCCTACCATAATTAACACTTTCTTATGAATACATAATGACTGTTTGTTATTAAAAGCATGGATTCCAGTCTTCCTTACTGCACCCTCCCAACCAACTAATTTCACTTAGATTTTTGTTTATTTCTTAAATACTTTCCGATAAGACCATTTAAATCTATAACGAAATAGTAAAGACGTGGTTGAAATGCAAAGGAATATTTCAGCATTTTTATTAATGTAGAGCATTTCACTATTTTCTAATATATCCCAATCATCCACTTTAAAACAACAATATCCAAATCATATTCTAAAAATTTCATTCGAAAATGTTTTTCAACCCCCCCCCCCCAGAAATCCTGGTTTTGGGACCAGAGGGAGTGCTGGAGAGGATATCCACAACAGGTGAGTATAATTAGTAATATATCCAGGTCAGGATTGTATATAATCCCATGGTTCCTGTTTTATTTTTCAATCCATATATATTTTCTCCCAGGTATTAACTGTAATCCATATCTAAATAATCCCTGGGTTCCTGTTTAATTTTAAATCCATATATATTTTCTCTCAGGTATTCACTGTAATCCTTATCTTGACACTCCCAGGTTGCGTTTACAAAGGCAGCTCGGTTTTTATTTTATTTCCAGGAATGTAGTCCTTTAAACCATCCCATCCAAGCCTTTCACATGAGATCTTATTCATAGCTGTTCAGATTAGTAATTTAGTATGGCATTCAACCCTACCTGCTCCTGCAAAATGACCGTAAATAATGTATTTATGTAATAAATGAAAAAACATTCTCACTAGCTGCCTGTGTGAACACAGCCTAACTATATTCTATATATTACAGAATGTATTTATTCTCTATTTAGGGAATTTTATTACTATAAACAATAGTCCATTAGAAATCTCTGTCCCTACCTAAATAGGAAGAAGTGGAGTCGACTGTTTGAATCTGGTGTGGAATTTCCCTTCCTTATACTTTCCTAGTTCATTTGGCAGTGGAAGAGACTGTAGAACCTGTATTGTTGAACCTGTACTCTAGAACCTGTACTGTACAACATATACTGTAGAACCTACACTATCTAGTTCTTGTGATTCTGTCGTTTAACACTATGGGATATCAAGTCCTTGTCATTCTGTATTTTAACACTATGGGCTACCATGTCCTTGTCATTCTGTAGTTTAACACTATGGGATACCATGTCCTTGTCATTCTGTAGTTTAACACTATGGGATACCATGTCCTTGTCATTCTGTAGTTTAACACTATGGGATACCATGTCCTTGTCATTCTGTAGTTTAACACTATGGGATACCATGTCCTTGTCATTCTGTAGTTTAACACTATGGGATACCATGTCCTTGTTATTCTGTAGTTTAACACTATGGGATACCATGTCCATGTCCTTGTCATTCTGTAGTTTAACACTATTGTATCAAGTCCTTGCCATTCTGTAGTTTAACACTGTGGGATACCATGTCCTTGTCATTCTGTAGTTTAACACTATGGGATACCAAGTCCTTGTAATTCTAACACTGTGTGCTTTCCTGTCCTCTGCAGTCTGTTGAAAGGGCCCACTTCTGGTACTACCAGCTGGAGCTTGGCTTCTACCTCTCCCTGCTCCTCTGTGTCTCTGTGGACATCAAGCGGAAGGTAAGTTCCACCTCTGTTTGATAACAACCACCTGACAGACCGCAATAACCAGAACCACCTGACAGGTAGTTAACTCAAAAGATCTTCATGTCTTGAGTGCTGACAATGCAATTTATCATAGACAAAGAAAATACAAACATGTTTTTTTTAGTTAAACTTTTATTTTTAATGACACGTTTTGGTCGGTCATTCCTAGGATTTCAAGGAGCAGGTGATTCACCACATTGCTACCATTTTTCTCCTTGGTTTCTCCTACTGTTCCAACTATGTGAGGATCGGTACTCTGGTGATGGTGCTTCACGACTCCTCTGACTTCCTGCTAGAGGTAAGAACTGGGCACTCGCCCAACCCCAGTCAATGACAAGTAGCCATGACCCAAAAACAAAACCATGAACATTTGTTTGGATTTCCTAAGAAATGTGACTAAATGATGTGGTTGGATGTGTTGCAGTGGCATAGATCTGGTTTCACCAATTTGTTCAATTGCTTAGTTGTGCCTCCCACTTTTCTATTCTGGTTGAATATAGTTTGCGCTGTTCTATTAAGGCACAAGGACTCAGTGTTTTGCGAGATCATCAGTTCCTTGGCAGTATCCCGCACAGAAATGTCTTCATGTCTTAGAAGAAGTATTGACTGATCACAATATTCATAACGAATCCCAATAGAAACATATTTTAGCATTTACCCTTATTTAAATTGTCGAACCATCTTACAAAATGTCGTTGTTGTTGTGTTTTTTACAGCTTGCCAAGATGTTTAACTATGGCACTGGCTGGAGGAAGACATGCAACACATTGTTTGTCATATTTGCTGCAGTCTTTCTTGTGACTCGCCTGGTTGTGTTTCCCACCAAGTAAGACCATCTCAGTCGTGTCAGTTTGTTCTAGAAGTTTCATCATGATTAATTTGTTATTCCGTGAATATATATGTGTAATTGGGAATGTGTTATATTGATGGTGAATGTGACACTATTGACAGTTATCCTTGGTGTCAACTATACTTTTTTTGGAAATATGATCTTCAACAATATTTGTTATAGCTACATTTTATTGGGAAAAAATATACTAACGAATGGCTTAAAATGGTTCAATGTCAAGTTGCTTTCTTTTAAAGAAAAACACAATTTTATTCAATCAATTTGCACATATAGGCCTACAATTCATATTGGACAGCATTGCACAAAACATCTAAAATGAACGCTTTACTTTTTCCCCCCTTCCTGTCACGGTTTCTAGAATAATCCACACCACACTTGTCCTCTCCATGGAAGTCTTTGAACCCTTCGCTGGATACTATTTCTTCAATTTTCTTTTGATGGTGCTACAAGCGCTTCATGTTTTCTGGGCAATGTTAATCCTACGGATGGCCTACAAGTTTCTTTTCTTTGGCAAGGTGAGTAGCCTGCAAGGTCATAAAAACACCAGAAAACAAGTAGCATCTATCACAGGTAGCATTTTTCGTAACTGTTAATGTTAATGATTTAAACTAAATATTTTTCTACCTTTAGCTGGACAAAGACGAACGCAGTGATGAAGAGAGTGAGCCGGAAGAGAGAGAGGATGAAAAGGAAAGAGGGGAGGGAGAACAGGAGGAGTATACCTGGGAAACCAGTAAAGAAGCCCTTAACGCTAAGCTAAAAAAGCTGACCAATAGCTGTATCTTAAACAACCTGACCAATCACAGAGCTGCTGTTAAAAGCAGGTTAAGGAAAGCTCATTGACATTTTTTTTAAGTAGTGTATTTTAGACAGCAGATAAAACACAGGGCAGATTTCACCATTAACAATCTAAGTACCAGACGGTGGGAAACACCCAAATCAGAATAAATGCACATATTTGATTTACTGTATATTATATGAATATATGGAACTTTATGTATGTTCAATGTTTCAAATGAAAGTTTTCTGTTCTCACAATTTAATCATGTTTCTACTATGTGGAAGTTATGTGGTTTCCATTTAGCCTTTTTTATTAATTACATTGGGTCTGTCCACTTTTGTAATTTTAAGACTGGATGATTACTTGTTGTTTATTATCTTCTGATAACTGGTTTACTGGTTCAAGTGCCTAGTAAAAAATGATCACAGATGTTTGTCACGTTCTCTTTGGGTGAATGAAGTGCAGGTAAAAGTCAAATTCAGAGCTCAATAATCACATTCGTGGTGTTTTTATAAATACACTGAAAACAAAAACGTACAACGAACAAAAAAAACAACTTGACACTGTAATATAAATAAACGTGCGCGATACAGTGGCTTACCAACAAACATAAAACAGCAATCTCGGAAACCACTTTGGACGTCAAACTTCTATGTCATCGCGATAGAAATTCTCCAGGCCAGTAGGTCGCGCTGACATTATAATGGGTTATGTGTGATCTGACAAGGCGTTATATCTGTGGTTCAAGTTCCTGTTCTTTTGATGCAGTCTGTTTTACGGTGAGTGTGCTTTAACGTCATATTCAGTACGTGTCATGTTATACACATATTTAACATTTATTGATATAGTTACGTCTTGACTGTCGGCATGTGCTTACACTAGGTATACAGTTAAGACGCATGTTTATACTGTTATTAAGGCAAGGCAGTTAATAATCTGCATGCTAACATAACACCCATGTCTCTGTCAGCCATGTGCCTTTTCCAAATTAACTAATTAGATAAAGTGATATTTAGTCTCTTTTACCCAGACGACAAACTAGGCTACTTTTTTAATGTATGTTCAACCATGTTAGACGAGGCATCATTAGTTCCTGGATACTTACATGTGTTTAACGCGATCTAACAAAGTTAAACAATGTAGCTATGTAACTAAACTAAATGTTTTTACAGCGTTTAAAGATGCAGATCTTTGTGAAAACTTTGACGGGTAAAACCATCACGCTTGAGGTGGAACCTAGTGACTCTATCGAGAATGTGAAAGCGAAGATTCAGGATAAAGAAGGTAAGCCTGTCCAAATCCCTTATAAGAAGCATTCAGAATCAACCACATATGTGTATTTGGGAATGACTGCAGTTGTGTTATATTGGGATTATTTTCCCCAAACAACAAATTGTTTGTTTATCCTCTCTTAGGTATTCCCCCTGACCAACAACGACTAATCTTTGCTGGCAAACAATTGGAGGATGGTCGCACATTGTCAGACTACAACATTCAGAAAGGTATCTCTTGACAATTTCAGTGAGATTATACTGTTGTTTAAACTGTAGTTGATTAGTATTTGCTGTGATTGCCCTAATCCACTGAATGTCATTCAGCTGTCATTAAGTTCTTAATGTTTATTAAAACAATGCCAGAGCAATTTTCCTAATCTTATTAATACAATTTGATACACACTGAAGCAGATCGAGTTAGTGAGACCGTATATGAATGAAGCCACATAGTTTTCTTTGTGCTTTCGTTAACACTTCACCATTTAATTTCCCAGAATCCACTCTTCATCTCGTCCTGCGTCTAAGAGGAGGTATAATCGAGCCTTCCTTAAGACAGCTCGCTCAGAAATACAACTGCGACAAAATGATCTGCCGCAAGTATGTCAGCTCGATCAGCTGAAGACGTGAACCGCACATTGTAGCATTTTACTGGTCCATGTCTGCTTGCAGACCGGGGTTTATCGCTAATGATATGTTTTCTCTCTGCTGTTTTTAAGGTGCTACGCACGTCTTCATCCTCGTGCAGTCAACTGCCGCAAAAAGAAGTGTGGGCACACCAGCAACCTGCGCCCTAAAAAGAAGCTGAAGTAAACCGACATCCGTGTCGACCTTTTGCCAATGTATTTAATAAAATAAATATGAAAGCCCGTAATTGCTGTCATCGAATTTAATATACTATGGAGGACCAGGCAAATTCGATCGGATTATTCAATGTTCTTTATTTACTTAAGTGGTGGCTTTCAACAAGGCCCACGAGAAGTAAGGTGACATTTCACATCACTGGTGTGCTTCTCATCCTAAAATGTAATCTGTGCAATTCAACTTGCAAAGTCAGTACAGGTGCCTATATAAACAGTAAATGCATATATACATACAGCCACCACTGTAAGGCATTGTTTCTATCAAGCTGAAACATCAAGGCATTTACCATTAGCTGAAGGGAAATAACTCATCAAATGCATGTATTTGTTTCTATGGCTGTGTTAACATATGCAACCCAAAACAGATTTCCGTAACTAGTTTGTCTTTTGGCAAATCTCAGCTTAACAGGTGGTTTGATTGGTCAAAAGCATACTTGTCTCAGTAATGCGTTTACATTAGAATAAAAACCAATGTAAAATGGCACAGTAGCGTATTTTAGTGTTCCACCCTAAATGCAGTTTTCACAGACATAGCTTTTAAATGTTACATGCGGCACCACACAGATTTTAATCAATACAGATTTAACCAAGCCGCTAATCTGTTTCACATCAATTGAACACTTTGACTAGAGACATCTCTTATAGGGAACTTGATACGTTGACTTGTTGCAAGAGCAAGCACTTAAACATCTTAAATCTTATTGCTTATCTTACTCTACCAAAACAATCAGTACTAATCTAGCTTTAACTTCCTATAAGCAAAAAAACGACATGTTGAGTCGAGCTCTCCATTTGAGAGCTCTCTGCGGTGTCGTTGGTTACCAGTTAAATGAGGGCACAGGCTACATGGCCAGTTACCCTACGCGCTTATTCCCCCCAATATCACACAACCAGCACAGGAGTAGTGTTATATATTTATGACTCATACCCTGGCACATCTGACGTGGCACTGACTAAACATGATCAGCATCTCACATCGTTCATTGACCATTCATGGAACCAGAGCTCCTAACATGCATCGTCATCAACTAAATATAATTATTGGACACGAGTCGTCTGTCACACGGTAACTGCACGGATCGTAATGACGTGTCGTTAAGGTCTTTGTGTCACTACGTTCCATCAAATTACTATTTTGTTATTCCAAAGGCCCCATCAATTATGTGTTATCAGCCATTTGTATTGTGTGCCGCCTCTTGTTAAAATACTTCATGTACGATTCGGATGCACTGGTGAATCTCACACCAATTCTGATCTTCTCCCAGTAGAAAACGGACATTATCAACATCGCTCACAGAAACGTTACATTCTAAAGATCGTACAAAACCCCTTACTTTCAAAAGTATGAAAACTACATCTACAAGCACCTAAAAACACATTGTTCTCACTCGTGTGAACGTTCCTTATCTCAGATAAACAGCCAAACACTGATATTATTGCCTTGAATATTCCTTAAGGGAGCAACATGAAATATGGCACAACATTGGGCATCAGACACACTGCCTAGTGATGGCAGAACATTGGGCATCAGACACACTGCCTAGTGATGGCACAACATTGGGCACCAGACACACTGCCTAGTGATGGCAGAAAATTAGGCACCAGACACACTGCCTAGTGATGGCAGAAAATTGGGCATCAGACACACTGCCTAGTGATGGCACAACATTGGGCATCAGAAACACTGCCTAGTGATGGCACAACATTGGGCACCAGACACACTGCCTAGTGATGGCACAACATTGGGCACCAGACACACTGCCTAGTGATGGCACAACATTGGGCACCAGACACACTGCCTAGTGATGGCACAACATTGGGCACCAGACACACTGCCTAGTGATGGCACAACATTGGGCATCAGACACACTGCCTAGTGATGGCACAACATTGGGCATCAGACACACTGCCTAGTGATGGCACAACATTGGGCATCAGACACACTGCCTAGTGATGGCAGAACATTAGGCACCAGACACACTGCCTAGTGATGGCACAACATTGGGCATCAGACACACTGCCTAGTGATGGCACAACCTATGGCTTTAACAAGTTGAACAGTACAGTGATGTGTGAGCCGTCAGGACCAGGCACAGCAGACATCTTGCCAAAACAGAATTGGTGTTGTGCTTCCCAGCGGGTAAAGGCGATCTCCTTCCCATCGTGGTCTCTCCTCTTGCAGTGGCTCCCCCAACAGATCAGAGGCTGCACGTTATTTGTCAATAAGCTTGACCAGGTTCTGCCGGAGGTCATTCAGGTCAAAGATCTTGATGTCCAGAATCTCTATGGCCCTCTGCACTTCCCCCTCCAGTCGATCCCGCTCCTCCAGGGAGGCTGCCAGGTTCTGCTCTGCAATCTGCACCCGCCGCTCCAAGTCCACATTGCGCATCTCCATCTCCTACAGAACCATAGGGGGAAAAGGACTGCCATTTTTACCCAACCTAACTCATGCTACGTGCATCAGAAACCTTCACAGATGGCTGGTCTACCTGTAGTCTATGAATGGCCTCTTCCCGTTCCTGCTCCATCTCATGGTATTCTGCTTTCTTGCTCTGCAGAATGTGAATTTCCTGGAAAACAAAGAGGATAGTATGTACATTAGCCAGAGGGATTATATACATGTATTTCCCATATATGAATGCATACTATTATATACATTAGCATTCAAACTTACAAATGTCCTTGTTTTCCATAAAAACATACATGAAATTAGTTTGTTTAGAAAATTATAGACATTGACAAGGTTAGAAATAACTGTTTTTAACTGAAATAATAATTGTGTCCTTCAAACTTTTCCTTAAAAAGTATTCCATTTGCAGCATTACAGCCTCGCAGATCTTTGGGCATTTTCAATGTTAATTTGTTGAGAATCTGAAGAGATTTCACCACATGCTTCCTTAAACAAAAAATATATCCTACCTATGATTTTTTTATTTATTCTTCTTTATACTGTTTGAATACACATGTTAAAAATGAAGTAAAACTTGACAAAATGAAATAGTTTGATATGCAGCAAAATCATAAATTTACAAAAAATGTAAAAAAATAATGAGCTTTCTAAGTGACTCAAAATGTTTGAACGGTAGTGAACATGGTACATTGTTTAAAAAGTGTATTTTTTTTACTGTTTCCCTTACGCCTTTTCTTTAGATGTACACAGATTATGCATTTCATTGACAAAGACAGTGGACAAGTTTTTCCTAGAAGACCACTAAGATTCAAACCTGTGTTGCAGCAGTACATGTGTACTGGGGCTTAATGCAGGACGCTACCTCAATAAGCATTATAGAGCAGCCATAGAGCCACTAACTACAGACAGCATATTGCTATACATATAATACTGAGGACGCTACCTCAATAAGCATTATAGAGCAGCCATAGAGCCACTAACTACAGACAGCATATTGCTATACGTATAATACTGAGGACGCTACCTCAATAAGCATTATAGAGCAGCCATGGAGCCACTAACTACAGACAGCATATTGCTATACGTATAATACTGAGGACGCTACCTCAATAAGCATTATAGAGCAGCCATAGAGCCACTAACTACAGACAGCATATTGCTATACGTATAATACTGAGGACGCTACCTCAATAAGCATTATAGAGCAGCCATAGAGCCACTAACTACAGACAGCATATTGCTATACGTATAATACTGAGGACGCTACCTCAATAAGCATTATAGAGCAGCCATAGAGCCACTAACTACAGACAGCCTATTGCTATACATATAATACTGAGGACGCTACCTCAATAAGCATTATAGAGCAGCCATAGAGCCACTAACTACAGACAGCATATTGCTATACATATAATACTGAGGACGCTACCTCAATAAGCATTATAGAGCAGCCATAGAGCCACTAACTACAGACAGCATATTGCTATACATATAATACTGAGGACGCTACCTCAATAAGCATTATAGAGCAGCCATAGAGCCACTAACTACAGACAGCCTATTGCTATACATATAATACTGAGGACGCTACCTCAATAAGCATTATAGAGCAGCCATAGAGCCACTAACTACAGACAGCATATTGCTATACGTATAATACTGAGGACGCTACCTCAATAAGCATTATAGAGCAGCCATAGAGCCACTAACTACAGACAGCCTATTGCTATACATATAATACTGAGGACGCTACCTCAATAAGCATTATAGAGCAGCCATAGAGCCACTAACTACAGACAGCATATTGCTATACGTATAATACTGAGGACGCTACCTCAATAAGCATTATAGAGCAGCCATAGAGCCACTAACTACAGACAGCCTATTGCTATACATATAATACTGAGGACGCTACCTCAATAAGCATTATAGAGCAGCCATAGAGCCACTAACTACAGACAGCATATTGCTATACATATAATACTGAGGACGCTACCTCAATAAGCATTATAGAGCAGCCATAGAGCCACTAACTACAGACAGCATATTGCTATACATATAATACTGAGGACGCTACCTCAATAAGCATTATAGAGCAGCCATAGAGCCACTAACTACAGACAGCATATTGCTATACATATAATACTGAGGACGCTACCTCAATAAGCATTATAGAGCAGCCATAGAGCCACTAACTACAGACAGCATATTGCTATACGTATAATACTGAGGACGCTACCTCAATAAGCATTATAGAGCAGCCATAGAGCCACTAACTACAGACAGCCTATTGCTATACATATAATACTGAGGACGCTACCTCAATAAGCATTATAGAGCAGCCATAGAGCCACTAACTACAGACAGCATATTGCTATACATATAATACTGAGGACGCTACCTCAATAAGTATTATAGAGCAGCCATAGAGCCACTAACTACATACAGCATATTGCTATACGTATAATACTGAGGACGCTACCTCAATAAGCATTATAGAGCAGCCATAGAGCCACTAACTACAGACAGCCTATTGCTATACATATAATACTGAGGACGCTACCTCAATAAGCATTATAGAGCAGCCATAGAGCCACTAACTACAGACAGCATATTGCTATACATATAATACTGAGGACGCTACCTCAATAAGCATTATAGAGCAGCCATAGAGCCACTAACTACAGACAGCATATTGCTATACATATAATACTGAGGACGCTACCTCAATAAGCATTATAGAGCAGCCATAGAGCCACTAACTACAGACAGCATATTGCTATGCGTATAATACTGAGGACGCTACCTCAATAAGCATTATAGAGCAGCCATAGAGCCACTAACTACAGACAGCCTATTGCTATACATATAATACTGAGGACGCTACCTCAATAAGCATTATAAAGCAGCCATAGAGCCACTAACTACAGACAGCCTATTGCTATACATATAATACTGAGGACGCTACCTCAATAAGCATTATAGAGCAGCCATAGAGCCACTAACTACAGACAGCCTATTGCTATACATATAATACTGAGGACGCTACCTCAATAAGCATTATAGAGCAGCCATAGAGCCACTAAATACAGACAGCATATTGCTATACGTATAATACTGAGGACGCTACCTCAATAAGCATTATAGAGCAGCCATAGAGCCACTAACTACAGACAGCATATTGCTATACGTATAATACTGAGGACGCTACCTCAATAAGCATTATAGAGCAGCCATAGAGCCACTAACTACAGACAGCATATTGCTATACATATAATACTGAGGACGCTACCTCAATAAGCATTATAGAGCAGCCATAGAGCCACTAACTACAGACAGCATATTGCTATACATATAATACTGAGGACGCTACCTCAATAAGCATTATAGAGCAGCCATAGAGCCACTAACTACAGACAGCATATTGCTATACATATAATACTGAGGACGCTACCTCAATAAGCATTATAGAGCAGCCATAGAGCCACTAACTACAGACAGCATATTGCTATACGTATAATACTGAGGACGCTACCTCAATAAGCATTATAGAGCAGCCATAGAGCCACTAACTACAGACAGCCTATTGCTATACATATAATACTGAGGACGCTACCTCAATAAGCATTATAGAGCAGCCATAGAGCCACTAACTACAGACAGCATATTGCTATACATATAATACTGAGGACGCTACCTCAATAAGTATTATAGAGCAGCCATAGAGCCACTAACTACAGACAGCATATTGCTATACGTATAATACTGAGGACGCTACCTCAATAAGCATTATAGAGCAGCCATAGAGCCACTAACTACAGACAGCCTATTGCTATACATATAATACTGAGGACGCTACCTCAATAAGCATTATAGAGCAGCCATAGAGCCACTAACTACAGACAGCATATTGCTATACATATAATACTGAGGACGCTACCTCAATAAGCATTATAGAGCAGCCATAGAGCCACTAACTACAGACAGCATATTGCTATACATATAATACTGAGGACGCTACCTCAATAAGCATTATAGAGCAGCCATAGAGCCACTAACTACAGACAGCATATTGCTATGCGTATAATACTGAGGACGCTACCTCAATAAGCATTATAGAGCAGCCATAGAGCCACTAACTACAGACAGCCTATTGCTATACATATAATACTGAGGACGCTACCTCAATAAGCATTATAAAGCAGCCATAGAGCCACTAACTACAGACAGCCTATTGCTATACATATAATACTGAGGACGCTACCTCAATAAGCATTATAGAGCAGCCATAGAGCCACTAACTACAGACAGCCTATTGCTATACGTATAATACTGAGGACGCTACCTCAATAAGCATTATAGAGCAGCCATAGAGCCACTAAATACAGACAGCATATTGCTATACGTATAATACTGAGGACGCTACCTCAATAAGCATTATAGAGCAGCCATAGAGCCACTAACTACAGACAGCATATTGCTATACGTATAATACTGAGGACGCTACCTCAATAAGCATTATAGAGCAGCCATAGAGCCACTAACTACAGACAGCATATTGCTATACATATAATACTGAGGACGCTACCTCAATAAGCATTATAGAGCAGCCATAGAGCCACTAACTACAGACAGCATATTGCTATACATATAATACTGAGGACGCTACCTCAATAAGCATTATAGAGCAGCCATAGAGCCACTAACTACAGACAGCATATTGCTATACGTATAATACTGAGGACGCTACCTCAATAAGCATTATAGAGCAGCCATAGAGCCACTAACTACAGACAGCATATTGCTATACGTATAATACTGAGGACGCTACCTCAATAAGCATTATAGAGCAGCCATAGAGCCACTAACTACAGACAGCATATTGCTATACGTATAATACTGAGGACGCTACCTCAATAAGCATTATAGAGCAGCCATAGAGCCACTAACTACAGACAGCATATTGCTATACGTATAATACTGAGGACGCTACCTCAATAAGCATTATAGAGCAGCCATAGAGCCACTAACTACAGACAGCATATTGCTATACATATAATACTGAGGACGCTACCTCAATAAGCATTATAGAGCAGCCATAGAGCCACTAACTACAGACAGCATATTGCTATACATATAATACTGAGGACGCTACCTCAATAAGCATTATAGAGCAGCCATAGAGCCACTAACTACAGACAGCATATTGCTATACATATAATACTGAGGACGCTACCTCAATAAGCATTATAGAGCAGCCATAGAGCCACTAACTACAGACAGCATATTGCTATACATATAATACTGAGGACGCTACCTCAATAAGCATTATAGAGCAGCCATAGAGCCACTAACTACAGACAGCATATTGCTATACATATAATACTGAGGACGCTACCTCAATAAGCATTATAGAGCAGCCATAGAGCCACTAACTACAGACAGCATATTGCTATACGTATAATACTGAGGACGCTACCTCAATAAGCATTATAGAGCAGCCAGAGCCACTAACTACAGAGCCACATATAAACTACAGACAGCATATTGCTATACATATAATACTGAGGACGCTACCTCAATAAGCATTATAGAGCAGCCATAGAGCCACTAACTACAGACAGCATATTGCTATACATATAATACTGAGGCTACCTCAATAAGCATTATAGAGCAGCCATAGAGCCACTAACTACAGACAGCATATTGCTATACATATAATACTGAGGACGCTACCTCAATAAGCATTATAGAGCAGCCATAGAGCCACTAACTACAGACAGCATATTGCTATACATATAATACTGAGGACGCTACCTCAATAAGCATTATAGAGCAGCCATAGAGCCACTAACTACAGACAGCATATTGCTATACATATAATACTGAGGACGCTACCTCAATAAGCATTATAGAGCAGCCATAGAGCCACTAACTACAGACAGCATATTGCTATACATATAATACTGAGGACGCTACCTCAATAAGCATTATAGAGCAGCCATAGAGCCACTAACTACAGACAGCATATTGCTATACATATAATACTGAGGACGCTACCTCAATAAGCATTATAAAGCAGCCATAGAGCCACTAACTACAGACAGCATATTGCTATACGTATAATACTGAGGACGCTACCTCAATAAGCATTATAGAGCAGCCATAGAGCCACTAACTACAGACAGCCTATTGCTATACATATAATACTGAGGACGCTACCTCAATAAGCATTATAGAGCAGCCATAGAGCCACTAACTACAGACAGCATATTGCTATACATATAATACTGAGGACGCTACCTCAATAAGCATTATAGAGCAGCCATAGAGCCACTAACTACAGACAGCATATTGCTATACATATAATACTGAGGACGCTACCTCAATAAGCATTATAGAGCAGCCATAGAGCCACTAACTACAGACAGCATATTGCTATACGTATAATACTGAGGACGCTACCTCAATAAGCATTATAGAGCAGCCATAGAGCCACTAACTACAGACAGCCTATTGCTATACATATAATACTGAGGACGCTACCTCAATAAGCATTATAAAGCAGCCATAGAGCCACTAACTACAGACAGCCTATTGCTATACATATAATACTGAGGACGCTACCTCAATAAGCATTATAGAGCAGCCATAGAGCCACTAACTACAGACAGCCTATTGCTATACGTATAATACTGAGGACGCTACCTCAATAAGCATTATAGAGCAGCCATAGAGCCACTAAATACAGACAGCATATTGCTATACGTATAATACTGAGGACGCTACCTCAATAAGCATTATAGAGCAGCCATAGAGCCACTAACTACAGACAGCATATTGCTATACGTATAATACTGAGGACGCTACCTCAATAAGCATTATAGAGCAGCCATAGAGCCACTAACTACAGACAGCATATTGCTATACATATAATACTGAGGACGCTACCTCAATAAGCATTATAGAGCAGCCATAGAGCCACTAACTACAGACAGCATATTGCTATACATATAATACTGAGGACGCTACCTCAATAAGCATTATAGAGCAGCCATAGAGCCACTAACTACAGACAGCATATTGCTATACATATAATACTGAGGACGCTACCTCAATAAGCATTATAGAGCAGCCATAGAGCCACTAACTACAGACAGCATATTGCTATACGTATAATACTGAGGACGCTACCTCAATAAGCATTATAGAGCAGCCATAGAGCCACTAACTACAGACAGCCTATTGCTATACATATAATACTGAGGACGCTACCTCAATAAGCATTATAGAGCAGCCATAGAGCCACTAACTACAGACAGCATATTGCTATACATATAATACTGAGGACGCTACCTCAATAAGTATTATAGAGCAGCCATAGAGCCACTAACTACAGACAGCATATTGCTATACGTATAATACTGAGGACGCTACCTCAATAAGCATTATAGAGCAGCCATAGAGCCACTAACTACAGACAGCCTATTGCTATACATATAATACTGAGGACGCTACCTCAATAAGCATTATAGAGCAGCCATAGAGCCACTAACTACAGACAGCATATTGCTATACATATAATACTGAGGACGCTACCTCAATAAGCATTATAGAGCAGCCATAGAGCCACTAACTACAGACAGCATATTGCTATACATATAATACTGAGGACGCTACCTCAATAAGCATTATAGAGCAGCCATAGAGCCACTAACTACAGACAGCATATTGCTATACGTATAATACTGAGGACGCTACCTCAATAAGCATTATAGAGCAGCCATAGAGCCACTAACTACAGACAGCCTATTGCTATACATATAATACTGAGGACGCTACCTCAATAAGCATTATAAAGCAGCCATAGAGCCACTAACTACAGACAGCCTATTGCTATACATATAATACTGAGGACGCTACCTCAATAAGCATTATAGAGCAGCCATAGAGCCACTAACTACAGACAGCCTATTGCTATACGTATAATACTGAGGACGCTACCTCAATAAGCATTATAGAGCAGCCATAGAGCCACTAAATACAGACAGCATATTGCTATACGTATAATACTGAGGACGCTACCTCAATAAGCATTATAGAGCAGCCATAGAGCCACTAACTACAGACAGCATATTGCTATACATATAATACTGAGGACGCTACCTCAATAAGCATTATAGAGCAGCCATAGAGCCACTAACTACAGACAGCATATTGCTATACATATAATACTGAGGACGCTACCTCAATAAGCATTATAGAGCAGCCATAGAGCCACTAACTACAGACAGCATATTGCTATACATATAATACTGAGGACGCTACCTCAATAAGCATTATAGAGCAGCCATAGAGCCACTAACTACAGACAGCATATTGCTATACGTATAATACTGAGGACGCTACCTCAATAAGCATTATAGAGCAGCCATAGAGCCACTAACTACAGACAGCCTATTGCTATACGTATAATACTGAGGACGCTACCTCAATAAGCATTATAGAGCAGCCATAGAGCCACTAAATACAGACAGCATATTGCTATACGTATAATACTGAGGACGCTACCTCAATAAGCATTATAGAGCAGCCATAGAGCCACTAACTACAGACAGCATATTGCTATACATATAATACTGAGGACGCTACCTCAATAAGCATTATAGAGCAGCCATAGAGCCACTAACTACAGACAGCATATTGCTATACATATAATACTGAGGACGCTACCTCAATAAGCATTATAGAGCAGCCATAGAGCCACTAACTACAGACAGCATATTGCTATACATATAATACTGAGGACGCTACCTCAATAAGCATTATAGAGCAGCCATAGAGCCACTAACTACAGACAGCATATTGCTATACATATAATACTGAGGACGCTACCTCAATAAGCATTATAGAGCAGCCATAGAGCCACTAACTACAGACAGGATATTGCTATACGTATAATACTGAGGACGCTACCTCAATAAGCATTATAAGCAGCCATAGAGCCACTAACTACAGACAGCCTATTGCTATACATATAATACTGAGGACGCTACCTCAATAAGCATTATAGAGCAGCCATAGAGCCACTAACTACAGACAGCATATTGCTATACATATAATACTGAGGACGCTACCTCAATAAGCATTATAGAGCAGCCATAGAGCCACTAACTACAGACAGCATATTGCTATACGTATAATACTGAGGACGCTACCTCAATAAGCATTATAGAGCAGCCATAGAGCCACTAACTACAGACAGCCTATTGCTATACATATAATACTGAGGACGCTACCTCAATAAGCATTATAGAGCAGCCATAGAGCCACTAACTACAGACAGCATATTGCTATACATATAATACTGAGGACGCTACCTCAATAAGCATTATAGAGCAGCCATAGAGCCACTAACTACAGACAGCATATTGCTATACATATAATACTGAGGACGCTACCTCAATAAGCATTATAGAGCAGCCATAGAGCCACTAACTACAGACAGCATATTGCTATACGTATAATACTGAGGACGCTACCTCAATAAGCATTATAGAGCAGCCATAGAGCCACTAACTACAGACAGCCTATTGCTATACATATAATACTGAGGACGCTACCTCAATAAGCATTATAAAGCAGCCATAGAGCCACTAACTACAGACAGCCTATTGCTATACATATAATACTGAGGACGCTACCTCAATAAGCATTATAGAGCAGCCATAGAGCCACTAACTACAGACAGCCTATTGCTATACGTATAATACTGAGGACGCTACCTCAATAAGCATTATAGAGCAGCCATAGAGCCACTAAATACAGACAGCATATTGCTAGTATAATACTGAGCCACTAAATAGAGCCACTAACTACAGCATATTGCTATACGTATAATACTGAGGACGCTACCTCAATAAGCATTATAGAGCAGCCATAGAGCCACTAACTACAGACAGCATATTGCTATACATATAATACTGAGGACGCTACCTCAATAAGCATTATAGAGCAGCCATAGAGCCACTAACTACAGACAGCCTATTGCTATACGTATAATACTGAGGACGCTACCTCAATAAGCATTATAGAGCAGCCATAGAGCCACTAACTACAGACAGCATATTGCTATACGTATAATACTGAGGACGCTACCTCAATAAGCATTATAGAGCAGCCATAGAGCCACTAACTACAGACAGCCTATTGCTATACGTATAATACTGAGGACGCTACCTCAATAAGCATTATAGAGCAGCCATAGAGCCACTAATACCTCAGCAGAGTGCCCCCCCAACCCCTGACCTCATCTTTAGCCTTGAGCAGGGCCTCCAATTCCTCCAGGGACTGAGTCAGCTCGTCCTTTAGCATGTCGCTGGGGCCATGGCCTCCGTGTGCCTCGAGATCAGCCACCTGGCAATATACAAGGTTGTGAAAAGAAGAAATCAGCATGGACATAAATGTGCAGCTCCAGATCGATTTCTAGAGGGTATGTGGAAATTAGTTCGAAGAATGGCCACTTTTACGATGCAATTGTGCCATCATCTGTGCACTCATAAATGGTCCTGAAATGAAAGCTATGTGGTATTGTGAGCCTGGCCAGAATCTTTGTGTCTCCAAGTTTGTTGACATGTATTTTATCCCACCTGTGACAAGTGTATTCACAACAAGACGATGATGCCTCCACAATATAGTGATGTACAGATGATCAACGACATAGCATTCTCTCCACATTACTGGTTCGATGCATTTCAGTTGGTCAAAATGTAAAAAATACAGCCTTAGGTCAAATCCAAAACAACCCTGATAGGAAGCCTCTGTATTTGTTATATTGCCGCGGCAGCATCATGGTATGGGTCTGCTTATCAACGACTGAGAAGTTATCATTTGTCTTAACTTAACTCTTGCTGTGATTTATAGCACTTGCCCTTCAGTGATTAACCACGCTCAGAGGCAAGACTCTGAGAGAAGTGGTAATTGCTAAAGCGTCAAAGCATCTATATGTCCCGTGAAAACGTAACCCGCTAGTCATCATATTTCTTTGTGGGACAATTACACTATTGTTTACGCAAAACAAACACACGCAAGAGAATGTCTTTCTAAAAGGTGTTTAGTAGTCCAGTCTGACCTAAAAAGGGATTTCTTATCAAGTCAGCTGCTTTATTGTCCTTCCCTTTATTTTGACAGATGTATGCATGTACACAGTTGGAGCTCCAACTGCTGTCCTCCAAAATGAATAATGTCTCCTCTAAAATTAAATAAGCACACCAGGTAATTGGATTTTCAACATTAAAAAATCAATTGTACACAACTACAGTTTAGGTTACAAAGACAAATGGCCCGGAATAAATAAAACAAGACCCTAGGTTACACAGCCTTTGGTCAAGATACTGTAACTGTCAACAGATGCTTGTTGTATCAATCAATTATTGTCCCAGTCTTCTGCAGCAAACCGCTCTCATTTCCTCTGAGTGAAGATATCCTTTATCCAGAAAATGTCAGGAACGCTGCCATCTGGGAATCTGGATCATTCAGCAGAATTCACCCCTCCAGCCCTCTGAATTAACCTAGTTTACACGCCACAGAGAATATTGTTGTATAGTCATCCAGAACAGAACTATGCCATGTTAAACAATGTTACACGAATACACACCAAAAACACAGAAACTCCAAGTAGAGTAAATGCACATATACATGAATATCACACACAATATTTGCAATGACCAAAGCCACCCCCTTCCTGCAAGCCGAAAACACTACAATGAACAATTAAAGGTGAATTCCAACCACACAGCCAGTGTCCGGCCCACCTGAAGTAAACCCAGCAGAACTATAGTGCTTTTATATAAGCACACCTCTAAAAGGTTTCCGGTTCCTACTGGGCCTTGAGACAAGCAGGATTATTTTTAACTGTGTACGGAGGGGGTGGGAGGGGTTTAGCTGCCAGCTCCCTCTGGTGATTTGTCATTTTCCTTCGCCTAACTAGGACATTGAAAGTAGGATATCGCTGTCCTACAAACCTCTCTCTTTCCCCCTAGAGATGTGAACCATTTTCAGCCACCTGGTCGCCCACTTTAGACTGAGAGAGAGAAAGACGAGATCTTGTTCCACCAGATACAGACGGCTTGTCTTTTTTGTAGAAGATTTATTTACAGAAGTAAAGGATGGACCTAGTCTGAGACTGAATAGATATTTTTGCTTAGATGGTTGTTTAGTGTTTGTCAGATATTTGCTCCCTTTAAAGAGAGTTTAACAACAAACAAATAATCACAGGAGTAATTAAGAGTAAGACCGTAACGAGCTTGAGGGAACACACCCTCCAGACTTCTACACCGACTGAGCTCCAAGCCTCTAGGAGTCACCAGGGTGCGATGTATTCAATTGCTAACACCCCGAACCCAGACGGTACCCAACCCACTAGAGATGTATTCAGTGGCTCTGAGCCAGCATACCGTACTGCATAAGGACTCAGCACGAAGCGGCCTGCAACCTGGAAGAGACGAAAAGAAAACGACAAAGCTTCTACGCAGCAACCAAACACACATCAAGGAATGTGTCATTATACACCAATCTGATTCTCTCGGTACATGATTGATACGTAAAATATCGTGCGAATTGTAAGGGATATGCGAGGACATCTGGAAATCACGCACACTGCAACCCGTGGCTGGATGATATGCTGTGTGTTCAGACTAGCTGCCTCCGCAGGCACATATGAGAGTCTAAGGGATCCAATTTGGACATTTTCACTTAGGGGTGTACTCACTTTTTCGCCAGCGGGTCAGACATTAATGGTTGAGTTATTTTGAGGGGACAGCAAATGTACACTGAAATACAAGCTGTACACTCACTACTTTACATTGTAGCAAAGTGTCATTTCTTCAGTGTTGTCACATGAAAAGATATAATCAACTATTTACAAAAATGTGAGGGGTGTACTCACTTTTGTGAGATACTGCAATTGTTCAGTAATACAACCAAATGAACACCTTGAACACAGCTTTTACACAGTGCTTTTACATTCCTCACAAGACTTACTAGAATAAAACCTGTTGTTACACATTACAAAGGCAAGATGGCCACACATAATGATACTGACCACAAGTCTTTATTGGGCACTATGGTAACATACTCAACTGTACATTAACAGTGCACAACTAGAAATATAATTCATCTTCATGTTTCTCCCCAGAGGTCGCACACACTCACATTAATGTGTCTACATTTACTCAGCATTTACCAAATAGAGAACGTGCATCAACCAGTTTGCACACTATAAGTATGTTCTGGATCTCTGGTAATAACAGCACCCAACTGGTCCCGCAGCCTCAACCAGTCACACACTATAAGTATGTTCTGTATCTCTGGTAATAACAGCACCACCTGGTCCCATAGCCTCAACCAGTTACACACTATATATAAGTTCAGTATTTCTGGTAATAACAGCACCCACCTGGTCCCGCAGCCTCTCCGTCTCCTCCTGGTAGGCAGATAACTGCTTCTTCCACTGTTCCACATTGTTGTTAGCCTCATGTAGCGCCGCCACCAGCTTGGAGTTACTGTCCTGCAGGGTGAACAGCTCCGCCTCCAAGTTAATCTCACAGACAGACCTGGAAGACATCAGATAATTCCTCACACCAACATCCTCTGGTCACTCGGACATTGAAACACACAACAAACCGGATGGGCTCAGTGATAAAGCTCTGCAGCCAAACCTGCCCTTGTGCCACTCAATGTTAATGTCAATGTAAAATGTCTATTATGAGTCCATTAAATTTCCAGTCCCAACCCTCCTGTGCCCTTCTATGTAATCCATCCAATTCAGCCATCCACTAAAAGGCACGAGGTTATTCAATAGAAGCAGCTCACCATGGCAACCGTAACTGTAACCTTGTGTTGTGATAATGTATGAAATTGGAAAAACAGGGACAAAAGCAGAGTGCGCAGACTGGGGTACTGAATGGGCAAACAATATTCACAGGGGTAACCTTCTCTTTATTATGTTAGTCAGCACATTAGCTCAGAACCAAGTCCTTTCTCTGCTGTCTGGTCCCTGTGCCCCTTTAACCGTTCCAGTGAATAAGGGAAAACTGGATCAAAACAGGTCATTAAAACTAATGTAATGACTACGTCAGCTAATGTAATGACTACGTCTGAAAATGATTAGAATAAACCCTGTCTGAACCTTTGAGATACAAACCTTCAAATGTAACATTAAAGTAAAAATCCAAGAACATCTCCAGAAATCATTCTTAGTCCTCCCAGACAATGAAACTTCCACTACAAACATTGTGTTCATCAGTGTGTGTGTATGTGTGTGTACGTGTGAATGTGTGTACGTGTGTGTGTGTGTGGGGGGGGTTACCCTTCAGAAAGCATCTTCTTAATGCGTTCCTTCTCTGAAGACAGTGTGATGTCAGCGCTCTGACTGCGGAACATTTTGTCCTCAGGACCGTTCACACACATCACCGGGGGCGACTGGAGATCATCGCCAAGGTCCTGACACATGGTGAAACGACACGTTGAAACGACACGGTGAAAGAGTTCTGCTTCCATTAGGGGTGATGAGCAGATGAAACTAAATCCCAACTGGTGATGTCTAAGGATTAGAGGATTCAGCCAACCACGGCAACCAGAGAATATAGGGGACCAAGTGTTGAACAATGTATTAAACATCATTTTAATCTGGACTAATGCTTTTGGCACCCTAAATGGTTTATATGGATGAAAATACTCTGACTATAAAGCTGATTGTCTGGACTTCACACCCATAGTCATAGTCTCTGTAAAGACAAACAGGATTATTTTCTCTAAAAACACAATGTTCTTGAATTGCCTTTCAAAATGTTTAAAACAAAGTGTCATCTGTCTTCCGCTACAAAAACATTTTAAAAATGAATATGTAGTGTTTTTGAATAAAACCCTATAGATGAACATACAACCATCCAAAAATGGATTCAGCGACTGCAGATTGTTCTGTTCAATGAAATCGTAAAAAGGAGATGAAATACCTTACAATACAAAGTTAGCAAAAACAAAAACATAAATTTGCTGTTCCAGCTGTAGAAAACTTACCAGAGACAACTCAACCAACAAAGGCTGATATCAACCCAAACCCAGTTTTACAAAAGTTCATTATTTGTATGTTACCAGTCTATTAACAGTGTGTGTAAATAGAAGGAATTGGAAGGCATTTCGCATTCAAGAGAATAATTTGTGCCCCCCCAAAAAATGTAAAACTCTAATAATTTCTGAAAAACTGAGACAAAACAATATTTCAATTGCAGCATGCAGAACTGTGAGCAATGGTTAATTTGTCGTTTTGAGCAACTCTACATTTTTGTTTCTTAATTTTTCCACGCTTTGTCATTACAAAACAGTACCAGAATAGCTATTACTAGACATAAACGGTGAATGTTGGAAATAAAAAAAAAAATACATGAGACCCACCTGTGAAAACTGGAGGAGAAATCCCATGTGGTCCATTAACAAAAGAATGAGAACACACATCAATTTAACATACCTTTCACAGGTGAGTCTCCAATGTGATTTTGCTACTGAGGCACTATGCTTGCCATCAGATGAAATGTTTGTAAGTAAAGGCACGCGTATTTACAGCAAACACTCCTCTAAGACCAATAACAGGCATTAATAATATCTTATACATTTTCACCATTGTATGCTTTGTTAACGGTTATTTGTAACTGTTACAATTTCTTATAAAGTGGCTGTTTTGGAGGTTTTAGCCAGACATGTGCGTTGTTAGCGCTCACCTGTGGCGCCGCTATGCTAAGGGCGGTGCTGGCCAATTCCATCTTATCCTGGGACTTCTCTCGTGCAAGACGGGCAGCCTCCTTCACCTCCTTAAACCGCTCCGAGAACTGGGAACGGGACAGGAGGAGAAATGCTTGTCCACCCGCTGAATGACCCACGCATCATAAAGACAGCAGGGCGGCGACGTGGAGTTGTGCCAGAGGACTTACCTGGTGTAGCTGTGGCTCCGTGGCAAAGCCCAGGCCGTAGACAGTGTTGGCTCGGCTGTCAGCCCACTGGCCGAACTTCTGTGAGGTCCTGGTGAAGGTCATGCTTGGCGTGACGATGCAGTTGATAATGGCCTATGGACAAAAGGGGTAAGAGGGTGGCTGGAAACATGAATGACTGCAGCAAAGCATTAGTGGAGAACATACAGCACCCTGCACGTATATATGCCAAAGCCAACTGGTTCGTTGTATATGCCAAAGCCAACTGGTTCGTTGTATATGCCAAAGCCAACTGGTTCGTTGTATATGCCAAAGCCAACTGGTTCGTTGTATATGCCAAAGCCAACTGGTTCGTTGTATATGCCAAAGCCAACTGGTTCGTTGTATATGCCAAAGCCAACTGGTTCGTTGTATATGCCAAAGCCAACTGGTTCGTTGTTTACAGCTTTGTTACTGCAAGAATCATCCCACTATGTTTTACACACATCTGGAGTATATTGAATTAAACTGCTGTCACATTGGTAATTTATAATATTCATATTTATTTTATAACATAAATAATTATATAATGTCATATTATTTTTATTATTGTTATTTTATACAGGGTATCAATGTAATGGCAGTTATAACCGACCAGCCCTTTCCACTGCAGATGAACCAACATCAGAAACCAAGTGGTCTCAGCCCTTAAGCTCTTCACAACAGACAACACAACATTCTGAGTGGACTGCAGAATGGCTTTAACACAAATGACTTTAAACCCCAGACCCCAGGAGCAGCTTAAATAAAAGGAGCTTTTTAAACAAATGATTACGCTAGACTGGAGCAACGTCTTCTACATGACGTATTACAAAAGATTACAACAGACACACGACGGGGAGAATTGGGCTGCAGACCACAGTGGCTAGAGGGGGGATGTGGGTCAATCTGAGGTGCTAACAAGTCATCCCCTCACCACCCTGTAATCTCTATGAAAGCAAAGCTTGTGAGGAAGACTTGGATTGATCTTGTGAGTGTTGTGAGGAAGACTCGTATTGATCTTGTGAGTGTTGTGAGGAAGACCTCTGTTCGCATTTCAGTTCTCACAAATCACACAATGGTTTTACATTCATAAAAGTGTCCCAGAATTGCTTTCATGTCTAGCATCAAGTACATACAAGGTCTTGGGATGGACAGATAATTAACATAATAGTGAGAAAAAGAAAAAGCAAAGTGGACATCTTGAAAACGTTTTTATTTTTACTTTACTACTCTGCCAAATGGTAAGGTCTCATTTCATCTCATCTTCAACCGCTTATCCGGGGTCGGGTCGCGGGGGTAGCAGCTCTAGCAGGGGACCCCAAACTTCCCTTTCCCGGGCAACATTAGCCAGCTCTGACTGGGGAATCCCGAGGCTTTGCCTTGCGAGAGTAAAGAGCTGGTCCGTGGTTCCCCGGCCAGGACGAAAACCGCATTGTTCCTCTTCAATCTGAGGTTCAACTATTGGCCGAACCCTCCTTTCCAGCACTTTGGAGTACACTTTACCAGGGAGGCTGAGGAGTGTGATACCTCTGTAATTGGCACATGGTAAGGTGCAATAGTAAAAGCACCTCACTGAGCCGAAATCTCTCACTTAATCATAACAACATCTAAACATGGCCCGCATTCATTGGACGGGCTCACCTTGGTCCCGCCCACGCTGATGATGCGATACACGTTTCTGTTGCCATCGTAGAAGAAGGAGACGGTGACGGCATGCTTGCTGGCTGGGATCCAGTTCCTTTTGGTGGCCGGGTCAATCTGGAACACGTGGGCCCTGGCACTGAAGATGGGCTGCTCCCTGGGGAAAGAGGTGGGCTCCAAGCTGAGCATTTCAAGACAAACGAGGGTCAAGATTTATTTGATTCCTTACAAGGCTCTGCAATGTTGAGTTTGTGAAAATGGACCAGTTTTCAGAAAGCATTTTTTTTTATAAATAAGCATTTATTTCCCGTTCCTTGGAAGCGGGTCACCTCCCACATCCCTGTTTCTGCCAGGTTTCCTAGATACATCATAAATATTTCAAAGCAACAATTGTGTTTCAGGTCGGTTCGACGTGTGACATGTGGGAAAATTAAACCCAACCAAACACGGCTGACAGCAGTGGAAAGATATTTGAAGTCCATTAAAGTGCAGTCAGACTGGAACGGGACAGAAGACATGAGAGCTGTTAACTGCTCTGCTCTTGTACAGAACTGACGACTCATTTATTCAGGTAATCTATTGGAAACAAGTCAGATGCTGTAACCACTAGGATTCTTGCCACCTCTAAATATTAAAAATTAAACCTGAGACAAATGACCCATAACAAGACTGTCCACAACCCAGGAGAAACATTTGAGGTGTTGTGATAGATTTAACACAGAGCTCCACCAGATCAGACCAGGTTTAACACAATGCTCCACCAGATCAGATCAGGTTTAACACAGTGTTTAAACAGACCAGGTTTAACACAGTGCTCCACCAGATCAGACCAGGTTTAACACAGTGTTCCACCAGACCAGACCAGGTTTAACACAGTGCTCCACCAGATCAGACCAGGTTTAACACAGTGCTCCAACAAATCAGACCAGGTTTAACACAGTGTTTCACCAGACCAGGTTTAACACAGTGCTCCACCAGACCAGACCAGGTTTAACACAGTGCTCCACCAGACCAGACCAGGTTTAACACAGTGCTCCACCAGATCAGACCAGGTTTAACACAGTGCTCCACCAGACCAGACCAGGTTTAACACAGTGCTCCACCAGACCAGGTTTAACACAGTCTTCCACCAGACCAGACCAGGTTTAACACAGTGTTCCACCAGACCAGAACAGGTTCACACAGTGTTCCACCAGATCAGACCAGGTTTAACACAGTGTTCCACCAGACCAGATCTGGAAAAGAGGCTGTTTTGTCAGAATAAGAGATTAGACTATAATGACCCTAAATCTGACTCATGTAGGTTAGCAGACTCGAGACCCTACACTACCTCAAAGCGGACGTGCGTGCATGCACAAACCCCCCCCCACACACACACACACACACACCTTGTTATGAAATCTCCCTGATGAAAGCCTGAGCTGTATGTCTCTGTCTCATCATACGATAATCCCCTTGTCGTCAACTGATCTCCTGTTTAATAACCAGCTTTTGTAAGGCGGGCCGTCCAGCCATCCATCCGTCCAGCCATCCGTCCCGCCATCCATCCAGCCATCCATCCAGCCATCCATCCAGCCATCCATTCATTGCCTGACACAGAGACTCTGATCAGACGATTGGCCGGGCAGAGGAAAGAAGCATTGCGGTGAAACAGAGTCAGAAAAATCGACCACAGTTCAGCCAACTCTCCAGCCAGGCCAATGGGAATATGCAACATTATTGCCCCATGGTTTCCCAAAATGTGCTTAGAATAGATATGATGAAACCAAATGACATCCCTTCAATTTGACTTTGTATCCAATCGAAGGGTAAGGCTAGATATTTGGTAAGGCTAGATATTTGGTAAGGCTATATAATTGATAAGGCTAGATATTTGGTAAGTCCAGCTTTACAGCTGTATCTTTTATCCCACTGTGATGGACATGTTTCCTCCCCAACTTTAAAACAGGCACAGGAGGTTATGGCTAATCCATGACACCTAAGCTATGCTCAGCGTCCACCCCGACTTGCCCGTGGTCAGTTATGGTCCAGCCAATAGGGAGGCACTTTGACTGTCGCAGGATCCTGTCTCCACGGGGATCCCCCTGACATGAACACCAAGGAGCCACCAGAGCTTCCAAATATACCTGCACACACATCCTCAGAGTGCAAAGCAGGTACAACATGTTCAGTGGAAAACAACCTTTTTACCAAAGACTGTCGGAAGAGGACTGATGATGCTCTGCTTGGCCCTGTTAAGGAGACAGATTTGGGGTAAGGCCTGCCTCCTGTAGAGGGGGTGTTTGTGTAAAACACGATGCTACAGAGGAGAACGCTCCCATCCCGGGCATCCATTTTGGCTCACATCAGCCAAGACTGATTTCAAGAATTGGTTGATCTGCTTCAAGCAGGTGAGCTGCATTCCTCAAAGAAAGCCATAGGGAGAAGTTGAGACATTTGATCACTGTAAAAACCCTTTTCTGGGGATGGACATTTCACAACAATAATATAATATACATGCTTTATATATGAATTGTCCAATCAGTTACTACAGTATCAATATAAATTACACGGCATAGCAACAGTTATTTCCCAAATTAAACCCTGTGGCCGTACACTTCTAATTGTGAAAAGTAAATGCATTTCTGCAGAAGAGTTTGTCTTAATAGTTGTACAGTATGTTTTTAAAAAAATGACTCCGTCAAAAGGACAGAATTCATTAAGAACAGTGTGGGTTTGTTCGAATTTCACCCGTATCATTTGATTCACCCTCTTTGTTTGTTGGCATATAATTACAGTAACTACATCTCTAGGTGCCTGGTGTGTTTTAGCTATTAAAGAAATGTGCTGCTCAAATATGCACTACTAACAACATCATGTCAGAACAAAACACCACAACAAGATGAACTACTTTGTAAATTAAGTTTCAACCACTGTATTCAAACGGGTAACATCAGTGCTAAATAGAGATGGTTAAATATTGTTCCTAGATTAATATTTACATCACTCCAAAATGTTGAGGTGCAATTCCATAGCAGTCATACAGACTTGCTTTTCATAAAAAATGTGTGGACCTTTATCAGACCTCACATGACAGTGAAAACTGCCGAAAAACGCCTATACTTCCTAAGGAGACTCAAGAAGTTTGGCATGTCAAAAAAACCTCCCTACGGTGCAAAGCATCTACCAATCACGATGCCTCAGGAATGCCAGAAATATCATTAAGGACAACAGCCACCCAGGCCATGGTCTGTTCACTCTGCTCCCATCTGGTCGACGTTACCGCAGCATTGGTACACTCACTACCAGACTAAGAAACTGTTTTTACCCTCAGACCATTAAGCTCCTCAACCAGCAACACTGATTTACTTATCCATGTATCCACTACTGGCCCTAGATCACTTTGATTGCAGTATTTAAGGTTTGCATACTGTCCATATTCACTTCATTATCATGTATATCTTGTAACTAGTATATTCACTACTGGTATCCACTACTGGCACTAGATCACTTTTATTACAGTATTTAAGGTTTGCATACTGTCCATATTCTCACTTCATTATGTATATTTTGTAGCTATGTAGATTCTGTATATTGTTGTAATTCTGTTTTTATTTTGATTCTTCTAACTACGTAGATGTTGCTTGCCATGTGATAAGAATTTCATTGTACAGTTTGATGCAAGTCGTTCTGTACACATGACAATAAAATACTTAAGACTTTGATAACACACACTTGTCCTGTAGGAGTATATTTGAAGACACTTAGAATCCCAAGGTCATTACATTAAGACTGTCAGCAGCCAAAGGTCAAATGGTGGAACGAATATCTAATTACGGTATCGATTATAGTGACAAACAGTACGAGATGTTAAGTTGCAACTTAATAGAATATCAACTCAGGTCTAAAAAATGAACAGTTACCTTTCTCGATGGTGAGGATACATCTTAAAAGACGGAAGAAGTGTTGTTTCTATGGAATAAGGAAATTACAACATGCTGACTGCATACATAAAGTTTTTGTTTTCATGCAACAAAATCATTTACAATTTGAGTAGAAAACAACATAACGCTCTTAAGGTTTTTGAATGTATTAGTTACCTATCAATTAATTGATCAGCACAAAGCTCAATGTACTCAATACTACAAATCCAGTAATCCCACAATCTAAACTTTTTACTAGAATAGCAACAATATTTTACACGCGTCCAGGAGTCGGTGAGAGTTAAATAGTTGCTCAAAACACTCACCCCATGTCGTAGTAAAGATTAAATTAGATCTATTGATCCAGGTGCAACATGGTTTTCTTTGTTTCGAAACACTGGAAGAGAGCTGTAGCCTTATCCTTCCTCTGTCAGGATACGGATGCTTCCCAATTTACACCCGGAATTTCACTGCAAAGGGCGAGACTTGCAGTGAATAGTGTGGACATTCACTGGGAATATATCACGTGCTCTGCCCTTCACTATAATTTTTTTCGCCACGTCGGACATCGATGCCATCACAAACCCGAGCCGGGTGCAATAGTTGCCACTCTCCAGGATGTCCGTGAAAAAATGTTAGATTTTTTTCAGATTTACTGATCTTTGACTGCACTTTAATAACCTTGTAGTCTGGTTGCCGGGCGACGCTCCGGCTGTATATTTCTTTCCACCAGCCAAGCGAGCCGCAACCGAGCAGCGTTCAACATTGGTTACAAGTACCGCTTAGCGCGAGCTACTTTCTGATTGGTCACACATTTCATATGGCTTAGCGCGAGCTACTTTCTGATTGGTCACACATTTCATATGGCTTAGCGCGAGCTACTTTCTGATTGGTCACACATTTCATATGGCTTAGCGCGAGCTACTTTCTGATTGGTCACACATTTCATATGTCGGACAGAACGAGTTGCGCGATGTACTTTCTGATTGGTCACACATTTCATGTGGCTCAGCGTGAGCTACTTTCTGATTGGTCACACATTTCATGTGGCTCAGCGTGAGCTACTTTCTGATTGGTCACACATTTCATGTGGCTCAGCGTGAGCTACTTTCTGATTGGTCACACATTTCATATGACAGATAGAACAGTAGCGCGCGCGTGCAGGGCTCTAGTTTCACCTAGTCTAAATGCTGCCACCTGGTGGAAACAGTTCACTTCTGGGTGAAATATAATCTGACTGTGACAAATGCCCCTTCCAGACAGTTAAGCTAGTGAACACATAAGCAGATACTGTATTTAATTTTCACATATGCTTATTTTACATCAAACAAACCCTCTAGGTTTAAAAAGCCACATGCATCGTGTTTTTCGGGCACTGCAAATAAAAAATAACCGCCCTTGAATCTAGACGATGAGTGCTAATTACTAAATACAAAGTCATTACTAATGAATCAATGATACTAAAACGGGTCAACTGTTCATCAATGAAAGAAGCCACCTTTATTTTTCTTCCAAATATGTTATGAAGATGAGATTTGCGGTTTAAATACAGTATAACAAAAAACTACAAACATTCAGGCAACTTCCAAATAGAAAGAAACATCACTTCAAACACTTCAAGAGCAAACATATCTCAGCAGGATATAATGAAAATATACTAGGACTGCACAAGGGAGAAAGTGGAAACATACAGGCAATTACTGGTCCTAATTTAAAGTTCACATTCCAAATCCGTGTCATAAAACACTAAAAAAATGTGTTTTCTTCATATCTTTAAATATATATATATATATATATAAAAGAAATTGCACCATTGGAGGTGCATTAACCTTCAATTTACTTAATTTCATACCCTCTCCTCATTTAGTTAGGCTCAGGGCAACATTTTCATTTTCCTTCAGTAGTTCCACCTATAAAACAACAGGCCAATTTCATTAAGGAATAATACATGTAAAATGTTCAGCGATTACTTCTGTCAAATTACATACATGTGACAGATCCGACTCGTAGGCGTCATACAGTTGTCAGCTAGGTACAACAGTCACAAATAATCAACACATTTTTCAGATGTATCTAAAAGAAGGGGTTTACGTCAAAGATATAAATATCATATATATTTTTGGTAGGTACAAACACATTTAGTCAGAGAAGGTAAACATAAAAAAACATCTTCACACAGCTTTTCACAACAATGTTTAACCAGATCGTATGACTATGACGTTTGAGATCGTAGCCTCTCCAGATTCAGCAAAACGGCACGTAAATGATTGTCCAGCTGACACTTTACAGGCTTTAAAAGGAGGGTACCATATCAAATTAAGGTGACATTCATTTTGTACCCCTGTGATTATCAAACTGTAAAACCTAAAACTAACACGGCAGAATTGAACATAATTCTTATTTTAAACACTGGAATTCTGACCATCAATGACACACATAATATCATTGCTGTTACTCTAAGTGACATGACAGGCCTTCGCCTTGCTTTAAGATGAATCTGGGGTTTTGTCAAAACAACATGACATTCAAGAGGGTAAAATGACAATGTCAAACCAGAAAGAGTTTACACAATCTACCACATATATTTAAGGTTACAATGTTTGGGGACAGGGGTCAAATCAAGAAAATGTTCTTTATTGAGCACTGAATACAACTAAACAGTGTCTAAAACTTTAATACATACCGGCTGAATTGCCGCTTGTCAGTGAAGAATCTTGTTGATGTACGGTTACAAATTTCAATGAGAGTTCATAAGCCTCATTCAGATTCACATTGGCTAACAGCCAGCAGCGATACTGAGCCGGTGACAGAGACTTCTTTGACTTTGTAGTCAGTTTTGGCATCTCGACATACGATCCTCCCCAGTCTTACAACAGTGGTATATACCCACTGGATGTTTATTACCGATCTGAGCATACATTCATGTTGCCATGCAACACCTCTCATCAGCTGCTCATCGTGACAAATAAAGGAAAATACATTTAATACACCATTTCATGATCAAACCCCATTTACTGTAAGCTAATCATCTAGCCGTGTAAAAGAAATGTGCACGTTGCACATCGCTAACTATGTGGTATATTAATTCTTGTCAAATTAATTCCATATTAAAGTGGCTGCTTTTATATTATGGAGCTGTGATGCCCATTAAACTAATAATTTGGAAGTTATTACAGAAAGACACACTCACACACCCAAAAAAAATAATAATTGTCTCGCAAACTACAGATCCTTCACGTCCACCACTTCAGATCTTGAGACAATGTTTTCCTTTAACAGCCATTCCAGCATTTTTTCCGTAGTAGACCACCTAGAGAACTGTGCGGAAGCCAAGAAGATTCCCTAGCTTTCCATTTCAGAACCTCTGTGACAACAGACCGTAGAAAACATTCCAACTCAAAGCCGAAAACGACGGTCAGTTTTCTCGAATTGCTGCACCATTTGATTCCTTTTGAGACGCTCCACCACAACCGCTCTCAGTCCGCCCTAAACCCATCATCTCTCAGTCCGCCCTAAACCCATCATCTCTCAGTCCGCCCTAAACCCATCATCTCTCAGTCCGCCCTAAACCCATCATCTCTCAGTCCGCCCTAAACCCTTCATCTCTCAGTCCGCCCTAAACCCATCATCTCTCAGTCCGCCCTAAACCCATCATCTCTCAGTCCGCCCTAAACCCATCATCTCTCAGTCCGCCCTAAACCCATCATCTCTCAGTCCGCCCTAAACCCATCATCTCTCAGTCCGCCCTAAACCCTTCATCTCTCAGTCCGCCCTAAACCCATCATCTCTCAGTCCGCCCTAAACCCATCATCTCTCAGTCCGCCCTAAACCCATCATCTCTCAGTTCGCCCTAAACCCATCATCTCTCAGTTCGCCCTAAACCCATCATCTCTCAGTCCGCCCTAAACCCATTATCTTCCAGTCCGCCCTAAACCCATTATCTTCCAGTCCGCCCCAAACCCATTATCTTCCAGTCCGCCCCAAACCCATTATCTTCCAGTCCGCCCCAAACCTTCATCTTCCAGTCCGCCCAAACCCTATTATCTTCCAGTCCGCCCAAAACCCATTATCTCACAGTCCGCCCAAAACCCATTATCTTCCAGTCCGCCCAAACCCTATTATCTTCCAGTCCGCCCAAAACCCATTATCTCACAGTCCGCCCAAAACCCATTATCTCACAGTCCGCCCGAAACCCATTATCTTCCAGTCCGCCCAAAACCTTCATCTTTCTCTCGAACGTGTTTAGATGCATAAAATGAACACGGATCAACGTTGAGGTTAGAATTTTTCCTAAATCGACTGAATGCATCAAGATTCTCGTCACCTTTTTTCTTCTACAGCTTGCAGGAGACAGTTCAGTGAAATGACCTTGGAGGGTTGTGTGAGAACTCCTCTTCTCAAGTCTTCTTTCTGCCCGAGACGAAGATCCTCCGCCGACTAACTTGTGGTCCTCGGGGGGGTAAAGGAGGAGGTGTCAGGGATTTGACTCCTGTGTCCTCGATGAGGATCCGAAACCTTTCGTCCCCCCCTTGTTGAAGGGCACGCCTCCCGGACCGCGCTCCCCGACCTACGTTCCCTTTTCTCCAAGCCTCTGTGCGCGGGCCGCACCATCGCGCTTTCCCACCCTATTTTTCCCGCTCATATCCGGTCCAGCTCCGCCTCCACGTCGCTCTCACTCTTGTGATTGGTTGGTTTTTCTCTGTCTCTCTCCTGTTGCTTTCACACAGTGGTGCTTCAGTTGTAGCAGTGGAAAACAGGTATCCATGTTTGTTCTTTTTTTTTTACATTACCCAGATTAAAATGCAGACGAACTAAGCTTAGCTCAGGCCTAGCTCTGTTTTTCACAACCTGAAAGTAAAATGAAACAAACATTTTAATGACCTAGTAATTACTTTCTATTAAACAGTCTCTGGTATGCTCTTTACTGCATCTAAAATTGATTAACAGCATGAGACAGACACTGTTGAAGATGAAATTGCTGAAAATTAGGGGGGGGAAATCAGGGTAAATAAAACTAAATAAAGTGTCTTACACTCTAGTACTGGGACAGTCCAGTCACACCATGCTGATAAGCTCTCTCCCCCTGGTAGCTGGAGTCTTGGGAAAGAGCTACGTCAATCTGAGACTTAAACTCGTCGCCAAGGTAACTGTCCTGTAAAGTAAACAGCAACAACAACAACGAAGCTTTAAGCCAGCTCATTTAAGTACCACGACACTACAAGCCGAAGCCGCCAAAACGAAGTGACAGAAAAGGCATTTAAAAAACAAGGTGGCTAATCTGTTTTTGTCATTTTTCTATAGAGTGTCTAAAACCAAAACTTAGGGGACAAAAAATACATCCAAGAGGAGTTCTTGCCCTCTCATGTCGCCAGACCTCCCCGACTACTGCCCTGTCTGTTAACAGTAGAGTGACTGCGGACTGACCTGGGACAGTTCAGGCTGGGACAGGCCCTGCTGGCTCATCTGGGAGGGCTGGCTCATGTTGATGTATCCCTGGGTGAGAGGCCCCTGGGAGAAGGGCTGGGAGCCCAGGTCCTGGCTGGTCCCGGTGTGGCCCAGTGGCCCCCCGCCGTGTTGGCCCAAGCCCCGGTTCCAATGGCGGCCCCCGCGGGCGACCCCCCCGCCTGCGGCCTTGCCCTTCATGCCCCCACCCCGGCCGGCCTGGGGGCCGTTCACCTGGCCCAGGTAGCCGGGAGGCGGTATGGGCGGCATCACCAGGTTGAAGGGGATGGGGATGTTCACCGAGGCCATCTGACCGGGGCCCGTGCCGATCATGCCGATCTGGTCGTGGGTCTGGAAGTACATGTTGGACGTGCGTCCTGCAGGAACAGACAGACAGAGAGTGTATTGGACCGGGGTACAGCTGGTGCCGACACACACAGAGCTCACAGGAGGAGTTCAGGGCTCACCGGTGCTGCTGCGGTCGTACACAGATCCAGGGATCAGAGCCTCGCGAGCGTCATACATGGCTGTGCTCATGAAGCGGCCCCCCTGAAAAACACACACACCAGTTGTCAGATAACAGACACGGACAGACAGGTCTGTCAAATGAAACACACAGACACCTGTCGTCAAATAAAACACACACACACACATCAGTCTGTCAAATGGAACACACACCAGTCTGTCAAATGGAACACACCCCACAGACCTACAGACACACACCCACACCCACAGACACTCACAGGGTTGATGGCGTTCACCAGCTTGCGAGGCTTGCTGAACTGCATCAGGCTCTCCCTCAGGTTGTTCAGGGGACCCTCCACCAGGACCTTCTGCTCCTTGTAATAGTTCAGCAGGTGGTTCCACAGAGGCTGCTTGGACAGGGCCTTGGGGTTCCCCACGATAATCACCCCATACCTAGAAACACCCACAAATAAGTTCAGCAGACACTCCATTTAGCAGATACTTCCCCCCAGAGTGAATTAAAGGAAGGGCACACATGAGCTGCCATGGTAACAAGCTTTTCCAAGTCCACACCTGATGCCAATGATGTGAGTGTGTGCTGATTTGGGGTGAGTTGTATGTGGAGACAGGTGGTGACGGTGTTGATGTGTGGTGTGTGTGATGGTGTGTTAGGTGTGTGGAAACAGGTGTGCTGTGTGTGTGTTGGTGTGTGGTGTGTTGGGCATGTGGAGACAGGTGGTGACGGTGTGTGTGTGATGGTGTGTTAGGTGTGTGGAGACAGGTGTGCTGGGTGTCTGTTGGTGGGGGTGTGTGTGTTGGTGTGTGGTGTGTTGGGCATGTGGTGACAGGTGGTGACGGTGTTGATGTGTGGTGTGTGTGTGATGGTGTGTTAGGTGTGTGGAGACAGGTGTGCTGAGTGTTTGTTGGTGTGTGGTTGTGTTGCGTTATACGTGTTGGTCTATTATGCGTGTGGAGACAGGCGTGCTTAGTGTTTTTTGGTGGGTGTGTGGTCTGTTATGGGTGTGGAGACCGGTGTGCTGAGTGTCTGTTGGTGGGGGTGTGTGTGTTGGTGTGTGGTGTGTTGGGCATGTGGAGACAGGTGTGCTGAGTGTTTGTTGGGGTGTGGTCTGTTATGGGTGTGCAGATAGGGGTTTGCCCCACCTGGCCCTGGTGAGAGCCACATTGAGGCGGCGCGGGTCATTCAAGAAGCCGATGCCCTGGTGCTCGTTGGCTCGGACACAAGACAAGATGATGAAGTCCTTCTCTCTGCCCTGGAACGCATCAACGCTGGCAATCTCCACCTCCTGCAGGCAGTAAGAATAAAGCACAGATATTAAGCACACTACTATTACTACACTATAAAGACAGACCTATGACCTACTACCAAAGTCACTACAGAGAGATAGAGCATCCAGGCTTGGTGTGGGTGTATATACTGCTGTACCTGGTAGAGCTTGGTGTGGGTGTATATACTGCTGTACCTGGTAGAGCTTGGTGTGGGTGTATATACTGCTGTACCTGGTAGAGCTTGGTGTGGGTGTATATACTGCTGTACCTGGTAGAGCTTGGTGTGGGTGTATATACTGCTGTACCTGGTAGAGCTTGGTGTGGAGGGAACCACTGAACTGCATGTACTGCACCAGGTAGGACCTCTGGCCCTCGTAGGGGGTGATAATGCCTATCTGGTCAGGCTTGGCCCCAGCCTTCAGGAGCCTGGTGGTGATCTTCTCCACGTTAGAAGCCTCAGTCCTGTTCAGAGAGGGAGAAACAGCTTATTCACCAAAAAACATTCCCGGCATTTGTATAAAGTATGCGGTCGTGAAGGTCAAGGGCAGAAAAGACATCTGCTTGTCATTGTGAAATACCTGTTAAGGTACGAGGTTCCGGAGCTGGCTATTTCTTCTTGGCCCTGGGTCACGTAGAAGAACATGGGCTTGTCTGGCTGTGGCCACTGGAAGTCAAAGCCTTTCTTAATGCGATCGGCTGTTTGGGTACAGAAGGCTGTCAGGAATGCCAGAGCTAGCATGTTCACGTTAGGGCACATCCGAAACAAGCGTCGCCTCAATGACTCACCGGCGGTGACCCCGTTCTGCAAAGAACCCTCGTAGAAGATGTTGGAGGGGAACGCACTGAGAGCCGGGTGCATGCGATACTGGACCTGCAGACGGATGGGCCTGATGCCCAGAACCACCAGCCGCTCAAACAGGGACTGGGACAGGCCGGCCTTGGCTGCCTTCTTACACATCACCACCGGGCCCAGCTGGCAGTGGTCTCCCACTAGGATCAGCTGGAGAGAAACGCCATCAACTCAGTAAGGCTATCTGGGGCGCCCGAATCAAATGGCACGTTCTGTTGGGCTTGACGGTCAGATATCATCTCGGGAGATTGTTTGGGTTTTAGTGAAGAGTAACAAATCATTTGAATTTTTGGTCAAAAGGCAAAGATGGAAATCGTTAGGAATGGATTAATTTAGGAAATCTAGGAAGTCCCTAAAGTACTCCCACAAATTAGAGGTATAGGATTTCGACACATGAAAACAACAGACACTTAAGAACATAAACAGCCGTTTTACCGCGGACATTGTCCTCATGAACTTTATTGAGACAGGATTCCTCTGAGAAAAGTCCCGTAGACGTACCTGCTTGGCCCCCAGTATGACCGGCACCATGCACTCCGGTTCTGTGGCCTGAGTGCTCTCATCGATGAGAATGGAGCGGAACTGCATTTTAGCGAGGCGTGGGTCTCCCGCCCCCACACAGGTACAGCAGATCACATCCGCATTCTGAGGGACACAGAAAGGACATTCAGAAAGTCAGGCTGGGAAATGCACACTTATTTCTAAAGACATTTAGGGCTGATTCAGGGGACAGCATTACCATGAGTAGTTCCCTCTCAGCGGTGCGTTTCAGGGCCCTGTAGCGCTTCTCATCTGAGGACGACAGCTCCCCGGTTTCATCCTTCAGCTGCTGCAGCTTCTGAAGCTCTGGGATGCTGAGAACAGAAACAACAACAAAACACTGCACTTTTACTGTGTATTAATCTTGCCTATGAGCAAATTGTGCAGAGATCTGCACGAGAAAACATGCATCCAAACATGCATTATCAGCATCTATGTCATGGGTTGACAAGTGGAATTTATTTGCTGAAAATAGCAGGACCCCTAAAAAAAACAAGACACAGCATCCCTCTACAGATGGAAGATCCAGCCTACCTGTCCATATTGCGGATCTGGTTGTGAAGAGCCAGAAATGACACAGGGGAGTCAATGGCCTCTCTGCTCTTAGCACACAGCCTGACCACCTTCAGGCCTGACATGTGGATCTTCTCAGTCAGCTGGTCCACTGCAATGTTACTGGGAGCGCACACCAACACAGGCCTGCGGGCACACAACTGGTGTTATAGAGGGATAATATAAGCCAATGTTAAAGGAGGTAATATAAGCCAGTGTTAAAGAGGGATAATATAAGCCAGTGCTAAAGAGGGATAATGTGAACTAGTGTTAAAGAGGGATAATATAAGCCAGTGTTAAAGGAGGTAATATAAGCCAGTGTTAGAGGGATAATATAAGCCAGTGCTAAAGAGGGATAATGTGAACTAGTGTTAAAGAGGGATAATATAAGCCAGTGTAAAACAGGGATAATATAAGCCAGTGTTAAAGAGGGATAATATAAGCCAGTGTTAAAGAGGGATAATGTGAACTGGTGTTAAAGAGGGATAATGTGAACTGGTGTTAAAGAGGGATGAACTAGTGTTAAAGAGGGATAATATAAGCCAGTGTTAAAGAGGGATAATGTGAACTAGTGTTAAAGAGGGATAATATAAGCCAGTGTAAAACAGGGATAATATAAGCCAGTGTTAAAGAGGGATAATATAAGCCAGTGTTAAAGAGGGATAATGTGAACTGGTGTTAAAGAGGGATAATGTGAACTGGTGTTAAAGAGGGATAATGTGAACTAGTGTTAAAGAGGGATAATATAAGCCAGTGTTAAAGAGGGATAATATAAGCCAGTGTTAAAGAGGGATAATATAAGCCAGTGTTAAAGAGGGATAATGTGAACTAGTGTTAAAGAGGGATAATATAAGCCAGTGTTAATGAGGGATAATGTGAACTAGTGCTAAGGAGGAACAAAGCACTTTCTCAAGACTAATGTAATATTTACTCCTACAGTGAAAGTCAGCTAGTACCTCCGCATGGTATTGAGCGACTACTGGAGGGATTTATTTACACCTGGGTCCTGACCACTCCAAATGCCACTCACTGTATGGACTTGCATATACGACTGTCCCGTCTCATCAAGTTACCAAACCTAGTGTGATTTCAGAAGCTCTAGATCAGAGGAATGTGGGAATGTTATACCCGTTGCCCTGCCGGGCTAGGTGGTAGACGACGGTGGCGGAGGTGACGGTTTTCCCGGTGCCAGGGGGTCCCTGGATGAGACTGAGCGGACGCTGCAGCACCGTCTTCACAGCGTACACCTACATCACACAACAGACATCACACAACACACATCAGACTCCGTGTAAAAGGAGTGCCGACTGCAGACAAATAATGTTTCAATATGGGATAACACAGAGGTGTAAATAACATCAGTACCTCCCACCTGTGTCGGTCCCTGATGCCAACGCACCAGCCCATTCAAGATTCTGATTGGTTCAATCATCCCCACCACCATTCCAGAACTCCCCCCACCATTCCAGAACTCCCCCCCCCCACCTTAAACACTTACCTGATGTTAATGCTGGTGAATTCACCTGATAATGAACTACCCAGTGATTACGCTGAGACCCACCTGGGAGTGGTTGAGGTCCGGCAGGCCCTGGGCGGTGAAGCGTTTGGGCAGCTGACACTTGATGACCACATCCTCCACCTCGTGACCCAGCAGCTTGTGGTAGATGTACCCAGACACCGACGTCTCGTCCACGGCAAAGGTCTTAAGGGCACTCTGCATCCTGGACACAATTGACACGGTGCAAATGGTGAGTCCAAGCCCCGCCCACACCGCTCGTCATGCTGACCGGTGCCTGATGACTCCTACCTGTCAAAGGAAGTGGACTTCCACACAAAGTCAACCTGAAAGTTGTGTGGCACTTCCACTGGAGCCCCGGCGCTGCTTCTCAGCTCGATGGCGATCTCATCACCGTAGTCTTTTGGGGTTTGGGTCAAGGAATATACAATACACACACGCACACACTCCAGATGCGGAGACACAGCACACGCACACACTCCAGATGCGGAGACACAGCACACACACGCAGACACTCCAGATGCGGAGACACAGCACACACACACGCACACACTCCAGATGCGGAGACACAGCACACACACGCACACACACCAGATGCGGAGACACAGCACGCACACACTCCAGATGCGGAGACACAGCACACACACACTCCAGATGCGGAGACACAGCACACACACACTCCAGATGCGGAGACACAGCACACACACTCCCCAGATGCGGAGACACAGCACTCACACTCCCCAGATGCGGAGACACAGCACTCACACACTCCAGATGTGGTGACACACCAGCATTTTGGAGAGGATGACGCGGAACAGAAATAACATCTATCAAACCGGTCTATACTGAAGGCAACACAGTGTGGATAGCAGTGATAATGGGAAGGATACTGTCTGGAACTTTGATGACGTGGCCGATGCCCTTCCAGAGGGGGGCCAGGTCTCCCTTATACCTCAGGCAGATCTCATCCCCCTGCATCAGACGCATGTCTGCAGAAATATGGAGCAGTAGACAGAGAGCAGGGACACCGACGTGAAGGAGAATTAGATACGGAAAGGCACATCTGATCACTGACAGGAAATGTATCATATAAACATGGAACTGAACACGTACGCACGCACGGGCAAACACACACACCCGCACTCACACACACGCACGGACAGAAACAAAAAACACTCCAACGTGCTCATCAGTGAGGATGTGAGGGCAGTTTTTTCTGGAATGGAATGGACATGGACCACTCGTGGACACCGTGTGACATTGATGAAGATGAACAGAAAAGGAATTACCACCTGAGTCCGTCTTGGGAAGGCTGAAATAAGCAATCCGCTTTTTATTAAGCCCCAAGTCCCACCTGACAGTTATATTGTCTTGGGTCTGTAAAAAACAAAAAACACAAGACAGCGATCAATAAGGTATGTAAAAGCAAAAAGACCAGCCTGAAAACTCCCACACAAAGAAAAAAAAAAACCTTACTTGGGACTCTTTTAGTTTCTTGTCATAGTCAGCCTCAAGTTTGACCAGGGGGCCAAAGATGTTCTGGTACTGGTAGGCGTCCTCATAGCGCAGCAGCACATGTTGAGGTTCCTCATCCACACCAGGCTTTTCCAAGTCCTCCAGAGTGGCTGTGGGGTTCTCCTGAAGACACCCAGATGGAAACAGACAAACAACAGACAGAAATACAGAAAGAGTTAGCCAACTCAGATTACAGAACCAAAACGTTGACAGCTATTGGCCCTGGGTGAACTAATGCCAAACGCAGTATGTTATGAACCTTCCAGAGCTCCTCCAGCTTGTTGATCTGCTGGGCTGTGATCTGACGAGCCCGAAGCTGCTCCTGTTCTGAGGGGATCTTCACCAGCCAGGACAGGAAGCAGCGGTCCTGGATCAGAGGTTGCCACTGGGAACTGTCCCAGTTGATGTCCTTTAGACTGCTCTGACTGGCACATGGTTGCCTGAATTGCAACAAAAAAACAACATCTGTCGATGCACTCTCCAACAAAACTCCATCAATTCAATGGAAAGAGACATTGGATATGTGGATACTGTTTCTGAAACATGGCATTTGTCCATTGTGATGCCTAACAGCGTATAAGAAAGGGCTTGGCAAACACAAGCGATCTGTTTTACCTGCATAGGAGTACAACCACAGAGTCAGCCTTGGCCGGGATGAAGCCCAGGAGGAAGACGTTACGACAGCCACAGTTGTAACACTCCAGCACCGTTTCCCCCAGAGGGCCGTCCTTGTGCAGAGTCACCTCCTTGGACTTGGCTCTGACCAGGTGGTTCACAATGTGACTGAGAGAGAAGGACACAATCAACACTATGGATCGATGTCTTCCAGATATAGTACACACAACTCTCCACAGCTCACTACTTAGTCACCCAACTACTATAACTACAGTGCGACTGGCAGTTTAGCGTGGATGATCATTTAGCACCACAGTCAGAAGGCCTACAACAGCATGGCGGTGGGTCTTTGAAACCTACCTGCCAGATGTATTGCCACGCCCGTTGCAGAACCACTTCTTGCTCGTGTTGCAATACACCACGCAAGCAGGGTCATGAATTCCACAGTAACTGAGAAAAGGGATGACAAGATAATGTCACAACTGTCAAAACGTTATGTGGCAGACAAAAAAATTTACACAAATCCACATGACCAAAAAATACAAGAAATCCTCGACATTACCTGCATGCATGGACTGGGAGGTCTTTCGTATAATAGGTGTCCTCCTCATCTTCTTCAAAGTTCAACTCTGCCAGAAGTTGACTTGCCTTGACAACAGAGTCGTCACCATTCTGCAATACCCCATCTGGCCCATTTACCTATTCAAAAAAGATGAAATGTCAAGAAAGCAATCAAATAACACATGCTGAAAATGGACACCACCACAGATGAAAAGGTTTACGTTAACTGCAATACATATGACAGCCAGCTCGCAAATAAATACACTTCTCCTGACTGTATGAAGTTGACCTAATCCAGCAAACTAACTAGCAACCCTGCTAATCTAAAATAATAAATTGCTTGTTATCTAGGCAACTACTGTAACCAATATTGTATGATTGTAAATAATATGCATCAACATTAGTACACAGTCGTAGTCTTATCAATCATTGTGTCCATCCCAGAAAGCCTACATCCAAATAAGCTAATGCTAAATCATACATAGCATTGTGAGCTAGGCTAACTGGTTAGCCAGCTGCCACGGCTTTTAGAGCGTGTTGTATTGGTTGCTACACAGAAAACGATGCTTGCTATGCTAAGCTAACAGCTTCCGCTAACTAGTTAGCCATCTGGCTAGTTACCTCTAAGGTCCTGTATATGATATATGCCAGCCTGTAATGTAGCTTGTTAGCGAGCTGTTATTCGCGACTTTGCACCTGAACATGGGACAATAAATGCACGAACCTGATTGTCCAATTGACTTTGGGTTTGACCTGTCTGAGTCTGGCTGGGCAGTGTGAAATCCGTGAACTCATACTCCGAGCCCTGGGTATCAGCTCCAAGCAACTCCGCTTCCTCGGTGTCCAGGAACGTGAGAGTCTGCGAGCTCGGCCCGTACGCCTCAACACTCATTTTATCCAGAAACAGTGATATTTCAGAAAGATATTTAAAAGTTAATTTTAATTGGGGCAACGTGTAAATGCGCCAACCAAAATTAAACTTGGATAAATACCGAAACGCCAAAGCAAATGAATAAAGAATTAGGAACACACGGGCTCCAAAGCCTCAACTCCCACTCGAAATAATGACGTAGCACGTTGCACCGCACAACAAACGCATAGGGGCACATTCAGGAGTGTCCATGACGTTTACACAAAAAGTGTAGATTTTTCAAAAATATTTTTGTAGATCTATATATTATTTTTTCTATTATTTAATTTTTAAATAATTTATAACTCGCATTTCTTGAAAGTTACAAATAAATGTTGTGTTGTACATTTTGTTGAAGGTTGCAGTCTGTGACTTACGCTATTAAGAAAACACATTATTTTACACTGGGCTGGGTGTTGAATACGTAGTTAATGTCATTAATGTCAATGAATGAGTAGAGTTACTAACATGCTTCACAAATTCACAAAGTTTGACAGGGAGACGATTTGATGACATGGGGCACGATTTTCTACATACATGACATAGCACATCCATTTCCGAGACTCGTTCTGACCCTTTATTGGCCCTTTTACAACCAGTGGCCACAAATTGCAGAATGCAACTTTAACAATAAAGAATGGATGCTTTAGTGAGAGTGGCACATTTGTGGATTTCTTTGTAAAATAACAGAAAGGACAAACTGAGACAGATATTTTATTACATTCATATTCATCGTTTCATATTCAGAAGTAGAGATTATCTGCTAAACAAAATAAACATTTTCACATTATATAATTGGTCACATTACATATGTGGATTGTATACGCAATACATTACCTGAGATATTAACACATGCTGGATTTACATCAAGGCAGACATAAATGGTTCAAAATACAGTTTGCAGATGATGGTACTTTAAATATATATTCTTTCATGCATTAACGCAACATTGGATAGAGTTCTTAAGCAGGAATGTTTTTTGTTTTTGCAGATTCAAATTTACGCTTGAGACAGCATCCTAGAGCACTGGAACATTCTGGGCGTCACCATTGTATAGTCACACGACAAAAAATATTAAATATTATTAAATGTTCAACACGTGACCACAGGGGAGTGTAGCATAAAGGATGATACACAAACGGCTCGCTACATTAACAATGTTGTTAGGTGACCCCAGGAACATAAGGGGGAACAAGTTAAAACTGAGAAACAACGGATTAAACAGCTGTCAGAATGTGACACTACGCACATCCGTGAACACTGGACGGACAAAAATCCTACGATCAACTACAGCACCATGTTTCCATTGTTTAGCCTGGTTTGTGAAATACAGACAACTACACACACTTATAGTTATGCCTTACTACATGTGAATCTGGCTCCTCCAAAGTTTAATCAAAAATGTATTCTTCTTTTTCCACAAGATACTTTTTCCACACTACTTTTTCCATTTTATGTTTTAGGTGCTTTACATGTCCATTGTGGACCTGAGCAGGGAGTTGAAGACAGCAATCACAGGGCAGTCATTCCTCAGTGGGCGTGCTAGTGGCTGCAGTGGTTGTCATCCTTGACTAAACACGCAAGCATCTCCCCGACCACAGCCTGCAAAGCTCTGCCCAGGTCCTGGGCACTGTAGGGTTTTCCCAGAGGAGGAACGTGGACAAACGCTGAGCGGCCCTTCCCCAGGTAGAGTGACGTATAGTAGGTGTAGTCACACAGGTATCTGACGGGGTCAACGGTAGAGTTGGGGTTAAAGAAACAACAGGAGTCCGACAGATTATCACAGCACATAATGTTGTCTAGAACCTTTGCTACAATTAAATATTGCCAATAGATGGGACACATTCTCTTTAATGCGGTTTACTCGAAACAAGTGGTACATACATAATTCTGTGTACAGTGACCTACAGAATTATGGCCATACTTGGTAAAGACAGAAACCTGACAGAAACCTAACATGTAATACTTTTTCACCTTCTGTAATGTTTGATGAGGTGGGAGAAAACATAGCACGGGTCATTTGACCATCCATGCGTGCAGAATCTCTCCACATCCTGCAGTTCTGGCTTGTGGACTCTCATGTTTAACTCCACCCCCAGGTAGGGTTAAGGTCAGGGTTCTACGTCATGGATCTGGGGTGGCAATTTGAAAAGCTTGATTCTGTAATCAGTGAACCGTTCTTGTGTGGATATAAGGATGTTTTTGGATAATACTGACAACCCAGTTTTATCATTGGTTTTTAGTAGAATGTTTATTCCTCAAAATGTTTATGTACAATTAAGTGCATAACCTACAATTGCATATATAGATATTTTTTGCTCATCATGTCTGCTGATCATCATTACCACGGGTGACAAGCACCCCACAGGGCAGTGAATATGATTGGTCGAATGATAGTATAGTCACGCTCAGCACTCACCGACCCGCGTCCTCGGACACCGCCACAGCCACGCCCAGACTTGACGAGTTGACCTTCCTGCAGACCAGGCCCATGTCTATAACTGAGTCGATGCAGTCAGGACCCCCGTCGATGCAGCACTGAGAGTCCGGACAGAAACTGCAGTTGTCCAACCGCTTGTAGCCATGGTTGTGGCCGCACTTCTCCAGGGTGACCATGGTGGCGATCCCAGAAACCCCCACGTGGACCACTAACTGTTGACCCACAGAGAAGTTGCATGTGTTAACTTAGGCCTGCTACATGAGTTACATATAAACCAATGTGTCAGTCAGTATGTGTGCCCCTGACCGATACAACCACAAACACCTTTCACCGTCCAGCCAAAAAAAGACACATGCCCCAACACCTGACACTTTCAGTATGACCAGAGTTTCCTGTGGCTACCTGTGGCTGGTGTTGTCTCCATAGCACGGGCAGTAAACTCTGAACTGCCAGGTACTCCACCGGCACCTCACAGACGTGCAGTTCCACACTCTGACCCAAGCCCAGCCGCTCCAGTTCCTGTTCACAGAGACAACAGGAAGTGAGGGAACCACCACAAACCCACCGAGGGCACGGAGCCTGATTGCCCAGCGGATGTCTAAATGTGAAGCATCAGGTCATTGTTTCAACTACCCATGGGAAAGGAAGTCTGGTGGTCAGACACAGGAATCCTATTAGGGGACATGGTCAGAATCGTACCATTTTCTCATGCTATTATTGTTAGAAGGCAACAAATAGAAAATAATGTTCTCTCTTTCTCAACAATCTCTTCTCTGTTAGTTCCGTGATGCTAATTTGCGATTATTGCTTTTGCCTCGATGCGGGCAAATCGATCTCTATCTTCTATATTCGAGAACACAATGAAGACTATCGCCCATAAATCCTTATTAGCATTGTCCCACAACGGCTGCAAGAACCAACTACTTCATGGTATCAGACTGAATGACGGGACTGTTCGAAAAGCTACCCATGTTGACCGGCGCGCTAACTAACCGTTTCACCCCTATGTGCCATAATCCTCCTTCTCCTCAACACAAGCATCTAGAGAGAGCCCCACTAAGGGCTATGGGTAACCAAAATCACGTTACCATCGCCACAGAAAAGCAGCAGCCCTTGCAGGGCTATAGGGAAACAATGAACCTACCAAACAACTTAGATTAAAATGTGTCTTACAAGCAGATTTCACCAGGATCTTCTGCTTCTAATTACACAGCTAGTCCAGGATCGCCTGAGGGATCCCCTCAGTATAAAAATCAGGGATCGCCTACTGAATCAGACCCCCCAGCAACATTATAAGCTATCTGCCCAGTGAGCTTGTGCTATGTTTTTAACTCTGTTACACTAGAACAGGGGTTGTCAACCTTCAGGAATTAAAGCCCCCCAAGCCTTCACTATCCTGTCCCCCCCACCTCGCTTTTAGACACCTGTATGACATTGATGTGTGTTGGCTGATGTTGAGCAAGGATAGATAACTTTAAAATTTTAAAATCTAAAGGTTTGTATTGAATGTCGGGTTTTTGGTTACCAAATGGCGCTTCAACTTGAATTTACCAGCAAATCTGCTCAAATAACACACTGAGGCAACAGTTCAGCATCTGTGCCGGCCACCATAAAGCAACATTGATATTAGCTAGTGTCATATTTAGTTTTACACTTCTTGCTTAGGGGTTGGTATGGTGGCCACAACCCCTTTTGGCACGTGTGATGTACTTATCAATACATTCTTACCACTACCAAATGTGTTCTGCTGGTAGCCGTGACTTCTGAAATGTGTAAGGAATATAAGCGTACGACAAGAATACAAGGTCAAATAAAATGTTCCAATTTAAAACAAAGGAGAAGCTTATAAGTGATTGTTCCGTGGCAACGCATGCGCAGCTCATTCACCTATACCGTGCGTGCGGTTAACAGACTGGCCGCTACGGCGCTCGCCGCACACTGAACATATAGCAGACGCAGAGGGAAAATGCATAGGGAACCCAGGCTTATACATTGTACTTCAAAATAAATGAAAATATACACAGGGCCCACATTAGGCTCATTTCGATTTTTTTATTTTCAGAAAATAGTTTAGATGTTCCCCTCCTATCCCTCCTTCCCCCTGCCCGCCTCCTCCTTCCCCCTGCCCCCTCCTCCTCCCAGTCAACCACTGCACTGTAATAATATTTGCCAATATGTTTTCACTAGCTCATTTACTCTGCCCAAATGTCATTATGCTTTAACATCAATAGTGTTATTAAGAAATTTTATTAAATAATTTACAATAGTCTTACTACACATGTACAAGTATATACTTCACTCACCTGCACTGCTACCCAGCTCGCATTTATGGTGTGTTCTCCAAAAGGTTGAAATCCTTAAAAGGATAGAAGATCATAAACTTTTCAGTCCTCAGTAAAAGTACTAATTGTTTTATAGCTGCTTATCAGTAAGCTTAGAAGAATCAGATGCATCTTCATTCAAAGTCTAAAGGTTAAAGTTGTTAAAAATTAACAGCTGGGTTGACGGCAGATGTAACACAATATATTTCAATAAAAGCATGGACTTTTAAATGTGATATATCAATATAATACATTTTGATTTTGTCGTGTTTTAATTTGAGTTACAACAGATTGTTTTCGCAGTGTTGTTTGTTTTGCGGATCGGGAATCGCTCGCGACTGTCAGACAAGCGTTGAAAAAAATGTTGATTTCTGTCAACACGTATGTTGCCATTCATTGTGGTGTCACCAACGTATCCATGAATAGCTACATCATTACCATGTCTGCCTTGATATACTTGTCACATGTTTCGTGTATTCGTTCCACCCTTAAAATGAATAGATTTCAACTTAGCCAACAATTTATGAATGGAAGAATAACTGCCAACAAATGTGTAAATTATAAGGTTCAAATAGCCAGAAAACAGCTTTAACCAAAAGCTTAAACATACTTTAAAGCTGGTCTACATACATCACTTACCTGTCACTATTACCTTTCTTTTAGTCGCCATATTGTTTTAATTATGGCAAATTCTGCTACAATGTCATCTATTGTGTTTATACTCTGTGGAGCAGAGAATTCCTCTTCGCTGTTCATTCACCACCAGCGATTTACTCATTTTGAGGAAGAATCGAGCACAGATATTCTAAAGCCAGAGCAAGCAAAATCACAACGCTTCCGGGAGCGCATGCAGTTCACAAATGAATGGGATTAATTGAACATTATACATGCAAAACCTCGATTAATAATAATATATGTCTTAGGTAGTTGCAACTGTAATTATTCCGGCCACGAGTACGTGACAAGCTCACGTTTTTATTTTTGTCAACAAAAACTTTGTATGGAATGAGTGCCTTTGAGTGGATGGTCTGCACATGCGCAGTTTGCGCAACACGATCCGATCACGTGTTTTTGTTTCGTTGCTTGCGGTTGCTAGCTGAATTTGCCTTGATATCGTCTGCGTATCGTATGGTACAGTGAAGGGGACCTTTGGGTAACCACTTTCTGCTTATCTTTATACTAAACAATCTTTGGCAAAGCAGGGTCATTTTTGCTTCTTCTACGCTTGTTGACGACACTAGTCTACATAATCAGCATGCAGACGTCTTTTGCCAACAACTCAAATTAAATGCTCTGCCTTATCGTACATGTCGATGAAATTACATTAATGAAGTTATAAAGGTTGTTCCAAACCAGACGATAATTCGTAAGAAAATATCTATTGTTTTACTTAAATACATTTTTTATTTCCTAGATGAGACAACTTCAGCTGAACTTCGAAGTTTATGGCTTTTATATATTCGAGGGGACCTGATAAGGAATTCATAGTCTGTCTGCTAAGACAAACTTCATCCGTTAATTTGCCTGAAAAACAACACCATCGCATTGTGTAGAAATACTTACTAAAACCACTAGGTTGGTTTGTGTTTTCATACGGCCACTGACATTTTGATATCTGTTCACCATAACAACTTTTAGTTTTGTGTTCAGTCCACACCCCTGTTATTTCACATGACTCACACATTCTAGCCACTGCTCTCTGAATGTCCAATTCAAAACTCCATGCTGAATATAGATGTTTAAAGGCTGTTCTTTTTAAAAACATAGGAATCTTTGGGTTGGGCTTTGTTTTAATGTACTATGTTAACTATTCATTAGAGACATGAAATACAAGTTAAACACTTTTGCTAAAAGAACATCTATAATGACATACTTCACAATATAACATTCTTGATGATAGGCTTTACCATATAACATATATGATGATAGATGTCACCATATAACATATATGATGATAGATGTCACCATATAACATCCATTATTATAGACATCCCTTCAAAACATGATTTCACCGTATAACATCCATGCAGATAGCCTTCACCATATAACATCCATGCAGATAGCCTTCACCATATATAACAGCCATGGTGATAGCCTTCCATTATAACATTTGTGCAGATAGGCTTCACCATATAACATCCATGTTGACAGGCTTCACCATATAACATCCATGATGACAGGCTTCACCATATAACATCCATGATGACAGGCTTCACCATATAACATCCATGTTGACAGGCTTCACCATATAACATCCATGTTGACAGGCTTCACCATATAACATCCATGAGAATAAGCTTTACCATATAACATCCATGTTGACAGGCTTCACCATATAACATCCATGATAACAGGCTTCACCATATAACATCCATGAGAATAGGCGTTACCATATTACATCCATGAGAATAAGCTTTACCATATAACATCCATGAAAATAGACTTCACCATATAACATTAATGAGAATAGTCTTTACCATATAACATCCATACAGATACGCTTTAACATATAACAACGATAAAGATTTCACCATAGAAATTATATACAGAAAGACTTCCCCATTTAACATCAATGAACATAGGCTTCGCTATAACATCCATAAAGACATTATAACGCATATTACAAACAGTCAGAAGATGTAATTCTGGAGATAAACTAGAAAACACAAGCCATTCACTACCCACGCATTCTCCAGTCTTCCTGCACTGCAGTCTTTAACAGCCCCCCCTCCAACACCACCACACACAACCATTCATTCACCTGCTCTTTGCGTCAGAGCATGTGGAAGCGTTGCCATGGAAACAAATTATGCCCTACGCCATTATGTGATGCTGATGCAGGCAGTCTACGGACGTCATCGCTTCTAACTGGGAGATGGGGGGTATCGGCTACTTTGACTGTATTCCACTCCACTGTGCCGGGCTATTCATAGAAACAGCAGGCAGCCATCACCATTTACAGACTCATGGAGCCTGCAGCCATTTGTTGACCATACGTCTCGCTGGGGTTTTCTATATGCCGGGGCGATATTTTGTTCTCAAGCTATGACAAGCAGAATGTGTTTTGTGGGCACATAATAAATCCTTTCCAAAACCATCAAATGAACTATTGCAACTGTAAAACATGTCCATATTGGCTGCTTTTTTAAGTTTCTTTTCCTTATCTTATTTCTGTTTTCTGTATCTTTCTCCAACGACCATATGCAATTTATTCAGACCAGTTTCTGTAATCTGTGCATTTATTTTAAAAAATGGGATTAGAAACCAGAACTGTATACTATAAAACAAATTTACCCAATTTTAAGGGAACATTTTTCCATTGAGTGACTGACTGCATACCTTGGAGTGTGCTGTCATTGACTACAAGAAATCACAAAAAACTAAAATGTCCATGCGCATGGATACACGGGAACATAATCACGCACACACGTTCACGCACATGGCCCAAGTGACCTCACATGTGAATGTCAGTACATTGTCCACAAACACACACTTTGTCTGGGGAGTAACAATGGATGTACATAGAAGCACTAAAGTATTCATCTAACCATAACCAAAACCCCATCCCCTAACTCAACCATAACTATTAAAACAATGTCCTAAATCATAACTCCTAATCTTAACTTTATTTATACACCTTAATCTAAACGCTAAACCAAATAATAATTTCTTAACTTTCACCCAGACACTGACCCTCACTTTAATAACTTAACATTTATGATTAAACTTATACCTAACTTTTATTCTAACCATGACCCCAATTCAGATAACGTTCTATGTCAAAGTGAGGACAGGCCAAATGTCTTCACTTTACATGATTTCCCTACTTGTAATCAGGTACACAAACATTGACTCCAAAGCCTTATGCAGTGTTTGTAAATGTTTCAGTAAATGTTTCCTTAACTGTGTGCGCGCGCGTGTGTTTGTAGGCAGTTGAACAAGTATGTTAGTGTGTTCATTGACTTAATGCTGTCAAGATGGCGTGGGAACATTGTGTATAAAGTTCCTCTAAAGACCTAACTAGCAGAACGAGCTGAAGAAAACCTAGCCTCCCTCCCTATAGCCTCCAAACGCTACCCGCCCAGTGTCTTTTGGCGACCCAGTGCTTTCTAATCTATGACATCAAACCATAATGCACTGCGCTGTTTGCAGTTTACCTAAAGTCTCCATGGCAACAGCGAATGGTTCGGCCCCTTGTTTAAATCAGACCGGAAACAAACGTCATTTTGAGCCAATCTTAGCGCGCTGAAGTGACATAATGGAATTTTTAGGGATAGAAAGCGAGCGGAGGGTTGGCTGTGCGCATAGCAGTCGTGTCATCGGGAAAAGCTCTATACCTGGGCTTGAAGAACAGGAAAAGCGAACACCATTGTTTTCGCCTCCGGCAGTAGACGCAGAGTGGGAACTGTCGATGAATTGAATCACATTTTGAAAGGAGGAAAGGCTGTAACCTGAACGGTTGGATTAATTGCCGTATAGATTAAATGTTAAATCGTTTTCTTCAATGCGTAATGCTCAACCAGACCCTCATGTGAGGGTTTAGAATGGAAACGACCCTCTACCCTGCTAATGTGCTGAATAGTCGGGGGATTTCAAGCCTTTTTTCCCACAACAGCATGATGAAGAAAGATATGAGTCTAAACCTGGACGACGAAACCTCCAATCTGAAACCGAATCTCAGGGACACAGACGGAATCTTGAACTCCCCGGACTTGGGACTTTTGAAATTGGCGACTCCGGACCTTGAACGATTGATTATCCAATCGAATGGAATTGTTACCACGACCTCGACCTCTCAGTTTATATACCCAAAGTCAGCCAGCGACGAACAGGAATTCGCGGAAGGCTTCGTAAAGGCGCTAGAGGATCTCCACAAGCAGAACCAGCTAAGCGAGGGGACGTGCGCAACGGAGAGATTGGACCTCATCGGGTCCAACGCAGCGCCGGTAGGCTTGCCGTCAGACCTGCCGGTGTACACGACGTTAAACGGCTATGGAAATAGCCCACTGGGCACCACGGTGAATTACTCGACAGATACCATTCCGTTCCCGCCGCCACCTCATCTGATGAGCGCTCACCAACAGGCGCTGTCACGACTCCAAGCGTTAAAGGACGAGCCGCAGACCGTCCCTGACATGCAGTGTTTTGGGGACAGCCCGCCGTTGTCACCTATTGACATGGACAACCAGGAGCGCATAAAAGCAGAGCGGAAAAAGCTGCGAAACAGAATAGCGGCGTCAAAGTGCCGCAAACGGAAGCTGGAGAGAATATCCCGTCTGGAAGACAAGGTCAAAAATCTCAAGACCCAGAACACAGAACTGGCATCCACTGCCAGTGTGCTCAGAGAGCAAGTGGCACAGTTGAAACAGAAGGTTCTGAACCACGTCAGTAATGGATGTCAACTTCTCCCGAACCAAGTACAAGCATACTAGAGGATTGTGGGACCCGCCATAATTTGGTTAATTATCTTCTCGCAGGACTTCTTAAGATCTGGATAACCTACATTTTTCTAATAGAATGCAAATAAATGGCTGAAAAACCATGCAAACTGGAGCACTCTTGTAAGATGGCTATGGGCTCTGCTTCATAGCAAACACTAATTGCGCTGCCCTCTTCTGGGCAACATGCGTATCAGCACTCCAAAGGACAATTCAGTACATATAAGGATATCGTTATCTGCATGTAAGCTGGACAATCTCACTAATTGCAACTAAACACCTGGATGTCATTGAGTGCATGTCATCCACCGTGTAATATATGCCTTAGGCTTCTTGTTTACAAGCACTTATTTACCAATGACAAATGTATATTTTATCTACCAAAACATGTCTTATTTTGCATACGGTCTTATATTTTGCAAATCTGAATTGTGCATGTCTTGTATACGCTCTTGTGTACAGTAAATCTGTATGTTCATTCTATTTTGTGCGGTTCAGTGTTTATTGTCACGATCCATGGATGTAGCCTTCCTTGTTGTTGGCGCTTTGTGGCCATTTTTGATGTGATTTTACCTCTCAAAGCTGTTTATTAAATTCATTGAATTATATAACATTTTGTCAAGTCTAATATTGGAATGACGGTCCTTTGTTGCAGTTGTGGTCAAGTGACAAATTGTGCCAGATATTGATTACAGCCTCTCCCACAAAAATTGGCACACAACAAGTGGATGTGTAATTTGTGTATAGTATTGTTATATGCTTGTTACATTAGTATAATATCAGGCCTCTGAATAACATACGGGTAAATATTGCATTAACAGAACAGCATTCTATAATGCCTACTACATTAGGTACCAATCGGTTGTTATTGCACCTAGTGGCGCGATAAGGAAACTACAACTGTTCAGTTTAGCAAAAATGAAAGTACATGCACGACAAATGTAAAAGTAAAACATTTTTTTCACACATCCTGCTTTTATATTTTGTTTATTAATTCCTTGTTTAAGCAAACCCGGAGTAAGAGAATTACAGCACAATTCGCACATCACTAAAACCCAAGAAAAACAACATTATTTACAAGGGGTAGGACAGAATAGATACGGGCTAAATTAAAACTGAATAAGACTACATCAGAGGCAGGATTACAGCTTTAGCAAATCACAATTAAGTTTCACAAATACAGTAAAAACTGGTCATGATCAATATTAATCTAACTTTGAACACTGCCCTCATTGAAAACTGCCACACAGTACAGACATACTAGAGGACAAGCTTTTCATTCAGAGCAGCACTCAAACTAGGGCTTCCAGTTCTTATCCCAATGTCTCTCAAATTTTCACTCTGTTGGGATATCTTTGGAAAAAAACACCATGCAAATGCCACCTAAAGCTGACCTGTTCTAGACACTCCCTTTTAGTAGGTCTGCCGAAGGGGTCATATAAAACCATCCAGCATAACCAGGAAATTGGCAATTGACAGTATTGCTCAGATTGGAATACTGTACATACAATGGCGTCATATCACACCCGCTCAAACAGGTTCAAAGTTGGCGTGGAAACATGGAAAATTTATGTATATATGTATTTTTTCATTGAAATTGATTGAACATGATCAGGAGAACATGCAGTGAAATGCAATGCTTTTTTGTCTTCGCAGAGAGAACGTCAACCCTTAGTTAATCTCAGCTGACCTTCAGGTTGTGAACCAACCTCTCTATACAATACTGATATAACAGTCTTTTTTTACAGCTGTGATGAGAGTGTAGCCTGCGCAACTCAATAATAATCGGAATAGAAGCTCATTCATAAATAAAATAAATAAGTAATAAATACTATGTAGAAATATTGACGGCTGTGACACAACTGACAAAAAACCATACTGTGTCCGCGAGCAGTCTGGTGTTACTTGGAATGTTTTCCGCACTTATGTGCCAACATGAAAACAGGGCAAAATAAGAAAAACATCACGCTGAACACATTTCAGCAAATCACACTTCTAGTCAAAATGCAAAAAGACATTACATGTATTCATCTTGAAAGGTCTGTCCAGTGTTGTAGTATGAGTGCAGAAACGGGAGCATCTGTGTGTGTGTCTGTGTGTGTCTGTGTGTGTGGGTGTTAGAGGTAATTGTGCTGTAGAGTAGCAGTGTTGTACACTGACAATAAAAGAGAGGCTAAATATTCAACCATAAGACATGCTGCAACCTCGTCACATTAGTGGGACAAGCTCCACAACTGCTCTTAAACGCATGGAAGAAAATCAACAATCCAACTACATGCACCTCTCGCAAAGGACAGACATTACTGCCCTGTTTCACTGATATATTATTTTTAAATATATTCTAGAATCTTCATATGCACATTAACTACACTATGAGGTCGTACATTTATACATAGTCTTGTAATCTTCTCGTCGTACACTCATACACATTGTTCACTATCAATCAATATACAGTCTGCATCGCTCTTCACTAAAACCCTAAATGAAAGTAAAAAAATTAAAATGGAAAATCAATGAAATTCATGTGTTTTCAGTATGATTTTTGTTGGATATGTAAAAAAGAAAAATGCACAAAATGCTTGCTAACCCATATGTAATCTTTGGACATACCACACTCACTGGTCCCACTGATATGGATTTGGTGGGTCAATATCACTCGCCACCAGCCAATAGAGCACATTTAAAAAAACAGCTCAAAGCCATCAACAGTATACAGATAATGGGGACTGTGGAAAAAAAAAAGAAATCCCTTCATGTTTGACGCCACAGAGAGAGTTGTCAGAGAATAGGAACTTTTTTTTATATTAGAACAGGTATGGAAAAAGTAGAAAGTACAGCAGGACAGAATGTGTGTGTGTGTGGGGGGGGGGGTGCAATATTTAAGTTTTTTTCCCCAGCAAGCTCTCCCATCTTAAAAGTAACTCACCACAGAACTCTTCCCCCAGCTGGCGACTCTGCAGGAAAGGGTGTGTGTGACCGGGTGTTTCCGTGTGAGTTAGCGTCGAGTATGTGTGTGTGTGTGTGTGTTTGGTGTGTGTTTAGCAAGCACAGTCCTGATGGGGGCGCTGTGGTTGTTCGGTGAGTTGTGGCCCCTGTTTGGCGCCGGTGACGGCGGGGTCCGCGTTGTCCAGGCTCTCAGACATCTTCTCACAGATGATGTCCACTAGACGCTCAAACGTCTGCTTCACGTTGATGTTGTCCTTGGCACTGCACTCGAAGTACTCGAAACCTGCCAGAGCAAAGAGGGAAGCCAGAGACGTTGGACGAAGAGCTTGGCGACTAAAACAATGACTTGTTTTCTAGTGAACTGATTGGTTGTGCTTCTGGTTTGATACACCCAGCTGGTCAGAGAGCTGCCGGTAACTACTTGATTGTGTTCCTGGTTAGGTACAACTCACCCAGCTGGTCAGAGAGCTGCCGGTAACTACTTGATTGTGTTCCTGGTTAGGTACAACTCACCCAGCTGGTCAGAGAGCTGCCGGTAACTGATTGATTGTGTTCCTGGTTAGGTACAACTCACCCAGCTGGTCAGAGAACTGCCGGTAACTAATTGATTGTGTTCCTGGTTAGGTACAACTCACCCAGCTGGTCAGAGAGCTGCCTGCCTCGGTCCACGGTCACCACCCTCTCCTCCTCCATGTCACACTTGTTACCAACCAGCAGCACCTGGGCGTTGTCCCAGGAGTATGTCTTAATCTGGGTTGACCTGCGCACACACATTACACATTTAGAGGAAAAAAAACTTTTATAGACATACGCACTATTTTTGTTTTTCTCGTACCAGTCCTGCACGGCGTTGAAGGAATCCTCGTTGGTGATGTCATACATCAGGATAAAGCCCATGGCTCCTCTGTAATAGGCCGTGGTGATGGTCCTGTAGCGCTCCTGTCCAGCAGTGTCCTGACCCAAACACAGAGCATTACATCATCACACACAGCATTACATCCATCCCACTGAGTCATTATATCAATCACACTGAGTCATTATATCAATCACACTAAGTCATTATATCAATCACACCAAGTCATTATATCAATCACACTACGTCATTATATCAATCACACCAAGTCATTATATCCATCCCAATGAGTCATCATATCAATCACACCAAGTCATTATTTCAATCACACCAAGTCATTATATCCATCCCACTGAGTCATTATATCAATCACACTAAGTCATTATATCAATCACACCAAGTCATTATATCCATCCCACTGAGTCATTATATCAATCACACTAAGTCATTATATTAATCACACTAAGTCATTATATCAATCACACCAAGTCATTATATCAATCACACTAAGTCATTATATCAATCACACTAAGTCATTATTGTTATATATTGCACTTTGTGCAACTACTAAACACTCTGTGTCCACCTGCTATGTCTCAACCTGCCTGTGTCCACCTGCTCTGTCTCAAACTGCCTGTGTCCACCTGCTCTGTCTAAACCTGCCTGTGTCCACCTGCTCTGTCTAAACCTGCCAGTGTCCACCTGCTCTGTCTAAACCTGCCAGTGTCCACCTGCTCTGTCTAAACCTGCCAGTGTCCACCTGCTCTGTCTAAACCTGCCTGTGTCCACCTGCTCTGTCTAAACCTGCCAGTGTCCACCTGCTCTGTCTAAACCTGCCTGTGTCCACCTGCTCTGTCTAAACCTGCCTGTGTCCATCTGCTCTATGGATTTTGCACCCCTTAAAAACAGGAAATAGATGACTGACTAGTTTATTCATTTTGTGCAAGTACCAATTTCTCCCGAAACTCTGGCTAAGATATATACTAGACGCAGATACATAAACATTGTGCCCAGAATTAGTTATTAGGCAGTAGATAAACAGAATATATCAACATAAGATATGAAAAGTAAACCCAAAAATACTGCATTATAATATTCTATATAAACCTCATATTCCTTTCAGGAGCCCCGGACAGTGAGTTAGGGAAGAAGACCAAAATGGTGAACAGGGGAGAGAAATCGATCAATCATATATACTTTATAAAGCCCTTTTTACAACAATGTTGTCACAAAGTGCTTTTACAAACACCCCAAACATAAAACCCGACAGAGCACGCATCAACAAGTTGATACACAGAAATAGACTGATACTAAGAGATAAGAGATGAGAGATGGGAAAGGGGGGAGAGAGTAAGAGAGAGAGAGAGAGAGAGAGAGACTGACCGGTAGGAACAAAAAAAGTCCTGCTATTGTAACAACTTGGCTTGACGTGCCCCTTTTGCCTGTTTAGGCACAGCTGGACTCTAATGGAGATGTGTGCATAGAAAAGTCAGAGGGCAGAAAAACAAACGACCTCCGCCCCTTAAAAAAGCTAAAGCTTTAAGTCTGTTCTAATGACCTTAGATATTTACCCTACAGCCGTTACTAGATAGAAAAGAGGAAGACAGCACAAACTGTTCCAATCACTGTGGGTAGATCTGCTAATGTCAGTTCTTCACCCAAACCACTAAAACCCAAACCAAACGATATATATATATACACACACACACACAACTTCATGAGGTCCACTTGTAATTGTGGAGGTCAATTAATTTAGAACCCTAAACACCTATCACATGAACTCATCTGTGATCAACAGAGGAATGATGACACCATTCAGTTGAGGTCAATGTCTCACCCAGATCTGCAGCTTGATCCTCTTGTCGTTCCTGTAGATGGTCTTCACCTTAAAGTCAATACCCACTGTGCTGACGAAGGCTGGCGTGAACGAGTCATCTGCGTAGCGGAACAGGAAGGACGTCTTGCCCACACTGCTGTTTCCAATGATGAGGATCTTGAACATGTAGTCAAAGTTCTGGTCGGAAGACTCCTTCTGTCCATAGGTGGCTGTTGCTGAGGCCATCTTGGAAGGAAGAAAATAGAACAAATTTGTCCTACAGAAACTATTTTTTCTGTTAAAATCTTTTAATGACTGTGTTGGGTGAATTGTGTGATTGTGAACAATGTCATGTATGTACCGATACCTGTAATCTAAACAACTTCCTTTTAAACTTGGAATTTTATGGAAATTAGTTTTGGCTTGTAGTCGCCTTATAGTTAATGAGTCACTCGGAGAAACACCCTGTAAAACTTAACAGAAAGAGGTTGATTCCTACAGCAACATATTTATGTAACAAGCTTTCCTATGCATTTGTCACTCACAAGACCTTGAATCATACCAAATACTAGTAATTTTGAAACTAGGCAAATACTTTGTGTCTGGACACATTAACAGGATTACCGAAATATATATTTTTTTTTTTGCATGACAATCAATCAATTTGTTTTAAACTATACAATTTCATGCACAATAATTTATTTGAACAATTTATTAAAAAAAAAAACATTTAACAAGAACCCAAAATCCAAAGGTTTTCCAGACTCTTCTGACTGAATTAAACAAACTAGTATTACCTACATCTTGGGAATCTACTTCCCATCGCAGACATTATTAGGAAATGAATGACATTCCCAAAGTGTATTTCCTAAAGTGGATTGTACATTATTCCCTCTCTATTAACAAACGGATAGGGAAACAGTCAAGTGCGCATCCCATGTCGCGTCGAGTCAGGCCCAGCATAATACGCTTATAACGTTTAGCCAGAAATAAACGACGTTTATAACATTCATAACTAACGCAATGAAAAGCATAAAACTAACCAATGAAGAATGTTAATAAGTATCGCTTATATTCCTTAACATGTCAGACAGTAAAATCACATAAATAAAACTCGACCAAGCTGAAGAAGGCGGAAACTCCGGGGCTTAAGCTAAGCATCGACTAAACTGGCTAACCAGCTATAGCTGTGCCTGTGTCTATTGGGTATATATATATTTAAATACATATATTTAAGAGTATGCCGAACACAGAATAGACTAACTGACTACATGCAATTGAACTCTGTTTGCAGATAATTACATTTGCATTGCTTTAACTGCCCTGGACCCAATAGCTGATCAGTAAGGATAAGACCATCCATAGATTTGAGTCACACTGGGTATCTGCCTTTCCAACTGGTACTCCGGTTGGTAACCGGCTCAGGCAAGAAGCGCAGCAGAGGAAGCGCACCAAATACAATTGGTATAACGTCAATTGATCCCGGTCAATGAAATAGGCTGTTGACTTTTATGACATAAGATCTAGCCTGTCGAGACGCATTGATCGAGCTGTGTGAACATCAGCTCGCCGTATGAAAACGCAGGTCTCACTAGAATGAGGCTTGCTTAGTCGGCTAGCTAGTTAGCATGCTAGGCTAAGTTTATGTTAGTGGTGGTAGCGAAGCATCCCAGTCCTCTCTGAGGCTTAGTCGGCTAGCTAGTTAGCATGCTAGGTTATGTTGATGCTAGTGGCGGTAGTAGCGAAGCATCCCAGTCCTATCGAGGTCTATGTCAAATGAAGGTTATTCTTCCGTTATTTATCGAGAAATTTAGTCATCGTAATGTTCGATTTGCATATGCTTCGATAATTAAGCACTTGCCATCGCCATTGGAATATGTGTCATTACACTCGCAAGATAATACAGCTCGCGGCTTACCGTGAAATGTCTGTTTTATCTGCGGCTCAGATGCAGCAGTAGTACCCGGTATTGCACCTGCAGAAGCCCCGGGAGACACTCGGTTGACTGTCAACGAAGGGGGCGGGGTCAGAGTTGATCAAGAAGATGACCGGCATTCTGGACAACCAATGAACACATCGTAGGGTCCACCCCAACTATATTTTCTTCATTCTCAGGAAGGGGTTAGGACAGTGAAATACATTGAGAATGAACTGACATTTCATATATAATCTGAATTAAGAGTCACTCGGGGTAAAACTGCAGCAATCCATTCTCAACATAATTTATAATAAGCATCCATGATGTCCAAAGCATAAAGACTCCTTTATTGGCAAGGCGGACAGGCATACAGTTTAGGCAAACAGCTTCAAAACCCGTAGTAAACAGTTGTGTTTGGATTGTCAAGACTGCTGACTGAGGATTTCTGGTCAAGAGAGAAACAAGGAATAGCATGTCAGAAACTCTGAGGAATCTCTTAATCTACTGACGTTATCTAGAAGAAAAACTGATTTTCTTTCAAATGGCCGATATAAGGAAACTTAAACATTTGGTTGAGTACTGCTGTTAAAATCTGTCAGACATTTCTCCTAAAGCTCATAACGTAGTCACAAATAAATACTCATCCTCCAATTAGGCCTGACGTTTTTCATTTCAGACAGATATATAGAAATAATAAATACACTGTACACAAAGCGTTGCAAAGAAAGTATACAAAACATTACATGTTAAGTGGCATGCACGACTGAATCCGTCCGTGAAAGTGCTGTCATACAGCTGTGATTGCTCCTTGACTAGAGTTTAATCCCGGGTGTATCCTGGCTCCATCATGTATCAAATCTACACTGATAGATAACGGATGCATATAAGGCGCCAGGAAGTCACACTTCCTAGATCTTTCAGAAAACTCAACATAGATTTACTCCATTGGTGCGGTTCGAACGTCTTTTTTCTGACCACATAGATTAGCTTATTTTAGATACTTGGATACTTTTCTCACAAGTCATGCATGTCTATCAAAAGACATCGTAGTTACAAAAAGTTTAAACCCAATGGTTTTTGCTACATTGGTTTATGCATTATTTCGAAAATAGTCTGAGCCTTTTGGGGGCTCTAACTGAATTGTTGCTTTTTTGTTGCAATTAGATAGTTTCTAACCAATCTGAGTATCAAAGTGAATTTTTCATCCACCCCTATACACACATTATCCGGCCAACCGCCGATGAGGCCTGAAAGGGATTGCATTGGATGAAAAGTCTGGGAGGGTATTATACTTTTTGCCATGTTAATACACTATGAATTGATGCTTCATAGTTTCAGATTTATATACTACTGAAATAAAAATAAAATTTACTGAGCCTTTGTCGCTGAAATTTTTGGCAAACATACACATGATGGGAGTTATAGTTCATGGGTGTAAAAAAAGGAGGTCACTTTTAGTCACTGTGATTCTGTTCGGACGTCAAAAATCCTGTACACCGTAAACCAGTAAGTAGCAGATGAGCTAATTTAGAAAGCAAGTTGAGACGCCATCTGAGATTCAAGCAACCACAGGACCCAAAGCCATTGTTATTGTCACTAGTGCCTTTGGCCAGTGCTGCATCAAGCCATACTATACCAGGTTACAGAATATAAACAGAATCCTAATGTGGATTATTCAACAGTTCGATTACACTCAAATGTACTGGAAGTGCAGACTTTTCAAAGTGCTTTGGTTTCTTCATGAATTCACTAAATCTAAATGTCATCATAGAAATCACATCTTTAAGAAAAGTAAAGTAATCAGTGGATTATTTGCCTGAAACAGAAGGCAATGGAGTACAAAATGGAGGGCGACGTGATCAACAATGTTGTCCGTCAATCAATGATGGAAAAAAGCCTGGGGCAAAATGGAAATTACAGTACGAGTCGTGTCATGCTTGCTTGGCACTTGTATTGTCATTGGCTATGTCCCTGTGAAGAGCAGGATATTGATCAATGACAAAAGGAAAAGGGAGAAAAACAATTTTGGCATAGAAAACTGTCCCATGACCCATGTTCATGTTTTGGGACTGTCAGATTTGTTCTTGGGTTGCACATATTTTCACACATACTTCGGAAACTGTCAGGCAAAAAAAACCAACGACATTATCCACATAAGTGCAGAGAACACATGTAAATGCTACCCATGTATTTTAGTTGTTCAGCTAGTTGAAAATGTGACCAGAGATGACGGTACCTGAAGACGGAGTAAAATGTTAGACCTAATGTGCTGTAACAACAGTGGACATAAAAGGAGCTTGTACAGTTTGTCCCACATATCTCCTGTCAAACAGTGTTTCATTTTGTCCAGGTTCCCTCAGAGCAACTAGTGTCCTACTAATGTGCCAGTATGGGGTGCTGGTTGCCATGGTGCCAGTGGAACAAAAAAACGTCTCGGCCATCTGCCTCCAATGTGTCCATGGCTTAGCTCAAGCCCTTTGAAGCAGGTGGGAGATTGGCCGTGAGTAAAATTGTAAAGTGCTAAGAGTGGAGGCAGAATGATGAAATGGGTGTCATAGAAAGGTTGAGGAAACACACAATTACATTAAAAAGCATTATCATTATACACTTTGAGTTACTTCAAATAAATACATCTTTAAATTAAAGCACACAGACAAGTACTGAATATTAACTGAAGTGCTCGTTTTGGGTACCCTGGATAACAACAACACCACAGCTAAACCCAATTCAATGATCATGCCTGCTGTCAGTTTACAGTAGGTATGGGCATTTAGAATGCCTCGAATTGGAATACACCTGCTGCCTTCAATTCCAATATCCAACACTGGGGGGCGCCATTGGAACACCACAAAGCTTCGGGATACTTCTAACGCTGTGTGATGTTTTGCAAGTTGACACGTGAGTTGAGGTGAGAAGGCCAAAACTTGTGTCAGTGAAACAGAGGCACTACAGCTGCATCACAATCCGGGCCAGCGACTGCGGCCAGACACCCGGTAGTAGTTTGGTACCCCCCAAAAAATATTGTGCTACAAAAATCTCATCATCAAATGTTGCTGCTCAGTACTTTGTAGTACATATTTGGTAATCTGCAGTTACTCTGGTACAAACCACTTACTGCTAAAGTGTCAAAGGACTTGAAAACATTGAAAAAGTTTGAAAAGGCTGGCGTGTATTGCCACAGGCCAATAATTTTTTTTGCGCTTTTCGGCATGTAGTATGAAAGACTGTGTTGTTTTCTGTTCTTTCGCTTTGTAATTTTTTTCATGTGGTCAAGTAGTCAAATGGAAGACTTGTGATGCAAAATCCCTTGCTCTTTCGCCATAGACCAAACAAGGTGACATTTGTCCAACGGCGTAAAACGTAAAAGACCAGCTCAAAACATTGTTTTAAGCAAGGAACAGCTCTCTCCAGCGCAAGGTTACTGACTGCCTTGTAAGCTTCCTTAACCCAACCCTCCAAGTTCTGCACCCCAGCTTTTCTTTGCCATTTAGTCCAAGGAACACAGAGATGGGAGTGTGGGGGGGGAGGTGTTGAAGGGATCAGGTTGGGAGGCGCAAAATTAAAACATGAAAAAGAACATCACACTGGTGTTATGTCCCTAACCTGAAGCGCCTCACGCCAGCGTTCCCTTCTGGGTCATGATCTCTGACCTCAGCAGCCTCCCTGTCTGTCTTTGGGTCTGTGGACCCAGTCCTGCTATCGAGGTTGAGGACAGAGGTGGTCATTTTGGAGAGTCCCTGAGAGTATGGACGCGCAGTGGCAGACACAGAAGGGAGTCTGCCTTCTTGGTCAGTCCTTGGAGGCTCCGCTCCTGTGCAACTGTAGCCACCCTCCTCCTCTGGGGGGCTCTCTGTGTCAGACTCTCGCTCTTCTTCCAAGGTCAGCTCAAACTGGAACTTGTCCCCGGCTGAGGGTCCGCCCCCCCCTCCGGCCACCATAGGCAGGTCTTTGTCCTGAGCTTCCGGAGTGGGCGAGGGGCTGTGGGGGATCATGCTCTGGTACCACTCGCGGTTGTCCTCCAGAGTGTCCAGGATGTCCTGGGCGTCTGGGTGGACCAGGTCGGCCCAGGTCTCCCACAGAGGATGGACGATGTAGTCGATGAAGCCCACCTGGAGTGAAAGAGGATCGTCGTCAACGACACACGTACACTTGTGAACCAGGCATTCTTGTAAGACCAGACCGTATGTGAGACGTGGGTCTCTGGCCCCTTGCGTGTCATCACCGTACCTGGTTCTTCTCGATGGAGGCGTTGTGTTTGTCGCACATCGGGCTGACCTCCATGCCTTTGTCTCGCTCCCGGTCCCCCTGTGTGAAGAACTCCACCATGATGCGGTCTGTCCACTGACGATACAGCTCCAGGGGTTTGGTGGGGTTGCTAAGGTCGGCACAGTGGACCATGTTCTGGAGAACCTACGGGTGGGGAGAACCCAAAAAAATTTTTATACCGCCACAATTTTTCAGTTAGTCGGAGATGGGCACCATCAGTAAATACCAGTGTAATGGGTTTCATTCTAGCATAGGCCACAAACACTCAATAAATGGTTCTGATGTCAAATATATTAGATGAATCAAATTGTCATAGTATCATTCATTTAAGACCTGTTATTCTGAATATGAATCCATGCTTAGAGAGTAAATTGGTTAATTCTGTGAGTCTTACCTGGATGCGATCTCCATAGTTGTCAAGTAGAAGGACACCGAGACTGGTCACCTTCTTGGTCTCCACCATGGTCTTCAGGTCAGCCAGCAGGTTCATGTGTTTGGACATGTCTGTGGCCAACACCATATCGATGACTATCTTCCTGAGGGACTGTCTCTGTTTCTTGCTGAGGTTCTGAAAGATGTCACAGTTCTCCTCCTGGAGCAGCTTGAATCCCACGGCCAGGTGGTGGTTCTCCAGGACAGACGCGTCGTTGTACATCAGGGCCAGCTCAGAGTCTGGATGGACACACAGCAGAGGAACAGAGTTATATACCACATGGGTCTCAAACTGGTGGTGCGTTGGCCAGATGTGGTCTGTGTGCCTCGCTAATGTGAACACCCAACCAGAAAAGGATTTACAAACATCTCCATCCTGGAGCGGCAGGGTGGACATGAGAACTCACTGGTGTTGATGAGGAACTGGTTGGATACACCTGGGTGATCCACGTCATGTATAGCACTGGCAAACAGAGCAGCTAGGATCTCCAAGTCGGTGAACACAGCCTGCAGAGATGGGAGGAAAATAATCAGTACAATAAAGGTGAACACCGGATCCAGGGGACCATGATGGTCTACCTGTGTAAACCATCGTCTTCATGTTCACAGATATGGACTTTTGCAACTGACTGCAATTATATATGATTATAATAGAGCCAGTGAGCCAGATAGCCAGATCTAGGGGTTTGTTTCTGGCAGGTGGTAATATACCTAAAATAGTCTGGCACACTGCTACATAAAGACATCTTTAAAAAAGTTGTGTATGATTCTTTGTTTACATAGCGTTAAAAATAAAAGACGGGTGGAATATGACAATATTCAGTCCTCAGTTCATTTTCATGTAAAGAAATCTGACCTAGAAACCTAAAGTAGCAACCAAACAAAAAACAAATTGGATAATATTCCGATGAAGCTTTATGACCACGACGTACCTCCAGGGCGGGGGTGGACAGGAGGACATGGGTGGACTGGACCACATCGGCCGCGTGGATGTTGTTGTGGTAGGCCACGTCGGCATGGTAATGGTCCTCCAGGGTCATCATGAAGGTGATGAAGGTGTCAGCGGGGATCTTAAACGACTTGAGCAGCTCTCGCTCCTATATGTGAAGAGTATTATGGACAGATGTTGTTCAAGGCAGCACTTGAACATGTCCTACATCTGTGAAATTATTTGAGCATTGTCTTTGCGTACGGACTCAATAATAACAGAATCATATACCTGGAAAACGGAATACATCGCCACTGTCAGTGGACGATTTCCGGAATATTGCGATATTTTGAAAATATCTACACCCCATCGGTTCACATCTTCCAACTCCTGCCAGAATGAAAAAAAAACATTTCAGCAAAAAAAACGTCGACCCCAAAGGCAAGGCGTCTGCTTTAGTTTTCTTGCATGTTGTGTTTTTTATTTTATTTTTGTTTGAATGCCTTTCGTGGCTAGCATATCTTAATTACTATTTATTTATGTCTGTTATAACGACATGTAAACGCTGCAGTTGAACGTACATCAATCGTGTTAAATATTGTACACAGTAACATACTTGTTGGACCCATGGAACAGACAGGACATGCATATTGGTATCCATATAAACAAATACATTGTCATGTAATAAACAACGCCGTGTGCACTACCTTGGCGAGGAGACATTCCTGACCGGACGTGACACCAAATCGGGGAATGCTGGAGGGGACCACACTGGGAACTTGGATTGGCTTCTTCACCCCGACAATCTGGGACATGGGGCGTTTCTTCTTGTCGGTCTTCTCCTTCTTCTCCTTGGCGGGTGGAGACATGATCTCCATGTCATGTTGCTTTTCTGAGACACAGACAGACACTCGCCCTTTTATAGCAGCTCGATATCACACAGTCATGACACAACCAAAACACAGTGGTAATAACACATTATTATACCACAATATTGTTACTTGTTTGTGATTGCAGCACATTGTAGACGAGCATAAAATAGAACAGATAGATTTTGTAGAACGTTGAGAAAATAGAAATGGCTACTGACTGTGTTCATGAGCAAACACACAAGAGATCAAGTTTGACAGCACGCATAGAAACCTGACAGTCTGTAGTCACTTCTCTACACTAACAATTTGGATGGAAAACACACATTGATGTTGATTGTTGGCAACTTTGGTTCAGTCCCATTATTTACAAGGTGACGTTAAGGACAGTCGATAAGCCCTCATTAAGACTGTCAATAGACAGTCATCACACAGTCAATAGACAGTCAATATGCAGTAATTACACAATAAATATGCAGCCATTATACAGTCAATAGACAGTCAATATGCAGTAATTACACAATAAATATGCAGCCATTACACAGTCAATGGACAGTCATAACACAGTCAATAGACAGTCATTACACAGTCAATAGACAGTCATTACATGGTCAATAGACAGTCATAACACAGTCAATAGACAGTCATTACACGGTCAATAGACAGTCATAACACAGTCAATAGACAGTCATTACGCAGTCAATAGACAGTCATCACACAATCAATAGACAGTCATCACACAATCAATAGACAGCCATTACACAGTCTATAAACAGTCATGACACAGTCTATAAACAGTCATTACACAGTCAATAGACAGTCATTACACGGCCAATAGACAGTCATAACACAGTCAATAGACAGTCATTACGCAGTCAATAGACAGTCATCACACAATCAATAGACAGTCATCACACAATCAATAGACAGCCATTACACAGTCTATAAACAGTCATAACACAGTCAATAAACAGTCAATATGCAGTCAATAAACAGTCACAACACAGCCAATAGACAGTCATAACACAGTCAATAGACAGCCATAACACAGTCTATAAACAGTCATAACACAGTCAATAAACAGTCATTACACGGTCAATAAACAGTCACAACACAGTCAATAGACAGTCATAACAGAGTCAATAGACAGCCATAACACAGTCTATAAACAGTCATAACACAGTCAATAAACAGTCATTACACAGTCAATAGACAGTCATAACACAGTCAATAGACAGAAATTACACAGTCTATAAACAGTCATTACACAGTCAATAAACAGTCATAACACAGTCAATAGACAGTCATTACACAGTCAATAGACAGTCATAACACAGTCAATAGACAGTCATTACGCAGTCAATAGACAGTCATCACACAATCAATAGACAGTCATCACACAATCAATAGACAGCCATTACACAGTCTATAAACAGTCATAACACAGTCAATAAACAGTCAATACGCAGTCAATAAACAGTCACAACACAGCCAATAGACAGTCATAACACAGTCAATAGACAGCCATAACACAGTCTATAAACAGTCATAACACAGTCAATAAACAGTCATTACACGGTCAATAAACAGTCACAACACAGTCAATAGACAGTCATAACAGAGTCAATAGACAGCCATAACACAGTCTATAAACAGTCATAACACAGTCAATAAACAGTCATTACACAGTCAATAGACAGTCATAACACAGTCAATAGACAGAAATTACACAGTCTATAAACAGTCATTACACAGTCAATAAACAGTCATAACACAGTCAATAGACAGTAATTACACAGTCTATAAACAGTCATTACACAGTCAATAAACAGTCATAACACAGTCAATAGACAGTAGTTACACGGTCAATAGACAAGCATTACACAGTCAAAAGACATAGAAACATACCTAGGAAGGTGCTGGAGATGAACTCTGACACCTGGTTTCCTGACCGGCTGGTCTCTGACAACTGAGTGAGCTCTCTGTTCAGCATCCGCTTGAACTGGAAAGGCAAACCACAACAGAACACGTCAGTCGAACAGTAACTGGATTTTCCATTGAAACTTTCTCACTGAAGTGGATGGGAATAGTGGCATTGTGTTTCCCGGTTGCGAGGCTCATTTTTCCTATAAATATCTCCCACCTCCTCACCCACACAAACAAGCGGACAGGAACGCTATTGCAGATCAAACGCAGAGCACAGACGGAGGACCAAGGCAGATGTGGAGATACGAAAAGGACATCACTGTGCAATTGTACTGATAGTATTCCCCCATGAGATTCAGCCACAGTGGTTAAATACGACTGGCATGGTGGGGGGTTATTATATAATAATCAAACACATGAATAGAAAGAGCTACAGTCTGCTCTGAAGATACCCGCATGACTTGGTCACACACACACACACACACACACATTTCTTACACACAGATTGAGATGAACCTACTGTACATGGATACCTACATACATACATACATGGACGTACTCATACCCACGTACACAACGAATCATGCACAGACACACTTCTTGTGAACATAACTTATCATAACTTAACATATCTACTTTTTTGGCTTTCGCTCATAAACATGCACTCCCACACACACAAACACAAACACATACTACCTATACAAACACACATGAGGGCTAACGGATACATTTCCGCACACACATAAATACATTGCTGGACTTATACATGAGTGTGCGAGTTCTCTGGCAACTCACAAAAAAGCATTAATTTCCAACTGACTGTACAGACCTGTACTAACAATAACACCGGTACTACATAGTCATTCACCGAGCAACACGTGCATGCAACCACAGTCTATCCCGTCTTACCTGCAGGTATATCCTTGACACAGAGAACACGTAATTAACTTCGGGCATTTCAGCACAAATGGAAACAATTGGCCTGGGCGTGAAGGAGTGCAAGAGCCGAGTCCTCAACAGTCCAGTCCTGTTAAGTCAAGCCGTTACAGTAACGCGCACCTGTCGTGCATCTCTCGCATCTCCTGCAAGCACAGTCCGCGCGCGCACAGAGCACAAGCACGCGTTCATACACACACTCGTGCATGCAAGGCCAAGTAACGTGGATGCCAGGCAAATAGTAATAAAAATAATAATAGTGTCAGGAAAAAGGGAAGATTCCAGCAGCTCGCCCTATACTCTCTTCTTCAGCAGTACTATTTTGCTGCTCTGTGTGTCAACAGAGAGAGCGAAACACTATTACCCCCCTCCCATAAGCCAAAAGTAGTGCGCCAATCGGCTGCATGCTGCATCAAGGGCTGGGACGGGGCACAAAGCTGATTGGCTTACGATGAGCAAGTAAAAGGCAGCTGAGCGTGAGCTTAGAGGCGGGGCTTGAACACACTAGGCGCACAAACTTTTAACACGATGCGAGGGATCCGGATTCCTTGAATGGCTGAGGTATTTCATTCACATATATACAATATATATACAGGATAACGTAAATGCAATGCCATAAAACGACAAATAAACAAATAAACAATAATCCGCAGATCTAAGTGGAAATAAATCGTTATAATACTCATAATATATTACTTTACTATTAAATCACTGAGCTGTCATTGATTTCTGCATACATTATTTAGCGAATTAAACCACACGAGTGTGGAATGACATTCTGGAATGTTTGGAATGCCAAACTTACAAAATGCATTGAGAAAAATCATGCAATGATGCAGAAACGCCAAGTAGTCGAACGAGCAAATCCTCCACATCGAATCTACTTTTTCAATGACTGATCGGCATTAACAGAGGGCGCCTCGCGTGAGATGGCCAGATGGAACAATACATTGATAAATGGGCGGATTGGGATAGGGTATGCCTTTCCTCAACTATTAGTGCTTCATTCACATTTTTCTGCATGTGAGTTATCGGGAGTCGGGGAGGGCGGGACTCCGTTGACGCGAGCAACTATTACATTCATTCATGGAATGAGCTTCCAACTGTCACATGGGATCGGAAATGTAATTCATGTATTCTAATTGCTGATGGAATTGGAGACATAATTCGTACGGCCAATGATTGTCCACTGATTGTGTTTTTGTGTCAAATAGCTACTCTATTAAGTGTTTTAGCTTAACAGAAGAAAACTATATCAGTTAACCCCCCAAAAAAGTACATTCGGGTGCTTTCTCACATTTCAATTGTTTTCGAAATCCTACCTAGTGCAGATTTCATAAATATATATGAATCAATGGAATAATTATTCATATGATTCAAATTCTATGCAGATTAATTGTAGACCAATGTGCATCATCTCTCTTCATGTAGCCAGGCTGATGCTATGTCAAGACCACTGGTGGGTCTTCAGCTCTACCTCATTTAAGAGCACCGGTGGGTCTTCAGCTCTCCCTCATTTAACACCACCGGTTTGTCTTCAGCTCTACCTCATTTAAGACTTCCGGTGGGTCTTCAGCTCTACCTCCTTTAAGACTTCCGGTGGGTCTTCAGCTCTACCTCATTTAACACCACCGGTGGGTCTTCAGCTCTACCTCATTTAAGACCACCTGTGGGTCTTCAGCTCTACCTCATTTAAGACCACCTGTGGTTCTTCAGCTCTACCTCATTTAAGACCACCGGTGGGTCTTCAGCTCTACCTCATTTAAGACCACTGGTGGGTCTTCAGCTCTACCTCATTTAAGACCTCCGGTAGGTCTTCAGCTCTACCTCATTTAAGACCTCCGGTAGGTCTTCAGCTCTACCTCATTTAAGACCAACGGTGGGTCTTCAGCTCTACCTAATTTAAGATCACCGGTGGGTTTTCAGCTCAACCTCATTTAAGACCACCTGTGGGTCTTCAGCTCTACCTCCTTTAAGACTTCCGGTGTGTCTTCAGCTCTACCTCATTTAAGACCTCCGGTGGGTCTTCAGCTCTACCTCATTTAAGACCAACGGTGGGTCTTCAGCTCTACCTCCTTTAAGACTTCCGGTGTGTCTTCAGCTCTACCTCATTTAAGACCTCCGGTGGGTCTTCAGCTCTACCTCATTTAAGACCACCGGTGGGTCTTCAGCTCTACCTCATTTAAGACCACCGGTGGGTCTTCAGCTCTACCTCTTTTAAGATCACCGGTGGGTTTTCAGCTCTACCTCATTTAAGATCACCGATGGGTTTTCAGCTCTACCTCATTTAAGACCAACGGTGGGTTTTCAGCTCTACCTCATTTAAGACCACCACAGTGGATACATTCAAAGTCAACCAAATTCTGATCCAGCAACCCCACCATTTGACTCAAGAGTACCGAGTCATGTGATTGGCTTTGGGTTCAGTGTATTCATGTGTGTGTTTGACTGTATGTACCTTGTTGGAGGCCATCTCACTGACGGAGTGTCGTGTCTTCAGCGTCTCCAGCTGCTCCAGACACCAGTCGAGCTCATCCAGAGTCTCCACAGCCAGCTGTTGAAACGGCTCCTCTGTGACATCCACACAGGGACAACACATAACCAATGAGTCCAACGTACAGCCTAGAATTCACTTCAAACACTCGCCTCGAATCTACGGATGATTCCATCATCAGTCACGCTTCATATCAGATTGGAAATAATTATACTCGAAATATTGCTGCTAAATGGATGAGTTAGGGGGGTATGCAACTCAACCAAGTGGATGAGTTAGGGGGTATACAACTCAACCAAGTGGATGAGTTAGGGGGGTATACAACTCAACCAAGTGGATGAGTTAGGGGGGTATGCAACTCAACCAAGTGGATGAGTTAGGGGGTATACAACTCAACCAAGTGGATGAGTTAGGGGGTCTACAACTCAACCAAGTGGATTAGTTAGGGGGGTATACAACTCAACCAAGTGGACAAGTTAGGGGGGTATGCAACTCAACCAAGTGGATTAGTTAGGGGGGTATACAACTCAACCAAGTGGACGAGTTAGGGGGGTATGCAACTCAACCAAGTGGATGAGTTAGGGGGGTATACAACTCAACCAAGTGGATTAGTTAGGGGGGTATACAACTCAACCAAGTGGACGAGTTGGGGGTATACAACTCAAACAAGTGGATGAGTTAGGGGGTATACAACTCAACCAAGTGGATGAGTTAGGGGGGTATACAACTGAACCAAGTGGACGAGTTAGCGGGGTATGCAACTCAACCAAGTGGACGAGTTAGGGGGTATACAACTGAACCAAGTGGACGAGTTAGGGGGGTATACAACTCAAACAAGTGGACGAGTTAGGGGTATACAACTCAACCAAGTGGACGAGTTAGGGGGGTATGCAACTCAACCAAGTGGATTAGTTAGGGGAGTATACAACTCAGCCAAGTGGACGAGTTAGGGGGGTATACAACTCAACCAAGTGGATGAGTTAGGGGGGTATACAACTCAACCAAGTGGATTAGTTAGGGGGGTATACAACTCAACCAAGTGGACGAGTTAGGGGGGTATACAACTCAACCAAGTGGACGAGTTAGGGGGGTATGCAACTCAACCAAGTGGATTAGTTAGGGGAGTATACAACTCAGCCAAGTGGAGGAGTTAGGGGGGTATACAACTCAACCAAGTGGATGAGTTAGGGGGGTATACAACTCAACCAAGTGGATTAGTTAGGGGGGTATACAACTCAACCAAGTGGATTAGTTAGGGGGGTATACAACCCAACCAATTGGACAAGTTAGGGGGGTATGCAACTCAACCAAGTGGATTAGTTAGGGGGGTATACAACTCAACCAAGTGGACGAGTTAGGGGGGTATACAACTCAACCAAGTGGATGAGTTAGGGGGGTATACAACTCAACCAAGTGGATTAGTTAGGGGGGTATACAACTCAACCAAGTGGATTAGTTAGGGGGGTATACAACTCAACCAAGTGGACGAGTTGGGGGGTATACAACTCAAACAAGTGGATGAGTTAGGGGGGTATACAACTCAACCAAGTGGATGAGTTAGGGGGGTATACAACTGAACCAAGTGGACGAGTTAGCGGGGTATGCAACTCAACCAAGTGGACGAGTTAGGGGGGTATACAACTGAACCAAGTGGACGAGTTAGGGGGGTATACAACTCAACCAAGTGGACGAGTTAGGGGGGTATACAACTCAACCAAGTGGACGAGTTAGGGGGGTATGCAACTCAACCAAGTGGATTAGTTAGGGGAGTATACAACTCAGCCAAGTGGACGAGTTAGGGGGGTATACAACTCAACCAAGTGGATGAGTTAGGGGGGTATACAACTCAACCAAGTGGATTAGTTAGGGGGGTATACAACTCAACCAAGTGGACGAGTTAGGGGGTATACAACTCAACCAAGTGGACGAGTTAGGGGGTATGCAACTCAACCAAGTGGATTAGTTAGGGGAGTATACAACTCAGCCAAGTGGAGGAGTTAGGGGGGTATACAACTCAACCAAGTGGATGAGTTAGGGGGGTATACAACTCAACCAAGTGGATTAGTTAGGGGGGTATACAACTCAACCAAGTGGATTAGTTAGGGGGGTATACAACCCAACCAATTGGACAAGTTAGGGGGGTATGCAACTCAACCAAGTGGATTAGTTAGGGGGGTATACAACTCAACCAAGTGGACGAGTTAGGGGGGTATACAACTCAACCAAGTGGATGAGTTAGGGGGGTATACAACTCAACCAAGTGGATTAGTTAGGGGGGTATACAACTCAACCAAGTGGATTAGTTAGGGGGGTATACAACTCAACCAAGTGGACGAGTTGGGGGGTATACAACTCAAACAAGTGGATGAGTTAGGGGGGTATACAACTCAACCAAGTGGATGAGTTAGGGGGGTATACAACTGAACCAAGTGGACGAGTTAGCGGGGTATGCAACTCAACCAAGTGGACGAGTTAGGGGGGTATACAACTGAACCAAGTGGACGAGTTAGGGGGGTATACAACTCAACCAAGTGGACGAGTTAGGGGGGTATACAACTCAACCAAGTGGACGAGTTAGGGGGGTATGCAACTCAACCAAGTGGATTAGTTAGGGGAGTATACAACTCAGCCAAGTGGACGAGTTAGGGGGGTATACAACTCAACCAAGTGGATGAGTTAGGGGGGTATACAACTCAACCAAGTGGATTAGTTAGGGGGGTATACAACTCAACCAAGTGGATGAGTTAGGGGGGTATACAACTCAACCAAGTGGATGAGTTAGGGGGGTATACAACTCAACCAAGTGGATGAGTTAGGGGGTATACAACTCAACCAAGTGGATGAGTTAGGGGGGTATGCAACTCAACCAAGCAAAGTTAAACATATTTCATTGAAACCCACCTGCTAGACTTGTCTTGCACATGGAGGGTGGGTTTGTTCCAGTTTTCCTGTGGACACAGACATCCCAGTTGGAATATGTTAAATCCCATTCCATGACTCTTATCCGGACGGACACTTAATGACAGTATTGAGTGCATAACTTTACTATAACCTTACTTGCTGGGTTGACGGTCTTGCTGGTGCGTCAGAACGGCAAAGTTACTCCTTACAGTCCTCAAACTGGCCAGCACCTATAAGAATGCCCAAGACTATTAGAACAGATCATATCTGGTGCCTCAGAGTGATGAATAGAACAATAGAACAAATGTGTTTGTGTAGCCCAATAAATGTATCACAAAAAATGAGGGGTTCATTGCAAAAAACGACACTTTATCTGTGTCGCGGACACAGATTATGTTATAAAAAATGAATTGACATTCATTTGATGTGCGATTTTTGCTATTTAGTCATCGAATGTCATTCCCTAAAAGTGATTGTAGGTTTTGTAGTAATAATGAAAGCATGTTTATTAGAGGTCATATATATTATTGAATTTAATAAGATTCTAAGTATGATTATGAATATTATCATGATATTAAGGATAGGCATTCCTAAAGATCCCGCGGAACTAGAACAGACCCATTTCATTACTATGAAATCTCCCTGAGACACGTTTATAACAGAATGTAAAGTGAGTAGATCACCCAGCTCCCTCCCTGCCGTACGTCACACATGTCAGAGTCTGGACGGCCATTTAAACCCCCGGGCCGGAGAGCTGACAGAGATGTTATCGGGTTTCCAGGCCCGTGTTGGTTTCTTATCAGTCAGCAGGCGCGTCGAGGAACGCCGTATTGGATATCTCGTTGTTTGGTAAAGTGAGTGCAGCCGTGACGAACATTCTCCGTCACCGCATTGGGCTGAGGTGAGGCGCCAGCTGCTTGCCAAAGGCTTCTCTGGTGGTCGTGGGCTTGTGTCTCCGTCACTTATGGCGACAGCGCTGACTTTACGAGGCCGATGGCAACAGCCTATTCGGTGGGATTTATTTCCTCTGAAAAATGTCTTCCCTTGTTTTGTTGAATTTCTTAACTATGATTATGTATATATGCAGGTTACATGGAAAGGAGATATTAGGGGGAAAACTATGTGGAAAAGACTAACCTGTGCAAATGGTGTTACAATCATGTCTTCTCCGTGTCTACAAAACAGAAAGAGAATGAATCACAATTAGGTTTTGGTTCTACTCTTAATTTGATCAAAATACAGTCATAGAACCAGAGAAAAAGCTTAACAAAATGGCACACTTTCGTGTGCATATAACTATTAGTGTGAACCCAATATAACTACTGTATATTGGTAATACCTACCTATCTTTGAAATTCATCACATTCATGAATCAAGTGTATGTGAAATGAAACTTTAACAGTCTACACACCAAAGCAAAAAACAACAAAAAGGTGCAATGAAAAAGGAAGACCAGACCAGGTGAGATTTAGGTCAAGCAAAGGATGCCATGCCATCTTAAGAGCAGTGAAGTGGGTTTAAACAAAAGTGCAATACTGTATTTATACTAGCAAATTATTCTCAAAGCATTACATGCAACATAAAAATCTATATTTCCTAGGCTCACAGTATAAACCTGGGGGAGGAGTCAATAATGAGTCATTGGTCCTATGGGGAGAAGTCAATTATTAGTTATTTGTCCTATGGGGAGGAGTCAATGACTAATAATTTGTCCTATGGGGAGGAGTCAATTATTAGTCATTTGTCCTATGGGGAGGAGTCAATGACTAATAATTGGTGCCATTGGGAGTAGTCAATAATTAGTCATTGGTGTTGTGGGAGGGGTCATCGATATTCATTGGTGTTGTTGGGAGGAGTCAATGATTATTCATTGGTGCCGTGGGGAGGAGTCAATGATTATTCCTTGGTGTTGTGGGGAGGAGTCAATGATTATTCATTTGTGCCCTGGGAAAGTGATAATGGCTCTGAAACCTGTAATGGAGATGGGGACAGGCCCTTGAGGGGACAAAGTCAGTGTATTGACAAGTCCTTCTCACCGAGACAACCAGTTGACATCCCAGTGCTTCAAGCTTTCTTCCCTTTAAAAAACAGAGGCAAGAGTTGGTGACCTGCAACCAATTAATCACAAACGACGGTGTTGAGACTCTGTCTCAGGCTGACGTAGGCTGGAAAAACACAGCAGAAAAAGAAAAAAGTGGCCTGGTTTTTAATCCTACCAAAACGGAGTTAACATGCCAGTGTGCTGTGATGGATGAACGTCTGGCTGTAGTAAGAGAGGCGTTCAGACGGGAGCACGGAAGATTTTCCAAACCCACAGAGCAATTTCATTAAACGTGCCATTTTGTGCAGATAAAACTTTGTGCCTAAAACATCTACAATGATTGTGGTGAAGATGAAATCCCCTTAATAGTTTGTTTGAAGGGAAACTTTAGGCACCACACAAACAGCTGCATGAAAAAACACAGTGTGAATAGACAGTACAACGGAAAGCTATGACTAATTGGTCTAATTAGTTCCTCGTGCGCTGAATTCCTTTGACACAATTAGCTCCCATATGTCACATCATCTCTTCCACAAAACCATAACTGGAAATAACACGGGACAACAGGAAAACCGTTCGCCAGGAGGCCTTGAGTCGTTAAGGCCTGCGTTGAGACGTTACAGCCGGGACTCTTCCCCGGTAGATTTTGGAGGAAGGTGTACGGTAACTGAACAAGACAGTACCCAAAAGAGGCGGCTAGGTAACGGGCACTCACAGCTCGCTGGCAGTGGAGGAGTTTCGGGACGGGGCCTTGGGGGAGAGGTCAAAATCCGAGTCGGAACGGTACAGGAAGGACTCGCGCCGCTGGCTGTGTGGGTAGTTGGCTTGCAGCACCAGGCCGGAGCCGGGACTGGCCTGGGGGTCCAGGGGGCTGCGCCCCACAGACAGTCCATTCTCAACATCAAAACTACAGGGAGAGAAAAGAGACACAATTCACCGAAAATTAAAACTTGCAAAGATGATTTAACTTATCAATAGACATTTTAGAACGACTTCAAATAAAGTAAATATGACCTCCAGCTATCGGGTTTGACCTCTGAGTGTGATTCGAGCCCAGTTCCTCGTGACGGGAAGCCGAGATCAGAAAGTACGCAGAATTTCCTCACAACAAACAATCGCATCTTTCAGAAAAAGCAATACGTGTTTCAGATCGTCGTTAGGATTTATAATTTCATGCACAATCACTGAATAAATGTAACTCAGAGTTACCGCACAAACAAAAACAAACACATTTCTGTAGTCCTGACGTCACATTCGGACATCACAAAGGGTCTCAATTCAACAAAGCAATCACACCCCTTTCCTCCACTCAAAATGAGTGCATTGGAAAAGACTAAAAATACGAATGGTGTCAATCGTTGGCCCTTCCAACAGTGATGTCGAATAAAGGACAGGAAATGGCACCATTGTCGTGGTGATGAGGTCAGAACAGCGGCTGTCTGCACGGTTTTGATTGGTCAGACTCTGGGAACTGAGCCTTGTGTGTGACGAAGGTGGACCTGGGGTGAAGCCGTGGCACTGACGAATACAACAAGAAAACAACTTGCAGGACATTTCACTTTGTTTATTGACAAACACCAATTATAATCATAATTAAATTGCCTAGGCCAGACTGCATATTTCACTCGCTTCCGTGAAGGCAGATTATAAAACACACTCAAACAGAGGAGAAGCCCAAATGCCTCGACACACACATACCGTACGTGACCTCCTTGCCCGGTCCAGAGTCTCTAGAGCTGTACGGACCGAGGGAAGGAGACGAGATAAGGAAGTAAAAAGGTACCGGCGTAGGAAGCCTTTCCCCTGCACTGCCCAGTAGCAGAAGGAACTGGGAGTTTGGCATCGTTTGGGTCGACCTGCTGCAAGGTCGGTATGAGGCGTGTGAGTGTGTGTGTGTGAGCTAACAATAACCAGGCATATTGACGCGGGGTCACGTGACTGCTATTTATAGCCTCAAGACGGCTGGTCAGGTAGAGCGGATTCTCCGGTTCACACCGGAGGAAGTGGGGGGATTTCTCTAAGGTATGCCGTCTGCCAAATCCAGGCACGTGTCATTCTTGGCCAGTCTCCAGATTGATTTACATCCACATCGATTTCCACAATCTCGGTTCACTTCCAAGCTCGAATCCACATGTGGGTTGTGATGATAGCCAGTCAAAATCAACACTTTGCGACCATTTATTTTGGCTGGTACTGTATTTAGCTCAAGGCCTTCAGAAAAGGTGCAGGTGATATTATAACTGTAATAATTATCACAGTCAAATGAACATTCTACATGCTAAGACCGTTATAAAATCTGTAACAGGAACCGGGCAATGGCGTCAACTGCCTTGCTCAAGGGCAGCACTAGGCATGTTCATAATGCTGTCTCAGGTTCGATTTGATCTAATAACCTTTTTGATTATTGGTCAGCAGCTCTAAGTGCTAGCATCACTGCACGGTGTTTATGTGTGTGTACAGTAGTCACACACTCCCTTCATTAGCTCTGCTCTCCTTGGTATGTTGCATAATATCACGACTCGCCGGATCCACAGTGTTATGTAATCGATGCAGAAGCCCCCCTCTATTCATGTGAAAGAATGCTATACATAGCCACAGATAGAGACGCTGTGTGGGCGGCTGAGACGAGCAGACAGAGATAAAGAGAGAACAGAGACAGAGAGAGGACTATATATATACATATAAGACAATATATATATATACAGCCAGGTAGAAGTGTCAGAGCACGGCGCTTGACACAGCCAGGGTTGTGGGTTCGATTCTCACGAGGGCCCGGCGACAGAATAGACCTCTGCTGGTCGTTGTGTCGTGTTAAAATTCATAATGAGCGCGGGACGAAAATAGCCGCGGCCAGGAACACACGAATGTGCACTTCAGGTCATTTCGCTCGTGCCTGAGGGGATTTCTAAAAGGGGAAGATTGAGATGGCAAAGGGAGCGCGTGTGTGTGTGCATGTGTGTGTGTGCAGTGGTCTAAAAATACCTTTGCCAGGGGGGCAGTGCTACATCCCCCCTCCAGGATGGTGAGCCGGCTCCGGCAGATTCCCAGCACTCTGACTGTAGCTGTCACTGCAGCACATTGTCTCTCTGGTGCCGCTGCGCTGTTAAAAATAGCCCACTGAGTGCGCGGAATAGAGGCAAGAGGTCTATAAATAGGTTTTCGGGTGGCGTGGGCCCCCTCTCTCCCCCCGTGCCCCTCTGCATGGTCGGGAACAGATTCTTCCCTCCATTCATGAATATTCATGGAGGGTTTCTATAATAAGGAGATGTCAGGCTAAATGTAGTCTCTATCAAAAAAGTCCGCCCCCGTCTTTCCCTTGATGCCCGGCCTTAAGTTGGCCTTTCGACGTATTCACCTGGTTGGACGTTTGTTTACCGTCTGTCTGAGTGCTGTGGCGACATTTAACGTTTAAGATGTCCCTTCATCCAGCCATGCGAACATTTATATTTGATATGTATTGACATGATCCTGGTTTAATGATGGATCTGAGTGGGGACGTGAATTAATGAACGCTGTGGCATTGCGAGAAGCATGGACTGATTGTGGCTATATGGAATCCCTGTGTGTGAAAATACATTTAGCTTCGTTTGAGGTTCAGGGTCAAGTTCAGAGCAGAAGGAGCTCCCATATATATATATATATATATATATACTGTTGCACTATGGTCGCCATGGTTCTTTGTGTGTCTGGACGTCATAAAACAGACTCTCCATTGTCTTTTCTTGTTCACATTCATGTCACACCCTCAGACACAAACAAACAAGTGTGAACAGATATGAAATAGAATAGAAAGGAAAACAGTCCCAAATAAACCTATGGGTGGGGTGGGGGGCGTTCAACACTACAAGATAGGGCCATGCTGACTGATCTGAGATGTGGGTAGATTGTGTTAAATAAGCCTTTTTTCTGCTTGGGATAGGGTCCCTCTACTGGGCATTGCTGAAATCGCAAGCGTCACAAATGCTTAAAGGAGTTCCCTGGAACATGAGAGATGGCAGTTTAAACGTATAATGGTGTTCTAATGATTAAATAAGCTCTACAGATGGACCAGAACAAGCGTTCCCAGACTTCAAACGCATTTGCAGGTCTTGGAATCGATAAGACTCATTCATTCGCTCTCCATTATTGGGGTGTGTGTTTTTGGAACCCCGACTGGTTCCAAAAACACACACACCCGCCCGCACGAGCTAACGTTCTATTTTCACTGGAACACGGCAGACTCTCTATACTGTTCAAAAGCCCACATTCCAGTTGACAGGTTTAATGAGAGAAACCTTTGCCGGATTCTCGTCGGGCAGCCTGGTAAGTAAGCTTGATGGATGTCTCAGCCTGTCAATAAGAAGGCAACCTGACACCCAACCTGCGTCACCACATGTCACGGCCGGGTCGGTTTCCGCTCGGGGGGACTTAGAGCGCATAACGGGGCCCGCCTGCACCAGAGAAAGCCTAGCATGGAAGGTGCAGTCTGAATGTGAACAGTTAGCGACTGGCGGATGAGGGTAAGAGTAGCACCGTGAAAAAACAAGTGAGCCCCGTCGTCCGATTGCTCATCCGTCATACTCATCCAGAGAACTAGAGAGGGTCTCTGTTGATCCACCCCTACGGTACATTCGACCGGGCCGGATAACAGCTTCAGAGGGCCTGAGCATTTTATATTGGGACCGGTTTTCAGTCTGAATTTACTATTCTAGTAAAAATAACGTCACACTAAGTTGCAATTTCCACATGAGGTTCTGCATCAGCCGTTTTTTCTAACACCTTGTAGACAGGAAGTTAGCATAGCCAGCTTTTCTACACCTGTGGCGATCTTGCGGTGAAATTACAGACCAAGGGCCGCACAGATACTTTCTGTGAATCGTCATATTAAATAGTGCAATTTAAAGGCAATCAGCAATGAAGCAAAATGTTCTCCACGCCCATGACAAATTGTGCTGAATTGCGAGAAACAAACCCCACAACTATAATGCCTCTATTTGCTTTGAAGACAGTGGTTGCCTAGGGCCTTCAAATGACACGGCTCGAACTGCATCCATGAATGTCAGTGTACTCAAGTAATTGCCTCACTGGCTCACATGATGATCACTTCTCTTCCTACGGTATATTTAAGCAGTAAGTCACACGGGAGTGTTTGCTGAATGGCTGTGGCATTTGAGACATTACACCACGGCAATGACATCACATCACTATTCCCTGGTGTAAATCCGGTGTCGAAAAGATTACAAGAGCAACAAGGCATCTCCGGGGTTTGGTCTATATCACCGATATGCCACAGCTTAGCTCACAAGCTACTGTAAGCTACTGTACTGCCGTTATATAACCAAAATACCTTAATGTCTTAGATTTCTCCCCCACCAGTTGCGTGTAAAGCAAGAATCCGCTGACCCAAGACACTGTGACATTGTTTCCCGTTTACTTCCCTTCCTGTGGCATTCAGAGTCCTGTCGCAGACGAACAGAGGCGGGCAAGATAGCGAAGGGGTACAGATGTGAAAATGTGTTCTGTTGGATCAGGACACTCCCTGGCTTCTGTGGTTGAATAACAGGTCTAATGGGACATAGTTCCTGGCTCAGCCGTTCGGGCGTGTGATCTGAGTAATCTCCATTGTTCCTCGTCAGACATCAGAGAGGACGTGATCCGCGCTTTGGGAATGGGCCGGGACCGGGAAAGAAAGGGGTTCAGAGAACACAACCAGTTTACCAACAATAAGGAAGATGTTTTAGCGTTGGCAACTGAAATATTACCCATTAGAACGAAAGGACATGTATGTGTTTTTCAAATGGCCATGTATGTGTTTATTAAATGGCCATGTTTGTGTTTATTAAAAGACCATGTATTTGTTTATTAAAGGGCCATGTATGTGTTTATTAAAGGGCCATGTATGTGTTTATTAAAGGGCCATGTATGTGTTTATTAAAGGGCCATGTATGTGTTTATTAAAGGCCCATGTATGTGTTTATTAAAGGGCCATGTATGTGTTTATTAAAGGACAATGTTTGTGTTTATTAAAGGACCATGTACGTGTTTATTAAAGGGCCAAGTATGTGTTTATTAAAGGACAATGTTTGTGTTTATTAAAGGACCATGTACGTGTTTATTAAAGGGCCAAGTATGTGTTTATTAAAGGACCATGTATGTGTTTTTCAAAGGGCCATGTATGTGTGTATTAAAGGGCCATGTATGTGTTTATTAAAGGACAATGTTTGTGTTTATTAAAGGACCATGTACGTGTTTATTAAAGGACCCTGTATGTGTTTATTAAAGGACCATGTATGTGTTTTTCAAAGGGCCATGTATGTGTTTATTAAAGGGCCATGTATGTGTTTTTTTCCGAGTGTTGTTAAATATTTGTACCATCTTCTTGCCAGAACACACATATATGGGTCTTTGTCAGTTGATTCTGTTTTGCCAATGGCCCCTGTCCTTTATCTCATTTGTCAAACTTAACCCAGGTGTCAATTACAGGGAGGTGCAATTGACCAGCACGTTCCAGGTTTGGGGTGGTTAGTCAGCGAATAGAGTTGTGCCGTGTTGTGCTCTAGTGTCGTCTTCACATCAATGTCACATCAATCATGGTTGTTAGCCACAATATTCCTTCATACAGTTCATCCTACTTTCGATTTTCACTCTCCTAGAAAGTTGCAGCAAGAATGTGCCGTCTTGAATTGAGCGTGAATTGTACACCATAAAATCGGGGAGGAGTCTGTGAAGAAATTAAAAGATTATACTACATATACATATAATAATACATATTTTCGAATGACATTTTCTTTGTGCTAAACCACAATGTGCCATAATCATGCCACACAAACAACCCCCTCCTCAGTCTTCTGCCTCCATTGAGTTCACAGGTGCCCAAGCCGCCACTAGGTGTCACTAGAGTCCAACGAGGCAACAGGGCAAAGATATATGAGAACTGTATTTCACTATGATCGAGCTACCTGCAAGGCACTGACTTTGCCAAGAGCTCTTGGATAATGCCTGTCTTATGTTAATCATATGAAACCACTTGCATGTGAAATGTGCTCTGAGAAAGGTAATTGCCATCCATGTGCCATTTGTAATGTTTTCCATGTTTTCATAGACAAACTAAGGAAAACGTATAAAACATAAAACATGCTCAATAGAGAATGTATACAAGTACAAAAAGCACTATACTTGTTCATGTGACAAACAAAAAAATTTACAAAACAAACACCCCAACGGAAGACAAAAAAATGCAAGAAATGTGAAATAGTCTGCAATTTAATCATCCAATGACTTAGTTTGTCAATTGCAAATCAAGTAAAAACGTATATTAGGGCTTTGTTGTTGTGTGATTGGTTCATTATAATTATTGGCTCATTAACTATTCCAAAATGACCCATCGGTAATTTTACATCAAATAGGATCACATATTTTTCATGTGATTGTACATGTTGCCAAAAGAGAAACAGACAGAAAGTATGAAATATTACAACATAGGCCCATAATACCAGCACGTGTGTATTTTGGCGCTGTAGTTGAATGGCTTTGCAAACATTTCTGGCTGTACTTCAACGTGTTTACATTATTTAATAAATGGCCGGCTAGATAGGGCCTATTCCCTGTCGTTTCACGCGTTGCTATACACAAAGCTCTGGATCTGATTTGCTTTTATGAGTTCAATTTAAAATAATTGAACTCGTCAAACTTGGCAAGTCAAGGACCGGAGAACAGTGCAACACAATGTATTCGATTTCCCACTGAGATAAATCATAGTGAAAAGAATAAAACCATACCAAATACAAAAAATTAACTGCTGTGTTTGGACCACACACTAGTCACGCACACACACACACACACACCAAGAAGCCTCAGTATACATCCCTTGAACACAGATGAGATAGCCATCAGTGACGGTAACCCCGGGTGTTATGGGCATGTGAGTCTCTGGGATGTGTTGCTTTTAGTTCGCTGTTTTAATAGACATTCACAACCGTAGCCTCCTCCTCACCTCCCAAACGTAACAAGACTTATATGCCACGAATTGCATCTGCTAGGTCGAGTGACAACAACACACATTATATTCTAGACATTTGAGAGACAATCTCAACCAGGGTGACTTACGTGAGCCAAAATGGCCCACAGATTTTCTTAAGAACACAGCAGGGTTTTCACACTGCATCTTTGGATTTGACCTGCAATGTTTAATCCGGGACAAGACATCTGTACTGACGGAGAATGCTACTGAACCAATACAGACACACCCACACCGACGCATCGCAACATAAATATGTCATTACGCACATATACACACAGACTCCGATGGAGACTTACACAAATAATGCCCACATAAACAAAGTACATGGTTGTTTAGGTTGATAGGGCTGAAGGTCTGGGTATAAAAGACAGCCGGTACAAAAACCTCAGAGCCATGATTCATAAAAGAGCCTTCTAACCACAAACAAAGCAAATGGGGCGCATCTTGCTTTCCATTCGGAAACTGGGTAGCTTTTCCCGGTCTGACTAAAGAGTCTGGGCCGGTAACTGCAGCGTGTTCCAGGGCCGAGGTGAGGATAAGGGGAAGGGTCAAGGATATTTTCTGGGGTCCGGTGTATAGGGAAACGTGGGAGAACACAGCTGGGATGTGGGTATCATTACATTAAGCATTTCCATTGCTAACGTGCAGCACGACACATCTACACGAGCTTTCGGCCTATTCGCTAATGACCCGATGTTTGCTATGGCACATGCTCACATTTTCTCCGGAGAGTGGGGAGATTTATTTAATTATGACAGGACACTCTGTGAACTTCTAACGAATGACCGGGCAGCACAGCACTGGAGTGTAACCCAACACCACCAGAACCGACGTCTGGGAATAGATAGATGAATGCCTGCGACTATGTTCGGGTCCCACAATTAATAATCTACTCAGATGTGCTTTAGGAAAAGCCTGAAGTGCTTCTAGGCACATGAGCAACAATGCGTCTCATTCTGGTCGCTGCCAGCACCTGTCCAGCCAAAGGAACATGACATTTTCTTTTTAAGGGGCTTCATAATCTGATCTCTTTGTAATCTTTGCCGATCTGGGATTTCCATTTTTTAATCAACATAGATGTAACACATCATAGAATTAAGATGTGGCATCTCCTGGTAGATCAAATACACTCTGGTAGATCAAATATACAGTCTGGTAGATTAAAGGAAAACACTCTGTTATATTACAGGCATATTACAGTCTGGTATAGATTAAAGGTAAACACTCTGTTATATTACAGGCATATTACAGTCTGGTATAGATTAAAGGTAAACACTCTGTTATATTACAGGCATATTACAGTCTGGTAGATTAAAGGTAAACACTCTGTTATATTACAGGCATATTACAGCCGGGTAGATTCATAGGCTAAAAGTGATAAATCCCAGAAAGACAGGTTATAAAAACATAAAAGAGTTCCTTCACTTGGATTGTGGTATTAGGAGAAAGTAACACCAAGCACAAGCCAACCAACTGAATTAAATACACAACTAGGTGTTCCAGATCTGTACACCGCTGTTGGTCCTTGTTCATGCGTTAACAAATTTGTTAAACTAAATTAAATAAAAATGCAGAAATAAAATCCTTTCTAATAATTTAGTTGAGCAAATACCAAAGGACACAGTAACTCCCAGTGACTCCACGTTCACTGTGTTAAATCGAATAAACAAAGATCCTGCATGAGAAGAGAGACAGAGGAATGAAATGTCCTTATCTGCGTGTCCTGTTTCATAACCTCCACAGTAGCACTGAGGATTATATGGGGACATAAACATTTCCAGCTTCTTGAGCCCTGTGAGAAGTGAGTGGAGAGGGAGAGTTTGGTAGTCCCTAACTGTGTTTGTGCAATATATTTAGTGCAGTTAGTTGAGTGGATCTGCTAAATAACTTAAACGGAAATGTTCTTTATACACAAAGTGTGTGTGTGTGTGTGTGTGTGTCTGAGAGAGACTTATTCCACAGCACACACTTTCCCAAACTGTCCCCATGACATGGGCGAGGAGAAGCTAGTGGACTGTTTACAGAACTGCCAGCCTGATTATTCCTGGAGTCACTGTAGCGCCTCGCCAGATGTCTAATCCCACTGACACTCACTGACACTTCTCAAGTTTGCCACACACAAGGTATGAGGTGGTGAAGTAATATACGCCTGGAGACGACGGTGGGCATATTTCAACCGTCACGTAACGCTTAACTAGTGGTTCATTAGGTTCATAGCGGAAATTACTTCACATAATAATGCGGTTGAGTATATTGAAACAATTCACTGGAACAAATGTATTTTTTACTGCTTAAAATCCCCATTGATAATCTGCTATCAGACATATGAAAGTAGGCTATAGTACAAGTTCGAGTTCATCGTTTTAGTGGCATTTTAGATTTTTGGTTTTCTGGCCAAATGACCACAGAAACACGTCGAATACGGATTTAATAATTAACCATGGATTAATTAAATGAATGAAAAAATGATCAATTAGGTCACTGGTTAGTCATTAACTTAATTTCTCCTTCATTTTACTCTTTTTAGGAACAAAATTGGGAAACAGTCCAATACTTTTTACATTTTGCACCTCTGCTATTTAATGAATGAAATCCAAAATCTGGGAAAACAGATTCTCATATTTATTATTTAATATGCAGTATGGGCAGTGAGTATGAAGAGACTCTGATGTCTGGTACATCATAGTTTATCGCAAAAATTGTCAATTTGGGTTTATCTCAACTACCACTGTTCTAACTTTGCTGACAGACATCGTAGCAAATTCAACTATCATTATGGTACAAGATGCAAACAGTAAGGAAATGAATATGTATATAGAATATTACCGTCTGCGTTTTTGTATTATGTCAATAGGCCTGTTGACTGAACAGGGCGATCCACAGATATTCCCATTCCGCACTTGGAAAGAGCGATCCGCAGAGAAATAGCATTCACAGTTGTTTGGCACACTCATCCTTTACTCCGGTTCTCTCCCAGTGGACGTGTCTCGTCTCAGGCTGTCATCCCTGTTGCACACAGGATCACTTTTGCGTTTTCTGTAGTGGTGTCCCGCTATTCCGCAGTTACCACCGTCTCTCAGGACCGCTTGAGCAGGAGCGACGCCTCGGGCTCCAAGACTTATGGGTGGAGGCGACAGTGGCAGTATGCATTTTATCTGTCCTCCAAGCATTAGGAAAATATAGGTTGATCATTTGTTCAGCACACGAATGGCTCTCGAAGCAAAGCCCAAAAAAAACTCTCCGCACTCCATTTCTTTATTGCGCTCGATTTGATATCAGTGGATTTCCATCTCTGAGCAACATTCCGTGTTTCAGGGCTCCTCAAGTTCCCCAACAAGACACGCTATGTCCAGTTAGAGCGTCTGTTGCCCTCTGCTTGTTAAAGGGAACCTTAACACTATCTCTCACCTCGTGGTCCTAAAGGAACGGAGGATGGAAGTTCTGGCTCCTGCAGACTGACTCTCTGACCCTGTGCAGCCCGCGTGTCTCTAGGTGTCTGTGTGTGCGTGCATGTGTTTGTGTTTGTGTGTGTGTAACTAAGCGGGAAGAAAGTTTCACAGTGAGGTCATAGCAAAGAAAAGGGGCGTGGTCGCCACACACATGGTTCCAGCCTCCTCAGAACCGCTGAGACGTTAACCATTTGCTGCATCTCTAGGAGATCAGACTGGAGCTACAGCCTTGCATTGTGGGGATGTTAGCTCCTAATACTCTACTACACACACGTGTTGTAATATCAATGACAGCTTGAGCGATTTTAACAGCATTCCTCCATTCTCACTGTGAAAATCTATAGCCTAGGTTTCACAGAGGTTTTAGTGAAAAGGGGATGGTTGTTTCCAGACTGGCTGTAGGACATAAACAGTGATTTCTACCTCATGGGGCACATGTTCTTATAATGGATTACTTATAGTTTTGGCACAGACTTCTTCCCACACTTCCCATGTAAATTAAGCTAGCCTACGCGAAGGCCAAGGTCAGATATGGCCAAAGGCAATGTATTTCGGCAGACCCAAAATGTGAACTTCAAGTTAGAGACCTTATTCGACTGACCCAGTCCAGTCTTATGGGAGAGTTTACTGTACGCCATTTCACAAAAGAGCAAATATGAACCTTAAAGAAAAACTGTAACGAACAACAAAGCCCCCAAAGCTAAAGAAAAATGGAGCACATAAAACATTCTTCACCTTCTGATCTCGTGTTATATCGGTTGCTTTCTGTATATTTGAGGCAACATGGGTGAACGCATCAATCATATAAAATGCACGGTGGAAGATCTGTTATGTTTAACCGCTCTCTGGCACATGTCCCTGTAGACCCGCTTTCACTGCTCAAAATGGTTGAGAAAAGCAATTGCACTTCACAGTACAGAGTAGGTGTTTATTTCTTACTTAAACCAAAAGAGACTCTAGGGAGACTCCGGATTTAAGTTGTATCTGCTTCGACATTTGGAGTGACTCCTCCAATATCAGTTCGCGGTGTGCATTTGCCAGGGTTATCAATTTATTAGTGACAGAGTCCTGTAAGTGAGATTCTGGAGGATAGCATGTTTTTGGAAAGTTGGAAAAAAAACAAGGTTACTGTCATTTTAGGGATTTGACATATCCCAGATGTTCTTTTGCAGTGCAATATTCTAAAAATACTAATAATATCTTGACTTATTTCACCACAGATCAAAATCAAGTCATAAAAAAGGACTTTGGTGGATGTGAATTGTTTTGTGATGTGACCGTATTACAACCATCACTAAAACCGTTTTAACAAGGACTCTGTATCAACATCAAAATCCTGGAAGCAAGCGGCGTCTGAGGAGAACCAGAATTCTGTGCTCAAGTCTGCTCAATGTCTTCCCATTTGTCCTGATACAATGGATTATTAAAAAGAAAATGTTGGCGCAGAAGAATAATGCATACTTTTCTTATCCTCCTACAGCACAAATCCTGGGAACCTCATTGGTTCTAATTTGTGTTTTCCATTCCGGCATGTGTGTAGACAAAATCTTACTTGTTTTATTTCTATTTTGTCATATCCAATCCTATCTCCTTCTCCCTCTAATTGCAATAACTCTGAACAATTTTGGGACACAATTGGATTGCAGGGGTACAAGCCATTCTGTTGTTCCCCTCGTGGCTTAGCCAACCACAAAGTCATCTGTGTGGGAGGGGCTAACTCTACGCAGGTACCCGGGTAACCTGAGGGTGTTACTAGGTAACCCCTGCTGATGATGCCTGGCAGATTCTGGTCAATTCTCATCCACTCATCATCCGGCCGTAAAGGCTTGAATCTAGGTTGTAATGGGCAGCTTGGCGTTACAAATGGCGCCTCAGACCGCTATGCCACCAAGGAGACCAAGGAATTTTTGGCACAAACGGCAGCCAGTAGCATTACAATACAACAGACATACCATGAACTAAAATCAGGATTAATTGTCACATAACAAGCCTTTGTGATTCTTTTACTGCCAACAAATCATCAACAAGGAAAGGGATGGTTGTTTACTTAAAGCCTAAACATGAGCAGTAGTTACAGTTTGGTCTATAGACATTGGTCAACCAAGGGAGAGTTACAAATCGCATCAGACTCAAAAGTTCCTCCTGTGATGGATGTCTGTCTGGGCCGCCGACTATAATACTGTATTACCCTAAGACTGTAATGCTGATCGCAAACAATGACCGTAATATTGACCACAAAAATGACCTCAATATTGACTGCAACAATGACCGTAGTACTGACCGCAACAATGACCGTAGTACTGACCGCAACAATGACCGTAGTACTGACCGCAACAATGACCGCAGTACTGACCGCAACAATGACCATAGTACTGACCGCAACAATGACCGCAGTACTGACCGCAACAATGACCGCAGTACTGACCGCAACAATGACCGCAGTACTGACCGCAACAATGACCGTAGTACTGACCGCAACAATGATCGCTGTACTGGCCGCAACAATGACCGCAACAACGACCGCAACAATGACATAAACACTGATCATCTGTGCCAAAAATCCCCATAGATTAAACATGAACAGACAAGTTGAAAAGTAACTCTGGTGCCACGATGGGGTCATTCATAACCATTAGCAGCCAAGAAACACAAGGAGACAAATCCCATTGTGTCAGAAGAAAATGAGCGAGGAAACAGCGAAAGGTCAGGGAAAGTTGTCACAGCAACTATTATCTTAGCGGAAGACGTGTTGACTTAACAAAAGAAGCCCCGCCAGTTGTCAGTCAGCTAAGCAGAAACTGGCCCTGGTGCGGCGCTTGCCAAAGCCTATTTTTAATCACAGCTCAGAGCCGTCAGACGTCATACTGGGGCATGTACTCTAGTGGGGTATCAGTGTGTTGCCATGAATCAGGAATGGACACCTGTCAGCGATACGGGTCTCTGGGTGATTGGCCCAGGCCTTGGTCTGGATGGAGATGTCTGCAAACTGGAGTAGGCCTCCTGTGGGTCACTATATCAGGGAATAACCAGGCCTTGTCTGGATGGAGGCGTCTGCTAACTGGAGTAGGCCTCCTGTGGGTCACTATATCAGGGAATAACCAGGCCTTGGTCTGGATGGAACCGTCTGCTAACTGGAGTAGGCCTCCTGTGGGTCACTCTATCAGGGAATAACCAGGCCCTGGTCTGGATGGAGGCGTCTGCTAACTGGAGTAGGCCTCTTGTGGGTCACTCTATCTGGGAATAACCAGGCCTTGTTCTGGATGGAGGCGTCTGCTAACTGGAGTAGGTCTCCTGTGGGTCACTCTATCTGGGAATAACCAGGCCTTGGTCTGGATGGAGGCGTCTGCTAACTGTGGCACCTGAAAAACAACGGTGCAACTACCAACGACCGGCTGGCTTGGGTAGCAACGCAAGAATTTGGGTTGGGATATTTATTTAAGGAAGAAAACAGTGCCCGCGCTGACTACACATGTCCATATAAACTGGAATGAATTGATCAAGTATATATTTGTGGAAGGATAAAATGTTATAAATATATGTGTCAAACTAAGCATTTACTATGAAAACAAGTCCCACGTTGTTAACTATAAAATACTTTTCTATTTCATCTGGGCTGATCTAAGTCCATTTGCATCAGAATTGAATGTGATGCCCATTTGTGTGTAATTGTAAGTTTCCAAGATTGCTCATTTGCATGCATATGTGTGTGTGTGTGTGTGTACTGTGTGTGTGTGTGTACTGTGTGTGTGTGTGTGTGTGTACTGTGTGTGTGTGTGTGTGTGTGTGTGTGTGTGTGTGTGTGTGTGTGTGTGCACAATACACACACATACTTCTAGATTCCCAGGGGTAAGAATAATCCTCCCGAATATCTGGCCCACCACTGTGCTCCTATTTGACTGTCCTTGGTGCATAACCAAGACACTTCTGCCCTCTAGTGGTGATAAAATGCACAGCACCCACAGCAGCCGCATAAACCACATGTGAGAAGACAGGCCGGGTTAGGGTTTACAGTTAATACCTTGTTAGAGCACTACAAAGCAAGGCCTTTGTGACTCGCCCTCACCACGAAACTTCTATCAGGAATTAAAGAAATCCTACTCAACTGTTACAAATCGTATCTGCTGTGAAGCACTTCTTTTGTACCAGCAGCCACCGTTACAATCTTCAAACAAACACCTCAAACTTAACAACCAGTTGCCATAGATACTGAAACTGAAACATCCATTGAGGCTAACATAGACAGCCAAAGGGCAGGTCTAGTTGACCTGTGGTCCCTTGACCTGCTCTGGGGTGGGACAATTGGGAGGGGAACAGGGTAGCTGGATGGGGTGGCTTTGTGACAGCCAGCTTTGGGCCCGGTTAGGAAGCAACCGCGCTGCACTGGATCGATTTGCTATTGGTGCCGGGGCGATTGGGGAAATCAGTCATGCTGAAAATATGGAGCAGAGCTGTGACGCACACGGCCAGAGCATGGCCACAGCAGCGGGGCCTATCGACTATTTTGGGCTTAGGGGGCGCTATTTTGGGGATCTGTGGACACTGACTCTGTTGCCCCGCGTTACCTTGTTTGACACTAGCAATCTCTCATCGCCGACTCTGGCTCTGTATCTGCCTCGTCTCATTACAGGTGCCAAACCTGAGCCAGCTTCTCACCGGAGGAAAATGTTTCGACCGCCCAAGACCCAAAAAATTGCGCGGATTAGGTCGACTCGTGTCGTTGAGCGTGTGTGCCGAACATCATGAGTCAAACGGAATAATCGATGTAAACATGTGCCGGTTACGGTGTCACCGTTTGGTTAACGTTAACGTTTCATATGTCTTGACAGCAACCTGTGCACCAAATGTTGTCACAATACAAATATCTTGGTTTGTACGCGTTCACACGAACGACCACACACACACACACACACACACTCTATGGAGGCCACGCATCATGCAGACCGGTTACTAGTATTATGTAGTGTTATTATTAAGTGCCAGAGGAGTAGCAGGAGAGTTTTCTTTCAATTCTAAACAGCAGAAAACCTGAGCATATACACACGCCTAACGGGACAAACAATGTCCTTCTCGAGGGAATGGAAATACAGAGAGGTGTCACCATCAGTGTCATTTTACAACGTCCGCACGGCATCATGCGTCATTCAAAGTTTTGCAGAGGTCGACAAATTTGCAATTAGGGCAAGCCAAAACAACGTCAGAAGACTTTTTGAACCTCACATTTATTGTGAGGTTCGTGGAGCTGTTGTAAAATAACTCCCCACATAGCAGGCTGATCTAATTAAGACACAGCATCTGTATCAACAGGCCAGGCGTTTTAGTCTTACGGGCACTCACTGTCCTTCCACTGTCAACATGTCCGGCTCATTCACCCACTAACCCCTCCCTCCCTCAGTAACCATAGATACCGTCCGGATTTAGGTCCTCTCTTAATAACAGAGAGTGGAGTTAGTCCCCTGGACCTGGACAACAGGCGTAGAGCGAAGCGTTGAGTAAGACAGCGCATTATCGGGATGCCAAACATTCCATCCGGACCCAAATGAATGATTGTCAATTCCGTAAGCCCGTGTCAACGTGCTTCCATGTGTAACAAGCAGACACGAATGGAATCTCTGCTAGCAACGCGGTGACTGGTATTTGTCTCAGCCCTGACGGTGTCCTGACACAAAATGTTACAGTGTTGAATGGTGGCCTGGTACTGGCGGGCCAAACTGATGAGCTGCTATTGTGATGATGAGTCGGGAACACATCTGGAATACAGAAGAGCGCTTTGTCTCGGCCGTGAGCAGGGCAGGGGTGGAAAGGAAGTGTTAAATGGGATGGTCACTGTTCAGGGGTTTGGAGATTTCTGATGCAAGCACAATTCGGATTGATTCAGCGCTAGCTATGGACACTAAGAAAGCCACAGGGGGTAATATGTTAGATCACGGCTTGTTGGTTAGTGCTGCTCCAGTTATCTCTGGAGCTCTATTGTCTATATCAAATCAGCATTCATTTCGGGTGGTTACCTATAAAGTTAAAGGGACTCTCACTTCATCAGGGTGGGGACACTATATCGTTCAGAGTTACATCCATTTTATAATTAAATCAAGTTCAAATTTTTGAACAAATTTTTGAACAAATTTCAATCTGGTTTTAGCAGTGCACAGTACTATCACAGCAACTACACCAGATGTAAATAAAGAAGAATAAATTACACCATTAATAACACACTTAATAATAAATAAATTAATTAAATACAACACAAAAACAGGCTGTTGCAAGTTGCATTATGGGTGAGAGTTCTGTTCCGTTGCCTGTGTTCTAGATCTTTGATCTGCTCATATGATTGTGACATCATCACGGCTGCAGGACTCAGAAGAGAGCACTTTTGAAGAAAGGGTAGAGGAGTTTGAGTTCACTGGAGCTGTCCAACATATACAAGTATTTTCCTATAACTCGTGGTGAACTAGTGACTATTCTGTTAATAATCCAACATCCATCTTATACATCCATATCTTTCCTTCTATAAAGAAAATGTATATAATGGCAAATTAATTATGATCTCCTTTATCACTAGCTAGCGATAGATAGAACAATAATAAACTAGATACAGTACCGCACTGTCACTGCCTGGTATATTTACAAATATTAATGAGTAATTCCTGTGATATTTTTTTGCAAATTTATTGTAATGTCAAGTGTAACTGTTTCATAGTCTGAGAAAAAAAACGTTTTATAAATATTATGTATTATTCTGTATAAGTACCTACACTATTTTAGTGTTTAGCTTTATTTAAGGATTTACACAGAAAACGTTTCAAACAATTATGTGTTACTTTCTATTAACTTTTGGATTTGGAAGGACAATTTAAAGCTTCTAAATACTAATTATCACATACATGGGTCACTCAAAAAGGATTTAAAATTAACTGTAAAAGCAAGATTTTACAGATCAAATAAACATACTCCCCATTTTCTAAATAAAATATTAATTTTGCATTATAAAAAACACGTTAAAACTTAGTAAAGCACTTTTGACAGCCATTGCCGTTGTGTATTATTGGGACTTAGGAGTCTTCAAAGGAAAAGCCTTTTTAAAAACTTTGTTTCAGAATTTTTAACCAGATTTAAGTCAGGACAGCACCATTCGAGAAATGTGAATACCTCTTGGAAAGTTATTCTGGTGTGATTTTGGCATGACCATTTTCGGGCACTTGATTACTTCCCCTTCACACTTCCCCTACACACACGCTTCTATGACAGTGTTAAAAAGTTAGCCTGTGTCAAAAAGTAACGCTTGAGCAGCCATACTGCAGGACAACCTATTAAGCCGGACACCTAAATAAAATACAAATGTTTGCGTCAAATCCAGTACACCTCTTATACATACCCTTGAATTGTACTTTTGTGGTATGTTTAAGTACATCTTAAATGGTGTATGTTCAAAGAAACAGCTTCAAAACAATAAACCCGTATTTATGGGCCGTAGAATGCGCTCTCTTATCAAGTGCGTAGCGGCGAATACTTCACGGTCGAGCATGAGGTGTGAAGAGAAGCAGGGCAGACCTGCCGCGGAGCAACTTGCGACAAGACGAGAACACAACCATGAACCGGAAAATAAATAACTCAAATTAAACCGTCCTGTTCAAAGTGATCCGCTGTAACGGCTGCCAAATGTGCCTCCGCCAATTATTTACCCTGCAGTGGTAATATGCATAGGGAGGTATTGATTGATCTACTCATTGTTCTGGACTTTTTTTCTAAACATTACTTTCAAACACATTTACAGGGAAATAATCTATGTTCCATGTTTGGTTTCATTTGAGATCGGCATACAGTGCAGTGGGTGTGTAGATTTGAGTGGGCCTGCCACTCTCCTCCGAGTGTGTGAGTGTGTGAGTGTGTGTGTGTGTCTGTGTGTGTGTCTGTGTGTGTGTGTGTGCATATGTGATTATGGCGTGTCCGGGGACCATCAAACGCTATAGGAAACACATGAATGGACACTGCCTGTGCTATTGATGCCATAGCCTGTTGCCCTCAGGGAGGGACGGCCAGAACACCAAAACACACCGCTGCCCAACTACTAAAAACACCAAAGACAAGCTACAAAACACACCACAGACAAGCTACAAAACATAACACAGCCTAAATACAAAACACACCAGAGCCAAACTATAAAACACACCACAGACAAAAAACACACCAAATATATTCTACAAAACACAACACAACCAAACGACAAACCTTAAAAACAGACCACAGAAAAAATACATGAAAGCAAAACTGGCAAATTGCAAAACAAAGTATAGGAAAACCATGACATTTCCCAACATTGACTTTCACTAGTAGTATTCTCATGTGTCTATTTTTTAGCAGCAAGAAAAAAGGCTAAGTATGTTACTATAAAAACATACCCATATCCCAACTTCCCCAAACGCCAGTTGAGCGGAAAGCGACACAACTGACCCCAACGTGTACAGCACGAACCGTGTTTCTGTTGCGCACTGAATCTTTGGTGCTGTAAGATAATGAGGTTCTCAGGAGATCTTCTCATCAGTAGAATTCAGTGTGATAACTTTCTGAATGATCACGCCATTACAAAAACCAGCAGGCTATCTAACGCAGATCCACACACCGACCATGAAGACGTCCTCGTGGTGGCTGAGAGACATGCATCATTATGTGCTATGTAATTAGATCACATTCACCACAGTGCACAGACAGTAGAGCTAGTCAAGTGGAACTCAACATCAGACAGTCTGAACTACAGTGTTGGACCTACCCAATACACGAATGCCTACGAGAGGAGGGGTTGCTGTGCACGGTCTTCCGCGGAAAGCGGGAGTCTTTGTTCATCATTGCGTCGGCGAGGTGAGAGAGCCCACGGCTGCTGGTGGAATTCACGCGGATACGGTGGCTTTTAGTTGACCGGGGAGGAACAGAATCAAGTGCAGCATCTGGTGAACTAGGATTCAGCCAGCATGTCTGAAACCCCCGTTCCGTTCCGGGCTCTAATCCTAACGGTCCCTTTCGGAGTGCTTGTGAGAACAAACACTTAACGAAGGCCGAACAAAGTTAAATACGCTGCCGTTTTGAAGGGACACAAGTGGGACAAATTCAAGTTCAGAACAGTCGAATGTTAGATCTGGTGAGTTCCTCTAGTGAAGATGAAAAATGTCAGGTGCTGGCCTAAAGTGAGGAGCAAAATCCAGTAATCACAATGTTTGCCCAACTGAGCAGCTGACGTCCGAGAGCATCTGGTCCTTGCTGTGAGGATATGTCCACATGTTAGAAGAATTCAATTCCAACCCAGTCTGAGTAGACCGTGTTAGGATCAGCATATCAGCACAGCAACTGGTAGTCTGGCTAAATCTAATCAACCGAACTTGTGGCTAATATCAGCTGTCACTGCAGGTCTGGAGCTAATTGCCTACTTGTCTCCCTTTCTGCTCACCAACGAGCGGCCAAGATCAACGATTCACATTCTCTCTTCGCATACCTAAATAGGAAACAGCCAGCATAATCTCCACGTGGGTCAGGTATCCTCCCAAACGGGTCAAAACTTTTATTTTCTTCAAACCTGATACAGCAATGTTCAAGGGCTCAGCAAATGCTTCTTTCTTTGTTCAAACTAAGCTCAAAGACCTTCATCCCTAGAGGAAAAAGTAGAGAGAGAGAAATAAAACAAATCCGGTTTTATAATCCCATCAGATGCTCCCTGGAGTGTGGCCCCTCAACGATCCATATTAGACTCAACTCTCTTCTCTCCGGAGACTGCTGGGACTAAACTCTAGCCTGGAAAAACTAACAACAACACTCACTCCACAGAGAGAGAGAGAGAGAGAGAGAGAGAGAGAGGGGAGGGAGAGAGGGGAGAGAGAGAGAGAGAGACAGCTATATAGAAAGAGAAATATGGAGAGAGAGAGAGAGAGAGAGAGAGAGACAGCTATATAGAAAGAGAAATATGAAAGAGAGAGAGAGAGAGAGAGAGAGAGAGACAGCTATATAGAAAGAGAAATATGAAGAGAGAGAGAGAGAGAGAGGGAGAGGGAGACAGCTATATAGAAAGAGAAATATGAAGAGAGAGAGAGAGAGAGAGAGAGAGAGAGAGAGAGGGAGAGGGAGACAGCTATATAGAAAGAGAAATATGAAGAGAGAGAGAGAGAGAGAGAGAGAGAGGGAGAGGGAGACAGCTATATAGAAAGAGAAATATGAAGAGAGAGAGAGAGAGAGAGAGAGAGAGAGGGAGAGGGAGACAGCTATATAGAAAGAGAAATATGAAGAGAGAGAGAGAGAGGGAGAGAGAGAGAGAGTGAGAGGCAGTGAGAGAGAGGCAGAGAGAGAGAGAGAGAGAGAGAGAGAGAGAGAGAGGGAGACAGCTATATAGAAAGAGACATATAGAGAAAGAGAGAAAGGCAGAGAAAGAGAGAGAGGCAGAGAGAGAGAGAGAGAGAGAGAGGCAGAGAGAGAGGTGAACGGTGCTAGGAGCTGGTTGGTACTAGATGGACTCAGCTGAATGTTGCTAGGAGCTGGGTGGTACTAGATGGACTCAGCTGAACGGTGCTAGGAGCTGGTTGGTACTAGATGGACTCAGCTGAACTGTGCTAGGAGCTGGTTGGTACTAGATGGACTCAGCTGAACGGTGCTAGGAGCTGGTTGGTACTAGATGGACTCAGCTGAACGGTGCTAGGAGCTGGTTGGTACTAGATGGACTTAGCTGAACGGTGCTAGGAGCTGGTTGGTACTAGATGGACTCAGCTGAATGTTGCTAGGAGCTGGGTGGTACTAGAATGGACTCAGCTGAACGGTGCTAGGAGCTGGTTGGTACTAGATGGACTCAGCTGAACGGTGCTAGGAGCTGGTTGGTACTAGATGGACTCAGCTGAACGGTGCTAGGAGCTGGTTGGTACTAGATGGACTCAGCTGAACGGTGCTAGGAGCTGGTTGGTACTAGATGGACTCAGCTGAACGGTGCTAGGAGCTGGTTGGTACTAGATGGACTCAGCTGAACGGTGCTAGGAGCTGGTTGGTACTAGATGGACTCAGCTGAACGGTGCTAGGAGCTGGTTGGTACTAGATGGACTCAGCTGAACGGTGCTAGGAGCTGGTTGGTACTAGATGGACTCAGCTGAACGGTGCTAGGAGCTGGTTGGTACTAGATGGACTCAGCTGAACGGTGCTAGGAGCTGGTTGGTACTAGATGGACTCAGCTGAACGGTGCTAGGAGCTGGTTGGTACTAGATGGACTCAGCTGAACGGTGCTAGGAGCTGGTTGGTACTAGATGGACTCAGCTGAACGGTGCTAGGAGCTGGTTGGTACTAGATGGACTCAGCTGAACGGTGCTAGGAGCTGGTTGGTACTAGATGGACTCAGCTGAACGGTGCTAGGAGCTGGTTGGTACTAGATGGACTCAGCTGAACGGTGCTAGGAGCTGGTTGGTACTAGATGGACTCAGCTGAACTGTGCTAGGAGCTGGTTGGTACTAGATGGACTCAGCTGAATGTTGCTGTGGGGGAGAAGGAGAGTGGTCGTTCCTAATCCTGACGTCGGGTCCAGTGGAGTCCTACAAATGTCCTACAGCTTCCCAAATCTCCATCGTAGGACAGACCTACTTCCTATATCTCCATTGTAGGACAGACCTGCATCCAGATGAGGCAGCAAAACCTCATCCCATTTCAGTAGTCCAGAAAACCCTACAAGGGTTAAATCTACCAGACAACTGGAGTGGTGGTGTCACTGACAGTCGACATTTGTGATTTGGTCGTTTTTTTTTGTCAGAACGTTTAAATGAACACCCCGATGTCATGTTTAGGCCGGTGTGACTGGTAGTATGTATATAAGTGAATCAGGCTCAACTGTTTATTGTCATGCATCCTCCGAGCCTCAGTAAGATCGTTTTCTACATGAATCATGTATCTCCTGATGTTGGTCTGCCGCCACAGAGGGCAGGGCATAGACCTCAGTGACACTTTCTAACTACTGTACAAGTCACGAAATACATCAGCGCAACTGTCCGGACGAGGAAAAGGCACACAAATGCATCCACGATACCACAGTGCCTACTGGTGGAGATTAGAGGTATTACATTAACACAGGGGGTGCAAATGTACAGTGATGATCCCAAACATGACTCAAACATTCTACCTAAATAATCGGAACAAGGAAGAGAACGATATGGATGGTTTAGCGGCCATACAAAGGGTTTACAACTAGACCAAGATAACCCAAAAGTATTTATTCCACTGTGAGGCAAGTAAATCCAAGTGGGCGAAACCTAGGAAATTAGATAAAAGACTTCCTGTCTGTTTGCATTCTCTCCAAGGTTTCAGGAGCGCTATCTGTACAAGCGCTTTGTGACAAATGCTGGTGTTTTGCGTGTTTCATAAACTGCATCTGATCGATATGTTATATTGCGTGGCCAACATCCTCTAGGAAATATGGCTCCCTGTGGTGAGAGGCCGAACATATATATTTCATGTAGACATTTTGGAACACGCTCATATCTTGTTTAACATGGTTAAGTCCTTGGGTAAACTGGGACGTCCTAAAAAAAACAACAAAAGATGTTTCCTAGACAAAAGCCGCAGGGGACCAAAGTAGTAAAAACTCATTTGAAGCGTCAGTTCAAGTGCTTAAATGTTGTCACGAAAATGTGACAAAATGTTATTATTCCATGTTTCATGAAATCCTGTGTTGCTTCACAAGTTTTCACATGATCTTAATTTAATGTATGTAAGTTCAGCTACTTATTTGAGCCAGTCAAGTGAAAAAAAACCACTGACAACAAAACACCCTATTACACCAAACAGTACCTCAGTTCTTTCCCATGAGGTCTGCTGTCCGGACCAACGTAAGCTTGTTCTAACAGACACCCAGTTTGTTTAATTCCTCCGCTTTGCTAGCCACTCTATTCAGCTACTCTATAACTAATCTCCAACTGTTTGTTTCACACTCGTTCTTATGGGCACAGTATATTAATCAAGGATCAGCCTGTACAAGACTCGCTCACTACCAGATCACCCCACTTTCTAATTATAGTTTCAAACGGACCGAATTTCTGTCTGTAGAGTCTCAGAGAAGACATAAAGATTAAGTGCTAGTCTTGGATTGCTTCACACTAACTCACTGACAGGACCAGGACAGCAACTGAAGCAATAAAAGCTCATGTATACAGTACGTGTAAACTTTGAAGGAAGCTCTTGCTTCACTTTAATATTGTTTCGTGCATTCTTGTTCATCCATGGTTGCTGAATTTGACTTTGCCTTTAGACAATCTGAGACACCCTTTCAAAGTCTCTGCTTCTGGTATTTTTGTTTCGATCAGGCAGGGGTGGGGGGGTTGATGTTGATGAGTGCACTTATCCACAACTGGTTGTTCTCATTAAATGAACTTTGCACACGCAACAGGGGAAGTATAAACTAGAAACACCCATTGGCCTTTACAGACACCGTCACAAACCCAAGAGAATCCCTAGTTTGTTGTGCTGTCTGAAAAAGCTCACCTTCCAGACACAATATTTGTTTTCCTCCCAGGCAATTAAGGTCAAGTGTTCTTTCATCAGACCGGCTGCTTGAAGTCCCGAACACAAACACAGTAAATATTAGATTTGCATCAATATCATGGGTTAGGGCTGGCGGTAGGTACGTCACGGTGTCATTAAAGCACTAGTATCAATAGAGTTGTCGGAGAAGGGTTTGACAAGTCTCCCATTAGGCAGCTGTCCTCGGTAAACAGTCCTAGTTTGAACCGTTGCTTTAGTGTATGTAGAGAAGGACCTTGTAAAACCATCTAAGGGCACCTTTATCTTTTAGGAATCTAACTGTTTCTCATCGAATGGACTGTTGCTATGTTTCAAGTTTCACAACAGAGTTAGACCACCTCGGACCAGCCGATAAACAAGATTCTGCTCCTCTACAAAAAGTGCATTTGTTCAAGCACAGCACAAACCGGTACTTACTGAAGCCGCTGTTAGCCTCTGCATATAAAACTCTGTCTGGTGACTTAACTTCAGATCACATTCAAAAGGGGCCCAGAGACTTTTCCTTTGACCAGCTTCAAAAGTTCACTCTATAAACACTGCAGGCTTGTCACGCAGCCCTGAGGAACTCCAAGACCAGATAACTCACTGCGTTCTCTACCTGGGAGTGTGGGCCAGAGTAAACCTCCGCTGTAGACTGATGCTTCGGTTCATCAGAAGCTTCCGGAAGAGAAGTGGGGAATTTCGGGGCGACCCGCGCGGGGAGTCGTGGGGGGACATCTTCGGGGATGTGCCCGGTGACCTGGACTTGATTTGGATGATTGGAAGCCTGCTGACCGTCTGCTCCTCCCATCTCTCGCCGGGACTCTCATCCACAATGCTCTCAGTGCTGGCTTCACTCATGGTTGTGAACTCAGTAGCTTGGCTCCTCCAGCTTCTATGTACCAACGGGCTACTCCGATTAACCTTGAAGCCTGACCGCTCCTGTCCTCCTCTGAACGAACCACCCGGTCAGGTCGACGAAGAAGCAAGCGAAACAGGAATTACTCATCCATTATGGACCAGGCTGAAACCAACTGCAGCGAGTTCTCGCCAGGAGCGCTCTGAGAAAGAGCACGCTAAAAAGCTAGATGGCTCTCGATCGGACCCTCTGCTCTGTTTGAAAACAGCCCTGTCTCATAGCCACGGCCAATGGGCTCATGTATTAGTGCTGTGCGATCCCTCCCCTGCTGGCCCAGGATTTTGTTTACATAACTGCTAGGCCTTCCCTCCCTCCCCGACTAAATATGGACGTTTGATTTACAGTGAGCCAGAGGTCTGGCAGATCCCTCCCCCTCCCCTCACCAGAGCCGAATGCCGGGCCACTTTAAACCGTGCTCCATAATTACTTCCTCTCTCAATTCCTCCGAGTATAAACATTAACCCGTACTCAACCAAACATTACTACCGTCTGATTTCCAGCGGTGTCTTCTGTGAATTTGCGTTCAGAAATCTGTTTGCCTTTCACATGCTCGCACGTCTACCAGGGGAAGTCACATGAAGGGACCGACTATAAAAAGCCAGAGCAGATAAAGTTATAAAGAGCGTGGGCCCTGTCACGATGTCTCTCTATCAAGGAGAGGGGACGGGGGGGGGGGGGGGGGTCAGATCCCTTGGGGCTTTGTTATCAGGAGAAGAGAAAAGGTTCTCCTGCCATGTTACGACTTGCCCCAGAGCACCCCGCTCCCCAGAATAACAGAGTACTAACATCCGACACAGGAGGGAACCTACGACAGCCGGATTGATCCTAACACAGAGTTGCCTTTTAAAACGGACTCTTTTGGTCCTCTCCCAACTGTCAAATAGTGTCCCCTTTAATGATAAACACCAAATGTGAAGAGAGGGTCTGCTGAACCCACTCAAGAGGAACTGAACCACTCTCCCAACGCTTAAATCACCACAATCCACCCCCTCGAGTTGACCGTGGCCACAACAAAAGGCCCAGGGATAGGACATTCCCATTGGACAGGCCTCACGGCAAGGTTACAATTCTGGAGAAACTCGTCCGGCAACTAATGGGATCGGCAACCATGGCTCATTACACAGGTAACCAACCGACTGGCAGATTAATGATTGAACGTGTAAAATTACACAATGGATAAGTCTTCAGGCCTCATAAGAGACCTGTATTTATGAAGGCTGGTTAGGATGGAAAGTTTGGTTGGAAGGTTCCCGGGTCAATTGGTTCAAGTGTTTTGCTTGTAGTTTTAATTGTGGTGCCACTGCCTTGTCAATAGCACGCATGTAATAAGGGGTTGAATGTAATTCAACCCTGGAGACAGCAGCAAAAGAAAAACAAGGGAAATGTCTTTAAAACAGGATATCAGAACGATTAGTATTCTTGGCTTTAGAAAGAGAGCAGTGTCTCGTATATGGCTGTTAGAATAACTAGTATGATGTGAATGACAAAAAATAGACGCAAAACATATGGAACAATGTGTGTTTCCATTGAAGAGCACGGCACTCTTAAAACACCGTTCAAAGAGTTTTGTAGAGTTCAGTTCAGATATCAGTGTGCTACTTCGTACCGTGTACCAGTCTTTATCGTGAACCAGTTTGTGCCATGTACCAGTTCTTATTGTGTACCAGTTTGTACCAGTTTGTACCATGTACCTCCTCCAGTAGCTCCATGAATGGAGCTCCACAACTCTCGCCTGTTCGAAACTTCACTACCAAATCATTCCTCTACGATTATCACCCATTCCTCCTCTCCTAGCACCCCTTCTATCTCTAGCACTTCCCCCTGCTCCCACCCAGGAACAATGTACTTATTGCCTTTTTGATGTGTGTTTTAGCTATATGTGAAATGCCTGCACTTATTGTAAGTCGCTCTGGATAAGAGCGTCTGCTAAATGCGCAAAATGTAAATGTAAATGTACCAGTTCCTATTATGTGCCAGTTCGTATCGTGTACCAGTTTGTACCGTGTACTGGTTTGCATTGTGTACCATAAAGTTTTGACAGCCTGACTGTTTTGGACCCCCGTTTGTTTTGGACACCCCGCCTGTTTGGACACCCCGCCTGTTTGGACACCCCGCCTGTTTGGACACCCCGCCTGTTTGGACACCCAGCCTGTTTGGACCCCCGTTTGTTTTGGACACCCCGCCTGTTTGGACACCCCGCCTGTTTGGACACCCCGCCTGTTTGGACACCCTGCCTGTTTGGACCCCCGTTTGTTTTGGACACCCCGCCTGTTTGGACACCCCGCCTGTTTGGACACCCCGCCTGTTTGGACCCCCGTTTGTTTTGGACACCCCGCCTGTTTGGACACCCCGCCTGTTTGGACACCCCGCCTGTTTGGACACCTCCGCCTTGGACACCCCGCCTGTTTGGACACCCCGCCTGTTTGGACACCCCGCCTGTTTGGACACCCCGCCTGTTTGGACACCCCGCCTGTTTGGACACCCCGCCTGTTTGGACACCCCGCCTGTTTGGACACCCCGCCTGTTTGGACACCCCGCCTGTTTGGACACCCTGCCTGTTTGGACACCCAGCCTGTTTGGACACCCCGCCTGTTTGGACACCCCGCCTGTTTAGACAGCCCGCCTGTTTAGACAGCCCGCCTGTTTGGACACCCAGCCTGTTTAGACAGCCCGCCTGTTTGGACACCCTGCCAGTTTGGAAACCCCGCCTGTTTGGACACACCAGTCAGCGATGAGCGGTACAAAGCCTGGAACATTTCCTTCCACAAACCAATAGTGGAAGGTTTTGTTGTTTGTTTAGTTTTCTGTTAATACTGTCTTCAGGGATTTGCCCCATGATTTGTTTACAGGGCCAGTTTGTTCATTCTGGGGTTGTTCTCATATGTATTCTAATGAAAGAAGAAGAAAGAAAGAAGAAGAAGCTGATGTTATCAAAACATATTAACATAGCACATTTGAAACAACATTGTATGACAGCTTATAACCCAACCACAGACAATAGGACCACAATGAGAAGAATTAAACAGGTGTGAGCCATGATTGTCAATGGTGCCTCATATTGCAATATGAAATAGCTCCCTCTAGAGGCCAGCCAAACATTTACCAGAAAATGTCAACTACAAAAGTTTGATTTACACCGGAAATAAAAAGTCTACACACTTTTGTTAAAATGCCAGGTTTTTGTGATGTGAAAATATGAGACAAAAAAAATCATGTCAGAACCACCGTTGATGTGACCAATAACGTGAACAATTGAATTAAAAAAAACCCTGAAATTTCGGATTTATTATTAATAATAATATATTCCCTTTCCTGCTTTCCCTACACCTAAAAACAGAAGGGAGAGTGATGGAAATCCTAAAACAAACCAACAGTCAAACAACGATGGAGACAATAATGGGTTCGGAAATGGGACCAAGAGCAAAAAATAAACTACTACTAATACTTGTGATGGAAGTATTAGCTTTGGATGGTGCCCAGGCTCATCGCAAAAGAGTTTGAAACTATGAAAATAATATTATTTAAATAATAAACATGGATTAACAAACACGACAAGCCATTGGAACACAGAAATGACGGTTGTTGATAATGGGCCTGTATATTCCTATGAAGATATTCCACAAACAATCTGCCATTTCCAGTAGTTATTTACACCATTGACATTGTCCACACTGTAGTTATTATGAATTTGGTGTTTTTTTAATGGTCACATTTTTTTTTTTTAATGGAAACAAGGACATTTTTACGTGACTCTAAACTTTAGTTGTCTAATCCTTACTTTATATCTGACAGGTATGTACGCCTTTATCACTTTGCCTTGACACACGAAATCGTGCACGGTGCATCCAGTGTAATTTGATAAGACAGTGTGATCCTTTTTTGTCAAATGGATATAGTTTGGAAGCACTAAGACTCTTTCTAGAGCTGGCTGTTCCATCAGACGAAGAGTGGTTGTGGGACCATCATGGTATGGGGACGCTTCTCAGCAACAGGGGCTGGGAGACTGGTCAGGGACAGAAGGAGTAATGGTACAAAATATGGAGAAATCCTGAACCAGGACCTCAAACTGGGCCAAATGTTGATCTTTCAGCAAAGTAAAGCATATGCTGGAGTGGCTTTGGGACCAGTCAATGAATGTTCTTGAGTGGCCTCCCAGACATCTCAGTCAAATCCCAGACATCTGTGGGGAGACTTGAAATTTGATGTTCACCAACACTCCCCATCCAATATGATAAGAGATTTGGAAAATATGCTAACAAGAATAGAAGAATCTGCACAAACACAGATGTGGTAGGAGGCTGCCAAAGATGCCTCTACAAAGTACTGAATAAAGTTTCTAAATACTTTGATAATTCCGTATTTAATTTCAATAAAATGAAACAGCTTTCTAAAAATGTGTTTCTGTCATTATTGGGTTTAAGATTGAAAGCAAAACATATGTTTTAATACAAGAATTATAGGTTGATGTGCTTATTAAAACAAAATGCAGAGAAAATCGAGTAAGAACACCTTGCGAAGACACTGTACTTTTTATTATAGATTGATTATTTATACTGATATCATAAATACATACAGGTCTGATAATTTTATGTTATTACCCTGTTACAATACAACGGTAAACAACCATCTTTTTGCAATCGCAGCTGTAGAATTGTAGGCTTTTCTACAGCGTCATACTGTATAATTATGTATAAACATATTAAACATAGTATAAATTATAGTCAATTGTAGTCATACTATTGCCTACCCAGAATTCAATTTAAAACTAAAATGTGAATATTATATGATTTCCAGAAAGAAAAACATTTGCATAATTAAATAGTGCAAAATAATACTCTATAATACTTTACTGATGTTAAAACAAACATTTGTAATTCATGACATATCAAGTATTAATTAAACATGTTTCCCACTACCAATAGAGGATTCCCAGTATCATCTATCAATAGAAGCATAGAAACCCTAAAACATATATAAAAATGTATAATTGATGTCAACTTCATCATAAAACATTTAAACATGTTAAATGTCCTGAGGCTGGAAACTTCACAGTGACTAAATGTTAAGGCCCCAGACACTGAATATAATTACACAATTAACCAACTACACATTCCTGTGTGTTGTCTTTACCCAATGCAAATAGACACTTTGGAAATAAACAGCCATAAATAGATTTATGGCAGCGCAAGTCAATAAACTGAGATATGGTATCGGCCATACATTGTATGTGATAGATATCAGTGTAATGCTCACTGTTAAACAATAGTTTTCCATTAAAACCTAACAGTAGTAGGCAGTGCTTTTCAAGGCACATACAATGAGCAACATTAGCAATTAAAGTGATATTGACGTTGATCCAGGTAATTTATATAGTCACAAATTATCCAATCCAGCGTTAGAGCATCTGGTGAGACTGTCCGGGTTCTGAACCCGACTCCTACAGTTTGGGGTTGGTCAGAGTTCCGAGCCGTCTTTGGGTTCTCCTTCAGCGGCCTTGTCCCCTGACATAACAAAGTACATCATTAAAACAGAGGAACTGTATCATTTAAACGAGAACTTGGATACAAAACCCCCAAAATAGCAGCCGATCAGCTCTTACGGTGTTTGAGATAGGAGAGGTAGGTGTCCCAACCCAAAGTGATGAAGTTGACATAGAGTACTCGGAATTTAGGAGGCAAGAAGTAGAAGTTGATCATCTGCGCTGCCGGCCAAACGCACCAGTCAGTCTTCAAGACAAAGAAGCACAAACTATGGGAGGATTCATGGGATAAGACTCGTTTGGATTTATTTCTAATCCAAGCCAGTCAAATCAAAACCGGTCAAAGAAAGAATATAACATAATCAAGCAGATAAAAGGGCTGAGTAGCAAAGGCCAAATTGTATTGGAGTACAAGGGTCAGGCTAATCAGAAGATATAGCCAACCTCTCCACTTACCTTGTAGAACTCCCAGAACTTGTCTTTAAACTCCTCCAAACCCTCAGAGAGACTGTGACCCTCCATCCTGGTCATTCCTGAAGAAAGGACCATTTAAAAATAGCAACAAAAACAACTGGGTTTTATTACAATTTCTGCTAATAGTCCAAACAGACAATGATTTCACACCAAACAGCTTATTTACTGGGGGGGGGGGGAGCACATAACCTACCTATGAAATACCAAGCTCCCATGGTCGGTGATGCAATCAACTGATCAGTTAGGACTTTCTTGACAACAGCAGGTAGAGCGTTGCCCACGAAGATCTTGTCCAACCAATGATACCAGTAGTGCATGAACGGCCCCATCGAGCACCCAACCGCGAACATGCAGCCTGCAGGGGGCAGTGCAGAGACACCAACATGCAATACATGTCATCTCATACAAATAATGATGTTAGAATCGGATGCCTGGTTCAGAGTGGTTCTGCACAGCGCCACGTCATATTTTAACAGCATCGGATACATTTGCTTCATATTGTTGCACACAAGGGCGCAGATCGCTTGATATTTATTCGAAAGTGAAATATAACGTTTATTTGTTAAACATTGAGTGGCCGTGTTCATGACCCAGCCTACAAGTCTTTCCAAGTGCATGCACACAGTTATTGGTGGTCCGGCGAAAAAACATGTCCCCTTAGGAAATCAAATGTCCGTTTATTCTACTGGACATCATGCTGGCGGGGGTTCTGGGTTCTAGAGCTTACCTGTTCTAGTCCAGTCACGTGTCTTACCGGGGACCCTCCGCTTCTCTCGGGTTTGCTGGAGGATGTCGCCCGCGGCCAGCATACCCCCACAGCTTAGCGTATTAGTTACGATGAGAAACCGTCCTTTGAAAAGCGGCTTCCAGTAACCAGAAATCTTGACGAGAAATTCGCGGCTCGACTGCGGAATCATGATTCGTATTGGTTCTTATTCCAAACTGCGTGAATATAGTTAATAATAGTTTACCACCGAATGTTTTATTCCACCGTATAAATCCAACCATGTCGATATCAATGTTCTATCGCAGATACAAGTACATTTTATATTGCTGTATTCTATTCAACGTCGTAGAGGCAGATGTTTCAGTTTTCCCCATTGAATCAATTACAGAGCGTCTTAATGCGTAACCAGGAGGAGTTAAGGGCATCATACTCTACAAAGCTGCGCAAACATCAGCAGCCTGACGCGAGATAAAACGTGTTTTGTGTATTTTAGTGTTCTCTGCTCATTTTTTCAAGCACATTCATTGTGTTGTTAAAAGTTGACTTATAATCCCTAAACCAACACTGAACTGTTTAGGCATCTTCGCAAGTGTAGGCTAGGTATTTCCATTAAACATTAGCAGAGGTATAAAGGTCATCCTATTCTTAAGAATACATTGCGTCGGCAGAAATGGTTTTAGCAGAACTCCACAGGGGCCAAAAATCTATAGTGTAACGTTTATACGGGTTTGCACAAACAAACAGGTAAACAAGAAATTGTATGGTACATTCACCAAAAACAAGACAGACAAAACATTAAAAAAAATACGATTAAGGTGCTGTGGTTTTTTGGTAGAAATTGGTAGAAACGGGCATGGTTTGGCCCTCCTTCCTAACCAAATTTCAGACGCCTGCAGTAAGGGTTAGCTTATGTTGGAAACAAAACACAACATGAAACATATGTAAATATTTTGCATATCCGTGTCATAAGGAAATCAGTCAACTAAAATAAATGTACTGATCTATTTAATGTCTTTCAGATGTTTCAGGGAGTAGAGATACGTGGTTATGGAACATAGAACAAAGACTTCACACATGTTGTGTTTGTTTTGTGTAGATCTGTTGCTCCGTGTGTGTAACCTGCAGCCAAATCCATTATGAATTGTTTTTGTGGAGAACCCATGAATGGACTGTGCACACAAAACAAATGACCCTCAGAAGTACATATTAGCATTACATACAGTCATAAAAAGGTGTTTGTGGCTAATCTTCAGTGGGATGGGTTGACTAGAATTACCCCACAGTATCATTTGTTAGGGAGAACCAGAACCAAGATGCAGAACCAGGCAGGTTCAGTTCTAGTAGTGCTTTACGGTCTCAATAAAATTGCCTCAGGAAATCTAGTGATATGATGAATGATTTATAGTTTGTATTCGTGTTGACCCACACTCGCTGCCTTGTTTACTAACTAACTCTGCCCTCTGTCTTTCAGGTTAGCGTGGTCTTTTAATTGATTCACCATGATTATGTACAAATTACCACACCACCTGTCACTGGATAAATGAAACAAGAGTGAAATATAGGGAATCTTTATAACTGCCTGAAATACATGTACATATTCCTCAATAAGAAGAAATCTTCTGAAGCACTTAAACATCTGCTAAGTAGCCATTTTGCTAGAGTGAACATGTCATGCCATTGGTTTAACACCCGTCTCTCCTAACACTCAATGAGAATGTCCAAAACCATGACAGCCGTGTACAGCACCAGAACCCCATTAGCCTGTACATGAAATAAAAAGAATATCCACACCAATCACATCAACGCTGATATTATAAGAATGCTTTTTTTTTTAAAGTTTGCTTTATTTTAAAGACTATCTAAAAGTCAGGCCTTTATAGAAAAAAAGTATTGCTACGATACAGTCAATGACATCCCTTTTCTTGATTCCATAATAAAGGTTACAGTCACTTTAACTATTCCCAGTTACCATCCACACTTGCTCAAAAAACACAAAGGCATATTGTCATTATTGTGCAGTAGTGAGGATTCACTCATGATGACAATAACTTCTGTGTTGTTTGACCGTTTTGGCACCACAGGCTACAGGTTTGGGTCCCTTAAAGAGGAAAGAGAAAAGATTACAGATCAGTACAGAACGCTCGTTCCCACGACTCACACAACCTTAAAAAGGGAACAGACTCATTATATTTAGCGGAGTGCTAGCGCGCTCTTCACTCTTCTACAGAATAATCCTTGTATCTGTCTAGACATAGTATTGACTCAGAAGTACAGAAGAATGAACATGATGCAATTGGAGATTGTACTGGTATGGGAACGTTCATAAAATACCTTGTACATGCTGCAGACCAGAGTGAAGAGTGAACCCATTGCTTGATCCTGAAGCTCATCTGTGTGAACCTGAAAAAAAAAAAAACTCCCCATAATTACGATAACGATCTAGACGTTAACGCACACTTAAATCAGCCGGTAAAACAGTTTGTCTCAAGAAATCGTGCCCTGCATCACTGACAAGTCGTGGACATACCCCGTTGATGACGATCCACGGCACATACTGGTGGGCTGGCTTCAGGGAACCCGTCTTCATGGCGTTCTGATGCATCAGTGCGTTGCCCTTTTCCCCCTTAACACAGCCCATGATGCTGTCCCATGTGGTTGAGGGGTCGTAGAGCTCCAGACACTGCCGACGGGGCCGGGCACAATGTCAGTCGGCCATCATTGTTATTCAAATCCCCGGTCAATGCTCTAACTGTTACGCCACGCAGTCACTCCAATCTAACATCTAAAATGGCGTCTGGCTATATCTCATCATTGCTCCATCCAACCACACGCCCTTTATAACTACGCGAGTAGAACACACATCGAACAAAACGCAATTCAATTCCATCATTTTACATCCTCGCTTTTTATTTTATCGAGGGTCTTTCAATAAAATGGAAGCGCTTAACATGGTTTGAGGTGTGTTCTGTCATAATCTGGCGTGGACAAAAGGGTATGAATTAATTCACTCACCACCTGAGCAGATTTGACCACGTTAACAGAGGCTTCCATACAGTAGATGACCTGGAGCGCTTGACTTGAAGCACTCATTATGCAGGTCTGTATAGTGTGGGAGGAATATTAAAAACAACAGAGCGGCAAAATGCCAGAATAAGAAAGAAAATAGAATAATACCTCAGCCTGGATTAAGCTGGTAATACCTTGACAGGGTAGTAACTAAGAAACAATAAATTACACCAATTGCTACATGCTGCTAAAATGTTAGCCTATTCTCAAGATTTACTGAATTGTTAGGAATTTACTGTCACAATTAATGAGTTTCTTCTTAACCTACAAAGTGGAACAAAAGATGCAAATAATAAGAAATAAAGCATTGACAAAATCTCACCTCAATCATGTTACCTAGACATTCATCCGGGCCATGCTGGCAGTTGAAGGTATACGGTGGCGCCTGTCCCGATTCCTGCGAGAAAAAAAAAAGAACAATCATTACAACGCAATATTCAACAACGCTTTTCCGGGGTTTCGTCAAACCAAGGCTTGTGAGATGACTGAGACGTCCACACTGGCATACTTTAGCATACATACTTGTGCATTCCCGAAGGGTACCAACGTCACACTCATTATGTCACGCAGCATGACCCAGGTAGGAAGGAGCACCAAGGTGAGGAATTGTCTGCATCCTGGGCAAAGACTCTCAAAGTACAGCTCTACATGGACTGATTGGTCCTGTGCTTTTGGCTTGGTGAAATTGGCTTCCAGGCATTGCTTCAAAACCTGATACACAGAGTAAAAACGGCAAAGTTAGAGTTGATAAAGAGGCTTCTTTGTTAATTATACAGTAAAGTGAAACACACACAAATATGCTACTCGGCAATGGCTTTGCACTTCCACTGCAGGGACTTTTCCAGACCAAACCCACCCACTGTCAGTTGAGCTGCAGTTCACCGTATGATTGGCCAACTAGAGGTCACTTTACAAGGGGTCTCTCAGATTTAACTATGTTACATGTAAAAAAATATGTGGATGTTATACCGAATATATATTGAGAAAGGTTATGGGTTGTGTTTCATTATATTCTCAAGTACAAAGCCCACACATTTTTTTATTATATTTTTTTATTTTTCAAGGAAATGTTTTGCGTAGGGAGGCTGGAGAACTTATTAGTGAGAAACTGTTAGACATACCACAGAATTGTATAATGTAAGATAAATAGAAACATTAAACATTCAATTGTTTCATTGATGTGCCAACCTTGATTTGTTGAGAGTTGGCATCTAAATACAAGGTATAGAACACAGAAAATACAAAACAACAAAGGTGGGTGTAATATGATTAAAATAGAGCATCACAAACCTATACATTTTATAAACCAATAACCAAAGCAAAACTGTGAAATGTGACGTCATGAGTGAATGTTTTATTTGTATTCAGAAACACGTGAAAAAGGCCTCAATCAGGTGTTAACAAGTGTTACGAAAGTCTCGAGATGGTGCAATATTAAGATTTTTAGGGAAGCTGAATAGTACTTCCGAGTTACTGCTTCTTCTTCGTTGTCAATCGGTCTTAAAAATTAAGCTAAATGTGAAAAACTGAAACGCTCATAAAAAATAACATTGTTTTCAAACACTAACTTCTTTGATTAAGCGCAGTTACCGATGTGGTCGTGATTTAATATTGGACAAGTACCATCTGCTCATCTTCATACTTAAATATCTTAGTTTTTATCTTATGTTGTGCTCACTTTGCACCCTGGCCTGTACCCCTTAGTATTCCTGTATTTCTGACAAATAGGAAAAAACTGTGGGACAATGTATTTGTTTGCTTGTCCCCCCGAACAAAATATATAGGAACAACACTGCGGTCCTTGCTGCAAGCATATTTAGATTAACTACCATATACGTTCAGATGTGTACATATAACATAAGCGACTTGACGACTTTTACACGAGTGAGTTTGCATTAGTATAACATGGTACATTTCCAGTTTATTCTCATATACCAACACAGGGATTGCATTTAACTCAGACACTGTTTGCCTTACCCCGCATTCAATAGCTGAGTCCAAAGAGTCACACCATTGCGATGGAGACGATGAGCAAGCAGGCGTAGACTCTACGTTGGACCAGATGGTCAAAACTGTAAATAGAATAACACTCTTCATTTTACCTAAAACGCACACGCCGCCGTCAAGTCAAGGAATACACCAAAGTGTCTGTAGTTAGTGATTCAAATACATTACCGTCTTCCTAGGTGCTGAGATTTACGATTAAATGATTGGCTGTCAGTCATGTGATCTTCTGCGTCACTAAACACCGGCAAACTACCCGGAGTAACTTCAGCGTGACGCATTATTACGGGTTAGTCAGGAAAATAATTACAGAATAATATTATCATGAATTCATATAAACCTATACATATTTTGTATGTGTTTCATCCAACTTGCAGACGAGGACACCATTTTACTGCGGCGCAGTATTATGTAATGCCTCATGCTGCATTTAAACCGAAAGATGAATATACGTTTTGACCTGACCCAAACTCAAATGTACTGCGTGAATAAATGTATACTGCCTTGTATTTTTTTTCTTCACAAAATGACACAAAGCAATAATTGTTAATATATATATATATATGTATGCAGTTGAACAGACCCACACCATTTTAAATTGTAAATGTTATTCTGAAAGAGAGAGTGATTGGTAAAAGAGAAGACAGTAGGTGAATTCGCCTTGGATTTCACCGTGGGCATGGGGTAATTGAGATGCAGTATGACTCTTTTGCAGATACTTTCATTATCCAGCTCTGTGTAGCCAAATATTTTTCTGATGGTCTGCCGTGTCACCTGCAAATCAGCCTGTTAGACTTTTGTTGACTGACTGTGTGTGTGCACTTTTTTGGTCCAGATTTCTATTGACTATGTGTGGTGCACTGACAACTTTACATACTAACCACATTTGAATATAGAAGGGTCAGGTTTATACACTGAATGCACAGAGATACCGTGACCAGATCCTGAGGACCACTGTTGTGCCATTCATCCACAACCATCACCTCATGTTACAGCATGATAATGCACCGCCCCATGTTACAGCATGATAATCCAACGCCCCATGTTGCAAGGATCTGTACACAATTCCTGGAAGCTGAAAACATCCCAGTTCCTCCATGGCCAGCATACTCACTCACCGGACATATTTGGGATGCTGTGGATCGGTGTATGCGAGAACAAACCAAAAGTGTTGCGTTCAGAATTTGTTCAGTGTATGAACATGTCAGTAGGCTATAATGCCGTTTCTAGCTATCAGCAACAAATGGTCCGTTAAGGGCGGGTTTAAAACCCCCCGAAAATCCTATATTCTGTTGTGGAATTTGAAATGTGTTAGTGCAGCAATGTCAGTCATTTATGGTGACTCATTAACATTTATAAAGAAAACTGAAGTTTTATGATTGGCTAAAGACTCCTGTGTAATATATAAAACGGAAGTATTATGATTGGTTAAAGACTCCTGTGTACTATATAAAACGGAAGTATTATGATTGGTTAAAGACTCCTGTGTACTATATAAAACGGAAGTATTATGATTGGTTAAAGACTTCTGTGTAATATAGAAACTAAAGTATTATGATTAGTTTTATATATTACACAGGAGTCTTAAACCAATCATAATACTTCCGTTTTATATACTACACAGGAGTCTTAAACCAATCATAATACTTTGGTTTAAGACTCCTGTGTAATATATAAAACTGAAGTATTATGATTGGTTAAAGACTCCTGTGTAATATATAAAACTGAAGTATTATGATTGGTTAAAGACTCCTGTGTAATACATAAAACGGAAGTATTATGATTGGTTAAAGACTCCTGTGTAATATATAAAACTGAAGTATTATGATTGGTTAAAGACTCCTGTGTAATACATAAAACGGAAGTATTATGATTGGTTAAAGACTCCTGTGTAATATATAAAACTAAAGTATTATGATTGGTTAAAGATTCTGTGTTGACACGAGGTTGAATCACATTTGCCAGTAACTACACACGTGTGTTTCCATTTAAAAAGTCTCTGAGGACCAAGATTTGGGAATATGTCCCATGGTGAGTTTGTGCCAAATGTAACAGCGCTCATTGTCTTGAAGTACAATTTGTCTTTGTGGATTTTAATGTGTGCATGTGATAGTTGAGCTGCCGTATGGCTCGTTCGAAGACACTTTCATTATTCAGGTCTGTGTAGCCAAATGTGTGCTTTTGATGTGCTGTGTGCTTGCAAACTAAAATGCTATGCTAGGGAAATAATTATGCAAAATAGTTTTTTTTATTCCATTGCTGTTAATAACATGGATAGACATCGCACTTCTGTATCAGTCTTTTGGCATCGGCACCACCAGTAAAGCAAACTACATTTATTCTAACCAATAAAGTGAAGTTGAAGTCAGAAATTCAACTGGGTAATGAGCAGAATGAATCGGACATGTTGACTACTTTGTCAAAACCAAATGTGGTGTAGACCCGCTACAATGAGTTACAAAGTCCTCTACCCATCTCTGGGTTGGCCCACAACCCATTCATGTGGTTCTCAGAATTTCCCTTTTTGCCATGTGTGTTGTTCTTAGTTCCTCATACCAACTGTCTGAACATTTATATACAAGGATTAATTTCACGAGGAAGAATGACACGCACGTCAAAATGTCTCGACTTAGTCCACTGAAAATGTTATTCAATTCCACTCTAACCTTTTCAACACAGTTTACCTCATGCCAAACACCAACCACAAATTAAGTTAAACATTTTTTTATTTGTTCCCTATTTTAACTCCTCAGACTCCACCATTTCATTGTTCCTAGAAATTGTATTCAAATATAATCGCCTTACGGGGAATGCAGACAGCAGCAAAGACTATTTACAGACTATTTATTTGTCAAAGATTACCTTTGTGTCATGTGAGCAGTTAGAGCCAATCTTAAAACTCTAGAGCACATCAACAGGACACCAGGGTGACTTTATGAGGATCTTGTGATGGTTGACTCTCTGTTAAATCCTGGAATACTTTACTGTACAGACTGTTGTCTGAAAGTAAATACATGAATGTTTATCACTGTTTGTCAAGTGAACATGGTTTAAGTAATTCCCTTAAACCACATGATTGAAGACATGCCTCAGCAATGTGTTTGAAGTGCAGTGCAGATATGTCGAAAGTCTCCTCCTGTAGTTTAAACCATGTGATCGAAGACATGCTTCAGTAATGTGTTTAAAGTGCAGTGCAGATATGTCGAAAGTCTCCTCCTGTAGTTTAAATGTATATTTGACCGAATCAGCTGACAATATTAAAAACTTAACTGACCCAACTTGTACCATTCTTCTGTTTGGTGCCACCTGGTGGACTGCTGCCAACATACAAACATGCACTTACACTTTGTTTTTCGTACGCATTTTTATTTTTTATCATTGCTTCAACCTAAGGGAAAATCCATACAGAAGTAGGAGTAGCTGTTTGAGACAAGTCGTACACAAAACAAAGAAATGTTGCATATGAATAAAGACAGACTAAGGTACATAAGGATTGTGCTCACCATGACCAGTAATATTAGGAACCCGCTGGCTGACCAACAGTGCCCCCCTCTGAGTTCAATTGCACTTTGGTGTAGAGTAGCTTTATCAGACTGTCCCATTCATTTCCATTTTATCAATTTGAAAAAAGAGGAAAAAGAACATGGAACCCCGATCGCTACAGTAAGAATCATGAATCGTCACACTGTATCGGCCAAGTTAAAATGTGCTGCACCTGTCCGGTGTTCTAGAACAGTCACATGACAACCAACTGCCACCTAAAATCAAATCTACATTGAAGGGTTGCCAATTAAACAATTAAAAGTAAATTAAAGCTCACTTTCTGTAAGCAGAGTCCACATATCGCAGAAATTCAGCTGAAGAAATCAAATTTTAACAAGATAAATTTCATTAAAATGTTTTCTTTTAGGGACAGAGAGCAGTTCTCGATTTTAAGAGTGAAGTGAGGCAAGCAGTTCTTAGTGCAAAATCGACATACATGCCTCTTCACATTCACATATTATCAAATTAATGTAAAAGCGGACTCACCCCTAAAAAACTGAAGATTAAAATTTTCACCAAGTAGCTAGTGTGAACCTTCTCCTGAAAACAAAAACCTCCAAAATCATCTATGGTGCAAGCTACGTTCAAATCCCAACTTAGATATGTGTGAGATTTCAAAATAATCTGCTTATCTACCATCAACATCTATCTATGGATACACTAAGAGGAATTGTTGTTACTGTTAGGATTTGGCCATAATCTGTACCAGGCTCAGTCCAGGTGAAGTAGTCTGAAAAAGAGAAGATAAAGTCCAGTCCAGGTGAAGTAGTCTGAGAAACAGAAGGTAATGAAGACAAGTCCAGGTGAAGTAGTCTGAGAAACAATTTCTAAGCAGAAGATGGAATAATTTCTTATTTTGTCATATTGAGGGAGCACTGTTTAACAAGTAAAAAAACAAAACAAAAAAACAACAAGCAGTCATAACATCTTCAAGTTTAAAATGACAGAAGAAAGAAAGAAATCAATCCACATGTCCACTTTGAGGGATAAACAGATTGACTTTCAAACGCATACTTGCTATTTGGTTAATTAGATATCGTAAACATTATTACTTTTCTGTACGGAGGAAAATATTCAAGCTAGCTTATTTTATAGATTCTGTAAGGGTTTAAACAAAGAAACAAACAAAAACAAACACTTGGACAGTCAAATCTATTCGCTTTTTTAAAAAGCCAAATAAAAAAATCAAAACCTAGACTGGCACCACAATGGAACATGTTTTAATGCTGTCACAGTTTCCTGTAAAACAGTCATTCACACAAAAAGTGTTTATGAACCGTTTTGGAAATTACCTTTAATTACTGTTGTTGAAAACATGCTTGGTCGTTATAAAGTATCTGTGTTTTATAGTGCATTTGGAAAAACTTTGTCCAATGATGAAATGCTCCTCTCAGCGAGTCATACACTACATCGCTTAAACTCTCCAACAAACTCTTCTTAAAAAAAAAAATAGAATTTCAAAAATGAGAATATATGTTCTATTAAAAATAAAGGTGCTTTCTCTATCCTATGGACAAAGCATATCTATATAGGAAACTATTTCTGTTCAGAATAGCAATCTTCTTGTAAAATATAAAAGTCGTAGTCTAGACACCAGTTAGTCCAAGTATTTTCCTGCTTTGCTTGTACAGCTGTCGCCAGGCAAGCAACAGCAGAGATTTTCTGACTCTGGTGCCAAGGCCACTGATAAACCCAACTCAGACTGGACGTCTTTGAAACACTCACAGTCAGCGTGAGTAGGCCCAGGCCAAGACGAGGCTGACCAATCAGTATGACGTCATCTCGGACCACAACGGATTCAGCACTGCATTTAAAACGGAAAGGAACGCCTGACAACGAAGCTCAGCTCAACGACATAGACAACAGTCACGACAACTCTCTTAGCTCCGCCAAACCTCTGGTCCGTTGAATATATCGAAATATATAACTAAACTATATGTCTGGTATACTTCAGTAGGCATTTTTCCGATATGCTTCAAACCTAAATATTTATCAAGCGTAATAACTGTTTATTACTTATTCTGTAAATTACACGGTAGACGTATGATACCACGATTACAGGTATTTTGTACCGAAGACAAGCCATAGTCATGGATAAAACATGTTGGACTCATCATAGCTCCCTCTGCTACAATTGAAGGCAGAACAATGACCAACGTCGTCACCCCTCCTCGGCAAACCATTAATAGGCCCCGCCCAAACACTACCTCAACATCTGACACCAGGACGTCCACCTAGCATTCTGAGTTTTGGGGAGCAATCAAATATACTGACTGCGTATTAGCTGGCTTCCTTTCATTTGGTTTTAAACGGGTCGTCCGTTTTTTTTAAATGGGTCAGCCCGGCACAATCAAAACCAAACACGGAACACAGTTTTATATAGTATGTACAGTACAACAAACCAGTCGTTTACAACAGCAAGGAAGGACACGAGTTCTGCCTGCCCCCATGGCAATTTCAAAAACAGATTTAGAATATCTGGAACCATTTTAGAGGTTGTCGCACCTCCGCCCAATGTGTTGTGTAGGGGAAACCTAATGTTTGTTTTTTGTTTTATTCCTGTTCACAAAGAAAGTCGGAAGAAAATATTCCTCACACAACATTATCACGGCTTACTGAGCTTCACAGATGCCATTTAGGATTATTCAATCATTGATTCTTTGGACTTAGACACACTCAATTAAAGTCCTGTGAAACATAAAAAAGTGCATAAAACAAAATGTTGGTCCAATGGACTGAAAATAAATGCATCAGTAGATGGGACCTGAATTCACAGGGAATTAAAGTAAAAACACAAATACTGCATGCACGGATTTGAGAGCTTTTCGAACGAGATTCAGCTTTTTAGACAAAAAGCGGTATTGGGTGACTGTGAATTCACATTACTATCCAATATAGGTTTGAATCAATAAACTATAAAACAAACCCCAAAGGAAACTGCCTAGTTCACTAAAGCGAGCAGCAAGCAAGCCCCTGATACATAAAAAATACATAAAGGTAACACCTATTAGAAAAGATTCAACAAAAGACATAACCAACCTTAATCTCTCCATAACTAAACTGAAACATCTCCACAAAAAACGGAAACATCTCCACAACTAAACGGAAACATCTCCACAACTAAACGGAAACATCTCCACAACTAAATTAAAATATATCCATATTAAAAGGAAACATCTCCATAACAAAACTGAAACATCTCCACAACTAAACTAAACATCTCTACAACTAAACTGAAACATCTCGATGATTAACGGAAACATCTCTATGACTAAACCGAGACACCTCCATGATTAAACTGAAACATCTCCATAACTAAATTAAACATCTCCATGATTAAACTGAAACATCAAACCGGAAACACACATGCATGCACACTATCCCCAGAGAGTCCAGGGAAGACGGTCTCTACACTCCTTCACCAGTTCACTTTTGTGACGTTAAATCAATGCTTTTAAAACAAAACATACAGTAGGAAATGCTACTGCACAGGGAAGAAAGTGACAGCGATCCGGAAGGCACTTCTTAACTTTGTGAATCTTTCAAAGCACTCTCAAGACACCCACTCATATCATTTTAGTTTAATTATTGGCTTTTCTGGTGGCCAATGACAGTGCAAAGCACCATGGTACAATGTCATCTTATTCTCCTTTATTTTATTCAGTTTTTCTGTAATAATTATAGCAAAAATACTTTTTAAACTAAAAATACACTCCACTAGTCACAATGCAATTCTGTATCCGATTAAAATCAATTGCCTACATGGATACCAAGTCAAAACATCTAAAAATTAAAACTAATGAACGTGCTGTTCAAATGCAATATCCATGTATCACACCTGAAAATGAATCACATCCGCATTGCAGTATTATTTAAGCAAGAGCTCTTTTGTGTTCTCCGAATCAGACGAACGTTTTATGAATTCCTACAACCCGTCACGGGTGGTATTGTACGTTTCAAAATCACAAGTGTTTGAGCACAGGGTGAATATTGAAAAGACACTGCATAAACTCAGCTGTAGGGCGAGTCTGAATAAATCCCAGCCTTAATCTCTGACCAACAGAGACAACCGACCACACTTGGAGCGAAGTATAAACACCCAAAAGGAGTGTTTGTTACAACATGTACATTTGACAGCGGACTCTACAAAAGGGCAAGTTCCCTATTTTTTAAGGAATATTCAAGCACCATTCAAATCCGGTGACCAAATTTAAATCCTCTACATCAGTGTCATTATACGACCCCTCTACGTCACAAGTCGAAGAGACCTCATGGGAACAAAGTCTGTGCCGTTAAAAAAAATATATGAATAGAAGAGTTTTCAGAATAAGTACCTGAAACCACATAACTGTAGTACTGCACTGTATCTGTGGGTGGATTCTGCCACATAACTGTAGTACTGCTCTGTATCTGTAGAGGGATTCTGCCACATAACTGCTCTGTATCTGTAGAGGGATTCTGCCACATAACTGTAGTACTGCTCTGTATCTGTGGAGGGATTCTGCCACATAACTGTAGTACTGCTCTGTATCTGTGGAGGGATTCTGCTAAATAACTGTAGTACTGCTCTGTATCTGTGGAGGGATTCTGCTAAATAACTGTAGTACTGCTCTGTATCTGTGGGTGGATTCTGCTAAATAACTGTAGTACTGCTCTGTATCTGTGGAGGGATTCTGCTAAATAACTGTAGTACTGCTCTGTATCTGTGGGTGGATTCTGCCACATAACTGCTCTGTATCTGTAGAGGGATTCTGCCACATAACTGTAGTACTGCTCTGTATCTGTGGAGGGATTCTGCCACATAACTGTAGTACTGCTCTGTATCTGTGGGTGTATTCTGCCACATAACTGTAGTACTGCTCTGTATCTGTGGGTGTATTCTGCCACATAACTGTAGTACCGCTTTGTATCTGTAGAGGGATTCTGCCACATAACTGTAGTACCGCTCTGTATCTGTGGGTGGATTCTGCCAATCTACATGTATTCTGAACCACGCTCTACAGTTTGGGCATTGCACAGTTACACTACACAAGACATGCACACTGAAAACAGCACAGGTTCTAGAGCTAGTGTCTGGGTATACCCAACGGGAGGATTTCCTCATCTACCATGAATAAAGGAAATCTTTAAGACCTCTGTGGTCATGCTTAGTTTCTGATTATTATTACATTTTTGCTACATGAAAAGCGGTCCTTCATTTGACCAAGTTGAACTGGATGATTCCCCACTGCCAGCAGGAACACCGCCCAAATAAGCAATCAATACTTACAAATGCACGGTCGACTAGTGTACACACACAGCAATTAAGACAGTCACACTGCCTCACACTGTCTGTAGATACATGGGTTATAGAACGGCTTTCTACAGTAATCCGTTGTTTATCATTTAGTACAACGATGTTCTACAGCTCTGTGAATCAAGCTTGTGTCAAATGAAAACAGTCAAGCTCAGAAAGAATAGAAACACAGTGACATCAACGTTCTTGTGAGGAAAACTTTGTACCAGAACAGCTTTCTAGAAATTCTTAGTACCGAGAATAAAAGATCCAATAGGTCTAACAATATTAGCATAGAAAAAAACAACAACCAATGAGAACACTAACAGTAATACCATATTCCATCATGGCTACAGGCTACAGTATAAAAGAAAGCACAAAAAGATGAAATCTGAAACAAAAAGCAGGGATTTCTCCAACACCCATGAAATGCAAAGAGGGACCTGAATCCCTCTAGAAACTGCATTAATCAATATAGATTTGATCTATTGTGAATATCATCTATATATTCACAATACACCGAATGCATGACATTTTTTAATAAAGTATTTGTATCTTACAAGTAGCTAGGAAAGAGCCCAAAGGAAAACTGTCCACAGCGCGTTTATGGAAATAAGACATTAAAATATATATATTTATACACATTTGCGTTCATAGGATTTGGGTCACTTTACATGTGTCCTTGTTTTCAGAAAAGAAGCACATTTTTGTAGACATTATTAATGTTGAAAATGACTATAGTAGCTGGAAACAGCAGATATTCAATGGAATATCTACATAGGCGTACAGAGGCCCATTATCAGAAACCATCCGTCCTGTGTTCCAATGGCATTTCAGGTTTGCTAATCCAAGTTTAGCATTTTAAAAGGCTAATGGATCATTAGAAAACCATTTAGCAATTATGTTAGCATAGCTGAAAACTGACATGCTGATTAAGTGTTTTCAACTAATCCAAATTTGGGGTGTTTGGATCACAAAGAACATTTGTAAGATTAAGACCAAATTAACAGATGCTAGGGAAGTGCTTGACACCATTAGTCAAGCATTGTGGAGGCAATGTAATGGTCTGGGGGTGCTTTTGTGGTAGTAAAGTGGGCGATTTCTTGAGGGGAGAAAAGAAGTGGAAGAAAGAAGGCTATCATTCCATTTTGCAACACCATACCATAACCTGTGGACAGCGTTTGATTGGAGACAATTTCCTTCTACAACAGGACCATGACCCAAAGCACAGCGTCAAATTATGCATGAACTATTTAGGGAAGAAGAAATCAACTAGTATTCTATCTAGTGTGGCCAAAATGGTCACCAAATCTCAACCCTATTGAGCCGTTTGACTCTTTGACAAAAGCAACTTAGAAGGACACAACTATTATTTCAATAAAAAAGTATTAATTCTAACCTTGTCAATTACTATATTTCATATTCATTAGGTTAGTTTTAATACATTTCTATATTTCATATACATTTCATGAAAATCAAGAACGCTTCCAAGTGAACCCAAGCTTCTGAACGGTAGTGTGTATACATATGTATTTCTATAGCTGTCGTTAGGGGTCAAGCCCTGATCTCGTAACCGCCCTCAACCCCCAATCCCAACCACCCACAATCCCCCTCTTTCCAAACACAGGCTTGTGGCCATTGGCACTTGAGCAAGCTTTTGAACAAATCAAAACGTTTCACCCCACCAACCCCATCCCAACAGGCTGCAGTGCCCTCATTCCGGCACAGAGGTCTCCTAGCGCCGGCGGGCCCAACCAGGTTAGCCAACCAGGCCATACTAGCTGGAGGCTTTGTCCGGCAAGGTCATCAGGGGAGCGGGTCCCGTCTAGTGCCTTCATCCAGCTACGCGCCCTGGTCCTCTCTCGCCTGAACTCCGCTAGGGTCGTGAAAGCTTGCGTCCTAACAGTGCTTGTGTTGTTTTATCGACTATGGACACGAATATAGGGTTTTAGTCTTGTATTTACTGTGGCTGGTGCTGGAGTACGCAGTGTGCATTTGGCCGTGCTTCAGAAGGGCTAGTCTCTGTCGGGTATCGGAGCGCTGCACCGCCCCTGTTCTGGCACGCCTCATCTGGGATGCTTCGTCTGGATCTGGGTCAGGACCGGGTAGGCCAGGGTTACATTCAGCTGGTCGTTGTGTTGGACCAGGGACTCGTGCTTATAGTGGAGAACCAGGTCCTCCAGGGAGCCGTACAGGTTGTAGGGCTCGGCGAAACCGTAGCCCCGATCTGTCTTGTAGATGACACAGTGCTTGGTGTCGCCGTCCACACTGGGGGAGGGGCATAGAAGACTCAGTCAGGTCGTCATGAAAACGAACGAGATCAAATGTCACTACGAGACAATTATCGGAATGAAAAAAACCAGGAGACATTAAAGGGCCAATTCAAAATCATCCTAAACATTAACATGACCCAGACACATAACCACCAGGGCACGATATACACCCAACCCCATCATCTCCCCATCCATGGCCTCCCTTTGGTAAATGACACAGCATATAATGCTTCAGCTAACTGGGGAGACAATGGCCAAAAAGAAGCCAACACCAGGTACATTACTACGTCACCCCAGGGGCGGAGGGGGCACTCACACTACAGAGCAGGCGTAGGAGCCCTTCTGCGTCTGGCTCTCTCGAATCAGAAAGGTGCCTTCGCGCTTGTCCCTCAGCAGCTCCTCGGCCTGGGAGCGCTTGATGTCACCCACGTACCAGGTGGCCTCTTCATGGTGCGCCGAGCCCTCGTCTTCCTCCATTAACAGCGTGTAGGGGCTGTGAGAGGAAAGACGGGGGTGGTTAACGACCGTGTGGGGGCGGGCCCGCGTGTATTTTCTGACATGACGTCTGACCATATGACACATTGGACATTAAGCCTGTTTTATGCTTCTGTGTCAAATCGACGACGTACCCTCGCAGACCCCTCTGCGTCGACGCGAACCCCCCTCCGACCCCTACGCCGTAGCTCGACGTGCACCTCCGAAAAATTGTAACTACGCGTCGAGGCGACGCAGACCACAAGGGCTGTGATTGGTCAGATTATACATCTGGCGGTGAAATGCAACGCAACCCGACGCAGAAGCATAAAACGGCCACGACGCCGTAGGAGCGACGGCGTAGCTACGCCATGGAGTTGACGCAGGAGCATAATGAGGGCTTAAGACTCTCGATGAGGCCTCACCTGCAGGGCAAGCAACACTCAAACTGTTCCATCTTTGGGACAGGGAAAACCCGGACTTGTTCAAACTGTACGCTTATCGCCACTTATTTGTTGAAACAGTAGGCTTATCATCCTAATCTCTAAATGAAAGTGTTTGCCCTGCCACGGTTCCTACTTCTGTGACCCAAGTAGATTAGATACAGAGGAATAAAAGGACAGGAAATTGTGTGTGTGTAACTCTAAATTTTGAACACGTTATTGCATGAAGAAACTGTTGGTTCCAGATGCCCCATTCTGTACTCATGTAGGTAATGCCCATACATTTAGCTTCATCATGAGTTACGTACTTCACATAAGTCAGATAAAACAGTTAGGAATATCGGTGTATATTCAGAGTATCAGACATGTAACTAAAGGGCTGTTAGACCTGCAGATGTACACATTATGGAAACGTGTGGTTCTGCTGTCCATATTCCTCCGCAGATAAGAGAGAGCAATACTGTAGTTGGCACTGCAGGCGCTGAGAAAAACACGAGGCCCTTAGTCAATGAACTGCCTGGTGTCTGTGGGCCTGTGGGTGAATATGTGCTCTGATTGCCCATTCCTGAGGGATACTCCCACACCGAGGGCCAATGGGAAACGAAGGGGCTGGGCTTTGGTACAAGGCCAGCATCTTACTCGAAGCTACACAACATTCTTCAATACAGTGTTAACATTATTGTTAGATTTGTCCCGGGGCTGCAGACTTTTGGTGAGAGGATGTGGAGTTCAAAACAGGGCCTTTTTGGGAAAGCAAATGTGTTATTTCTTGTGGGAAGCCCGGGTTGCAATAACATGCTAACATTTGCTTCCTCGTTTTTCCGTCCGATTAGAACCCTGATTGCCGGGTCCCCAGCTGCACTGTGAGATAGCGTCTGGATCGCTGCCACAACCTTCATTTCATAAACGTACCGTGAATGTGATATGAAAATAACGTTTTAAGGACACACCTTTAGGCGTCAGTATGCAATCAAAACACTTGTCAGCCAATCCATTGATGTCACTTACTCTTCTGACTCAGTCTTTATGCCTAGCCATTCGTTGATCTTCTTCTGTCTTGTCCCCTTCTGTGTAAGCCAGCTGTAAAACCAAAGAAACAAAATTGCTGCCACTCCACACCGCAAATCAAACCCAGAGACGGTGTCAAATCTTCCCACAAGTTTTATTTAATCTAATCTGCTTTCGTGAATTAGGCTGTTATATTTGCAAATGCAAAAAGCCAACTGTCTAGCTAGCTCGTCGACTGAGGTATTAAGCTCCTCTGTTGTAATGAACAGTTGAGTGTCCTGACGAGAGAGGAACGTTTTCCCTCTTTGTGAAATTACATATTAGCGTTATAAATGTCACTACAAAACATAAACAAATAAACCTGGCTGCACTAATAGACATGTGGTAAAAATGGCTTTCTAGCCGACATCAATTAAAAACAAAAGAATTATTGTACTATGCGTCTCTGCCCGCTTAATATACGAACCGGGTTTGAAGGTGAAAGAATCAAAACATATGAATTTAATTACCAAAAGGTATTAGTGGAAATCATCTCATCTTCAGGCAGACTTGGCATTAGCAAATAGAAAAACTAGGAGTAAAACTTTGTGTGCAGGAACATAATCTACATAATCTACCACCTAATGATCTTTCAGGGTGCCTTCGCACACACACACATACATATACATATATATACACACACACACACCTCACATTTGCACTCCATTTGCAAATGACATACTTCACCAGGTAGGGTCACTCCTAGAAAGGCCTTTAAATAGTTTACATCCCTATTTTATTTATACCCTGGGGATAAGGCCTGGGGTTTGCATTGGAACAAATTAACTCTGCAATGTACTCAGCTTTGTGTCATCCCACTGAGTTATTATTTTCAGAGGCAGAAAGCAGAACGTCTGCCTGAAGTATTGTATCGTAGCATAGCGTAGCATAGCGTAGCATAGCATAGCGTAGCATAGCGTAGCATAGCGTAGCATAGCATAGCATAGCATAGCCTCCTTACACAAGGTACTGGTCCCTGATCTTCCTGAGCTGCATGAGGTCTGGCTTCAGGCTGTTCATCCTCTTGTCGATCTCTCTATTGTCGGCGGCCTGCCGCTTCAAGTCCTGCTCCAGCTTCCTCTTGCTGTCGTGGATCTCCGTCACCCGAGACTTCAGGCGCTCAGAGTTAGTTTGGATCCTAAATGTGGAAAGGAAAAAGTCCTGTAACAACTCCGTTCTGACTCAGGGGGGTTCGGTTTAGAGGGACGGGTACATTTATAAGGAGACATCACCAGAATAGGTGCAAACTTCTGGTTAGCTGAGACACACACACACACACCTGGAATACACACCCTATCCACTGGAATACTGGGTGTGGTTTCAACATGCATGGTGCTTGATATACGTCTTACTTCTGTATCTCCTTGTCGTTGCCCTCACGTCTGAACCTCTCGATGGACTCTCGGCTGTAGCGCTCCTGGGTTTCGCACTGCTCCTCGAAGATCTTGATGGTTTCATTGAAGGCCTCAATGGCGGTGCGCTTCATCTGGAGCTCCTGAACGACGAGACACAGGCGACAGTTAAGCTTCCCCCCACAGACAGTTCACCAGGCCCCACTCTGGGCACAGACCCAGGGCCCTCTGGTTGCCACACACAAATGCCCTGTTGGGAAGAACTGTCCATTCATCTGAGTCATATAGAATGGAACAATTGGATAGCCCCGTTGGCAACATATCAAACTAGCTGTGGCGTGAGATGAGGATGGCACCCATACAAACTGGGTTACATCGGCATGAGTCAAAAGAGGACCAATGGCCATGTAGAGTAAGAAAAGTAAAGACTGATACTGTAAGTACATTTCAGTGAGTAAAAATGCATACAAAGCCATTTGCAGAGTGTTATCCCTCGTTTGTGGGTTTTATCATAAAATAAAACAAAACAAACCACGAGCGGTAACTAAACACTGTGAATAAAAAAAAAACTGCGTACAACAAGCGACGTACGACAAACATCGAAACACAGCGATATATTTGAACTTTTCTTTTTACTTGCAAGGCCCCCCTACCCAAAACTGAGAGGACCTCTGGTACCGGGAGCAGTACAGTACCTGTGAGGTCCGGGTGTACTCCTCGTAGAGGACGTCATATTCCTTGCTCTTATCCTGAAACTGCTCGTGGTACACCTTTAGCTGCTCGCCCACTGCTTCAATGCTGTCCTCCTTCACCAGCTGTTCCTACGGACAGGCATAAGCCAGAGATATAGATTAATATATAGCATACATAGTTATATAACGTATAGTCGTTTGAAGGTCATGTGAACAAGTAAACCCTCTGAAAGCCAAATTTCCACCACATTCCTTGATTAAGGTAACCCAATTTAACATGTCACACCAAAAACCTTTTACTTTGAAACCCTTTCTGAACCATTTCGGAAGAAGTGAGTACACTCGTAACTTTAACACAACCCCTAACCTAAATACAATTGGGTGCACCAAAACAAATGCTAATGATTTTCTTTAAGATAAGAGAAATTTGGGAGGGTCCAGCCTTTCATAAAGATTAGAAACGTAGTTTGGTTTGGTCGTAACCATGGTAACACACCACGCCAAAAGAGCCGATCTGAAGCCCTCAAAAAATCTCACCGTCTGTCTGGACCATCAACATGGAGAAATCCTAGACAACCTATAGACAATCTATACAAGACAGGTTGTCCCAGCAAATTCAGACCAAGGGCCGACCAAAAGATGCTCACAGAACTCTCTAAGAACCCCAGGGCTACGTCAAGGTAACCTGCCACAATCTAAGTTCAAATGAATCAACTGTCAAAAAGACTCTGTACAAACGTGGCCTACATAAGGTAGGTAAGATAGCGTGCATACCTGCTGGTATTTGGAGACAGGGTAGAGGAGCCGTGTGTCCAGTTTGGCATTGTACTGGGCCAGGGACTCGTGCCGGTAGTGGTTGATGAGCTCCACCACTGTGGTGAAGGTGAGGGGCTCGGAGAAGCCGTAGAGACCGCCTCGGTGGCAGACCTTTATCAGCTTATTGTTCCCGTCTTTCCTGTGAAACAGATGAAAAAGACAGAATGGTTCAGGAATGGTCGAGACGAAATGTTGGCGAATGTTGAAGTCAGACTGACTTCCCCGAGTTGGTTGACGTGAGAAAGAATCGCAGAGTCTTGAAGTCTAGTTAAAGGTTTTTTTTATTACAAAGATCTTTGGAGATTCACAGAGAGTTCCATCAATGGTGTCTAGAGTGAGATCTGAATTACGTCATGAAAGCACAAGCTTTTATCTCGTGGGCACCTCCTTATAGGTTCCCTCCTAACTCCCCTCAACCTGTTAAAACAAGTGCTTATTGTTCATGTTTATCAGTGCAGTTGGGGAGCTCTGTACACTCTCAAGGACACAACTCAGAGTTCTTCGCTCTCAATATCATGAGTACGTGGCAAGCAGATATAACATTTGAATCATCCTAAAATATAGATTTTATTCCACACGAAACAATAAGAAATCTTTTGTTTTGGAGAGTTTTGAAAGTGACTGTTTGTTTTCCTTTTTGGTTATGTAGATATGCTGAACACGACTCCTTCTCCTATTGTGGAGCCAAGTGTCCCCGATATCTATAGCAAACAACTCGCATGACACAAAACACCCACTCAAGCATTCAAATAGGAATTTGCATTCAAATTTAGGAATGTCCCAGGGACCCCCATCCAAGCCACTGGTCAATACAGGGACCCCGATTATCTGTTGATCCCCGTAACGTGGTTGGTTTGATTCCCATCAGGGCATGTATGAAAATGTCTGGGCTCACTACATATTATTGTTATTTTTTTGTACATACTATCCCTCTACCCCCTCATCCCTTTAGTTTAATTTATATTGTTCTATTCTTATGTTGCATGTAAGCACCTTCCTGCCACGGTAAATTCCTTGTCTGTTCACACATTCAATGGCGAATAAACACTTTTCTGATTCTGATATGGTAATAACATCTACCGTACATAGTAATACCATAATCTACAGCCCATAATCTACAGTAATACCATAATCTACAGTCCATAATCTACAGTAATACCATAATCTACAGTCCATAATCTACAGTAATACCATAATCTACAGTCCATAATCTACAGTAATACCATAATCTACAGCCCATAATCTACAGTAATACCATAATCTACATCTACAGCCCATAATCTACAGTAATACCATCTACAGCCCATAATCTACAGTAATACCATCTACAGCCCATAATCTACAGTAATACCATCTACAGCCCATAATATCTACAGCCCATAATCTACATAATCTACAGTAATACCATCTACAGTCCATAATCTACAATAATACCATCTACAGTCCATAATCTACCATCTACAGTACAGTCCATAATCCAGTAATAATCTACAGTCCATAATCTACAGTAATGCCATCTACAGTCCATAATCTACAGCCCATAATCTACAGTAATACCATCTACAGCCCATAATCTACAGTAATACCATCTACAGCCCATAATCTACAGTAATACCATCTACAGCCCATAATCTACAGTAATACCATCTACAGCCCATAATCTACAGTAATACCATCTACAGCCCATAATCTACAGTAATACCATCTACAGCCCATAATCTACAGTAATACCATCTACAGTCCATAATCTACAGTAATACCATCTACAGTCCATAATCTACAATAATACCATCTACAGTCCATAATCTACAATAATACCATCTACAGTCCATAATCTACAGTAATACCATCTACAGTCCATAATCTACAATAATACCATCTACAGTCCATAATCTACAGTAATACCATCTACAGTCCATAATCTACAATAATACCATCTACAGTCCATAATCTACAGTAATACCATCTACAGTCCATAATCTACAGTAATACCATCTACAGTCCATAATCTACAGTAATACCATCTACAGTCCATAATCTACAGTAATACCATCTACAGTCCATAATCTACAGTAATACCATCTACAGTAATACCATCTACAGTAATACCATCTACAGTAATACCATCTACAGTAATACCATCTACAGTAATACCATCTACAGTCCATAATCTACAGTAATACCATCTACAGTCCATAATCTACAGTAATACCATCTACAGTCCATAATCTACAGTAATACCATCTACAGTCCATAATCTACAATAATACCCTCTACAGTCCATAATCTACAGTAATACCATCTACAGTCCATAATCTACAATAATACCATCTACAGTCCATAATCTACAGTAATACCATCTACAGTCCATAATCTACAATAATACCATCTACAGTCCATAATCTACAGTAATACCATCTACAGTCCATAATCTACAGTAATACCATCTACAGTCCATAATCTACAGTAATACCATCTACAGTCCATAATCTACAGTAATACCATCTACAGTCCATAATCTACAATAATACCCTCTACAGTCCATAATCTACAGTAATACCATCTACAGTCCATAATCTACAATAATACCATCTACAGTCCATAATCTACAGTAATACCATCTACAGTCCATAATCTACAGTAATACCATCTACAGTGTATCATTTACACAGAGCAGCCTCCTACCTGAGTGTCAATGTGTACTCTCCTTCCAGTTTGCTGGATGCATCACGGACCATGAACGTCCCATCAGGGGTGTCTTTCATTTTCTCATTCACCTCCTCCCTTTAAATACATTTAAAGGTGATTTAATGACAAGGCCAAGTCCTTCACAATGCAACATCTTGATTTGTAAACTGTCAAAGTAGACTGTCCGATGTGTGCAGACATACAGCCATGGCCATAAGTGTTGGCACCCCTGACATTTTTCCAGAAAATATTTCTCTGTTTTGTTCCAATACACACAAAGGGAATGAACATGTGTATAGAAAAACCTGTGTTTATGCAATACTTTCCTGAGAGAAATACTTGATTTTCTGGAATATTTTCAGGGGTGCCAACACTTTTGGCCATGACTGTATTTTATACTATTGAAGTAAACACATAACACTTAACCTGGTCCTACTGTTTTGTCTCTGGGGTGTTTTGTCTCTGGGGTGTTTGGTCTCTAACCTGGAATATTTGGATATGCTACTACTACATGAATGTCTGTTTACCTGGAGATTTCCCCCCAGTACCACTCAGAATCACTCAGTATGCTGGTGTCAGTCATGGGTGGACTTGTGGCTTTGGCCTTCAAAGGCTTGGCCGGCAGAGCTGTACACACACACACACACACACACACACACACACACACACACACACACACACACACACACACACACACACACACACACACACACACACACACACACACACACACACACACACACACACACACACACACACACACACACACACACACACACACACACACACACACACACACACACACACACACACACACACACACAGAATAATACAAAAGCATTATAATGATTTAGATGAGCCAACATGGCAAGATATGCGCAATATTACAATAAACCTGGGGTCTGCAAAATGTGTAAAATTGCAAAAAAGGTTTTCTTCATTGCCAAGACATTCAATGCTTTTAAAATGCTCCTACTGGCCGAAGATTTGGTTCAGTCAGCTATGCCAAAGTCATTTAAAATACGTGCTTTCACATAAAGTTCCATGCTAGGTATCGAGGAGTTTGAGAACCAATGCAATACTCGTTTGCCAACCTTTCTAGAAACACTTCTCCATCCTCTGCAGGATCCATTTTAATTTCAGAGGAGCCCACCATTTTAAAGCGCTGTATTTGTAAATACCTGGAGGCGGGACTTCCTCTCCCATAGCCCTCTCTATCAGCAGCCTTTCCACCAACAGTGCAGGAAACTCCTCCTCCCACCTGTCAATCAACAACAACAGAGGCAGGGTTTCGTCAATGGCATGTCATTCCAAAACAAGAACAGAGGAAAAGTACTGTACTAATAATTCTACCGCGGGAATCGCTATCTAAGGCATCTGCCATTTCAATGTAGTCACTGTGGGCGGGACTTCCTGCTCCTGATGACAGAGGCATACGTCCGCAATGCCTACTGAGTAATCAGGAGGGACCAGCCAATGAGGTTCTCGATATAGACCACTTAAATGCTGACACTGAACCTGTTTCCATAGCGATATCCAACACGCAGTGGTGTCAGCGGTCTCTGGTCTTTTTCTACATTATATTACTTGCTCTGTGCTACAGACCAACCGTGGATAAATACAATACAGGTAATTTTACCCCCACAAAAAAGTACTTGACAAAACAAAAACAGCAGGGCTGTGCACAGGCCAAACAGAAGGTGATGTATTTCATGTTCCAGTGTGGAGCGAGAACCCCTTTTATTGTAGACTGACCTCCAAGACTCCTGAAGCCACCGGCCTTCAACGCAGACACTAACTAAATCACGGCTTCCTAGGCTAACAGACTGCACAGTATAGAATAAATCCATTAAGCTGCCGCCATTCCCAGAATCCTTAAAATCCTGTCCGACTAAACTTAATCTGACTAAGCGATGCACCGGCAAGCGATGCACCCCATCGGTGGTTGTCTTTAGTCGGACCGGGTTCAGAGCCTGTCTGTCCTCACGACCGGATCATGGACTCACTCGGTGCCCGGACGGATCAGCAGCGGGCCAAACACCTGTCCCAGGGCGTGTGGGTCCAGTCCGTTGAGATGGGAACACTGGGCCACCCTGCCCAGGTGTGTGAGCAGGTAGGTCAGGGTGAGACGGTGGTGCAGGGGCATGCTCGTGGCCCCCTCCAGGACCAGACTCAGACCCCGGTCTCCACTCGCCTCCGCTGTCACACCCGTGTCTGCTGGGGGAGGGACAACATGCGGTTTACGGAAGGCCCTATGTATCATGTTCACACACACACACACACGTTCCCTTATTCTCTCACACACACACACGTTCCCTTATTCTCTCACACACACACACGTTCCCTTATTCTCTCACACACACACGTTCCCTTATTCTCTCACACACACACACTCAATGACCTGACCCTTCTCTGGCCACACCTCCCCTAGGGCGCCGTGGTGATGCCCATTTGGCCCTGGCGGCCCTGGCTGGCGTGGTACGGCACCAGCAGCATATGGACAGGAGAAGTGGTGACACAGAGACATTTGACACGCTGTCAAAAACACTTTCCTGACGGGAATCATATGAGATTTGCAGATTGTTGGACGTAACGATCCGAACTGTATTAACCAACTGGGTCAACGTAACACGGTATTTCGTCAGACTTGCCTATCAACATACATCGGCTACCTCACTGAATCAAGTCTAATGTTACACAGAGTCGACTCAGCGTGGCAAGCGTGCATACCTGATGCAGACTGGTGGCAAAGTAAAGGAAAAACCTGAACAAACCAGTGGATAAACATAATAGATAAATGACCATAATGCCATCTAAGACACGAATTAGCCGCAGCCAGGCCTGTTCTCTCAGGCAAAAGCAGGCATGCAGGTCTATAAGTGTGTGTGTGTTTGTGTGTGTGTGCGTGCGTGGGGGGGTGACTGGCTGTGAAACGTACCTGCAGCGGTCAGAGCAGCCCGCAGATCTGGAATAACACCGGAGGGGATGACAGGGGATGGCAAACCACGCAAGTAGCGGAGCACGCACTCTGACAAGACCCCTATGTCACTGTCAGGGGAGGCGAGGACCCCCATGTCACTGCCCAACTCTGGGGAAAAGAGGACATTGGGTCTGCCGTTAGTGGAAGTGGCCGACTTCCTTCTCCCGTCCAATCCATACTCTCATCTCATCTCATCTTCAACCGCTTATCCGGGGTCGGGTCGCGGGGGTAGCAGCTCTAGCAGGGGACCCCAAACTTCCCTTTCCCGGGCAACATTAGCCAGCTCTGACTGGGGAATCCCGGGGCGTTCCCAGGCCAGTGTGGAGATATAATCTCTCCACCTAGTCCTGGGTCTTCCCCGAGGTCTCCTCCCAGCTGGACGTGCCTGGAACACCTCTCTAGGGAGGCGCCCAGGTGGCATTCGTACAAGATGCCCGAACCACCTCAACTGGCTCCTTTCTACGCAAAGGAGCAGCGGCTCTACTCCGAGTTCCTCTCGGATGACTGAGCTTCTCACCCTATCCCTAAGGGAGAGGCCAGCCACCTTTCTGAGAAAACCCATTTCGGCCGCTTGTACCCGATCTCGTTCTTTCGGTCATGACCCAGCTTTCATGACCATAGGTGAGGGTAGGAACAAAGATTGACCGGTAGATCGAGAGCTTTGCCTTTCGGCTCAGCTCTCTTTTCGTCACAACGGTGCGGTGAAGCGAATGCAACACCGCCCCGCTGCTCCGATCCTCCGACCAATCTCCCGCTCCATTGTTCCCTCACTCGCGAACAAGACCCCGAGGTACTTGAACTCCTTCACTTGGGGTAAGGACTCATTCCCTACCCGGAGTAGGCACTCCACCGGTTTCCTGCTGAGAGTCATGGCCTCAGATTTAGAGGTGCTAACCCTCATCCCAGCCGCTTCACACTCGGCTGCGAACCGATCCAGTGTCCATACTGTCCCAGGGAATTGGCGGGGAAACTTACGGGAGCATTTGTGAATGTATTTAGGCTGCACTAAGTCTTATGGTGCACAGAAAATATGTAGATGTTTTGTTGTACATTGAATGTACAGGGAAAGACTCATTGGAAGAAAATATGAAGATATGAATGGGACTTCAATGTATTTATTTGTACTGAAAGCACTATATGAACTCACCTTCACTTAGGCTCCATGTTAGGGCATTAGTGACAGAAGGTGTCCTGTAAAGTGCCCTGCTTCCAAGACCTGCAAGCATTAACCAAGATGATGTGTGATGTTGTGAAAAATGCTAAACACTCCCCCACGGTCTAGTCAGACTCCCGTCTGTTATCTAGATCACCTTCTTGTGTTTTAGTTTGCCTCCGTGTGTTCTAAGCCGCCCCCTGGTGTTTTAAACTGCCTCCCTGTGTTGTAGCCTTCATTTCAAAATGGCAGCCTGTAATCCATGTAAAAAATGTCTAAACATTCTGGCTTGCAGGCTTAAAAAATGTAGTGGATGTCTCTAGACTTTTTTAAATCAATACATTTTGGGACAAGAAAAAAAACAGTAAAAAAAGGAAGAACTGTAAGAGCAAATTCATTTATACTTACTAGTGATCTTGTTAACAAAGTTTACGTCTTGGTTGGAGTGTTTCACAACAGATTGAGTCAGAGTGGATTTGTTAAAAGAAACTGGGTACCGTGCATATCACAGAGCATGAAACTGATACTGACCAACACATTTGGTATTGGTCAGAGTGGGAAGAATGCCGTGTCTACCCCCTCAGTGTGTGTGTGTGTGTGTGTGCGGGTACCTCTCTTTTCGAGGCCCTCCACCAGGTTTACCAGGGCAGGGGGGGCTGTTTCTGGCAGGGTGAACTGCTCGGTCAAATCCGGAAGAGCGACAGCTGAAACAAAGACAACACCAAATAATGTTTGGGATCTCTGGTGAGGGGTTAATAAAGACGACACCAAATAATGTTTGGGATCTCTGGTGGACACATAATCAATATCAATAAAAGTATGGCAGTTGGATTTAATAAGTCTGACCGTAGTCAGTCCAATGTCGTCTGCAAATTATGCAAGATCGTCGTCCCCACTAAGAAAGTAGTTCTTCTCAGGTCTCAGGTTTCTCTATGTTTATATTTAAGACTTTGCACTATTTTATTATACTTGATAAGGGAACTCCTACGTATTCTTTTGCACCTTAACGTTAAGAGATAATAGTTAAGTGTTTATTGTGATTTTAGACTTCTGTTTACATTTTAAATATTTTAGTGTTTTCTATGGTTGTGTAGACATTTCTGTCTTTAGAACTAAGGGGATTATAATCAGAGGAAGGTTAAGTTTAAAATAAAAATGTTTCAATGTAATATATATTTTTTTCTGGTCCTTATTTTAAATATGTCAGAAAAAATATCAATAATGATCGATATCTATCAATATGAAACACTTATATCGTGATAGTTTTCAGCCATATCGACCAGTCCTACTTCATATTGCCTCAAGGCAGAACGCACATCCCATAAACAGCAGCGAGAAACACTTTTGTCTCCACTGACAGAGGCTGAGTGCCATACATTACACTTACAAGGTTCAGAAATAGGAATAATTCCAGGGAAGCAATGTAGCACTGAGAAAACACAAAAAGGCACAGAACCTCTGTGGAAAGACATACATCAAACCAGATAACCACAACTGCCCCATACAGAAAACCAGATAACCACAACTGCCCCATACAGAAAACCAAATAACCACAACTGACCCTGGCAGTATCCTGCTCCTCCTCAATAGGTCTAGCCCTCCTCACTCCGGCAGTATCCTGCTCATCCTCAATAGGTCTAGGGCTCCACGTTCCTGGCAGTGCACAGCTAAACCACGGCTGATTATTAATTTGGGTAGTTCAGACGAAAAAATGCAGCTTCAGCACATTCCACCCCAGCGTCTTTCTCCCTCCCCCTCCCTCCTCCTCCCCTGCCCTCTCTCCCTCCCTGATCTGCCGTTTCCAGCTACAATAGTCATTTACAACATTAACAACGTCTACAATGCATTTGTGATCAATTTGGTGTTATTATTTGAGGAGAAAAAAAAAAGTTCTTTAAAGCAACTAGGATATTTCTAACTGACCTGAAACTTTGGAACAGTAGTCAACATTCCAGATCATTATTTTGTCTCAGAAAGCCATCTCACCCTTCTTGTTTAGGGACATAAAGCTTTTAGCTGTAACAACATGTGTATTTGCGCAGTAAAATGGGAGACTAAGCCTGTGAGCTACTGCCTAACAGGGACAACATTATAGTATTCATATCTTAGCCCAGAAACTCAATGCAAGAAAATCTTTTAATTCTCATCCATCTATGGATATCGGGTAAAGAGGATGAAGGAGGTAATCAAGCTAGTGCACTCGCCGGTGTACTCCCCGGTGCACTCCCCGGTGCACTCCCCGGTGTACTCCTCAACTGCGACAGTCTCCTCCAATCACCGGCCCTGAGGTTCTATAACAAGCACTTCACACCGTTGGACCGGACCTGCAGCAGGTCCTTTGGTGCGGAAAACACCCTATGCTTAGACCGAAGAACCTCCTGCAGCCAAATGACAGAGGCAGCATGGTTCTTCCCACAATGCATCCGTTTGTGACACATTTCACAATGGTCCACTGAATCTACAGGGCAGGCTCCTCGTCTAACATTTTGCGTGGGGCCACATCGAACTCAAGCTATCCCTGACAAGTGACCTTCCAAATGTCAACACAGACTATAGAGACCTTCCAATTATCCCTTTCTCCCAATCATTACCAAACAGTATAGACAGAGGCTTTGGACATGCACAGGAACATGCTGAGCCAGCATCAATATGGTTTGCATCAGACAGGCCCTGTTAGAGACATAAGTCCTCAAGCTAGCGTGTCTGGGCGACTCCCTCATGACTCCAGCTAGCGTTTCTAGGGGACTACCTCATGACTCCAGCTAGCATTTCTAGGGGACTACCTCATGACTCCAGCTAGCGTGTCTGGGCGACTCCCTCATGACTCCAGCTAGCGTTTCTAGGGGACTACCTCATGACTCCAGCTAGCGTTTCTAGGGGACTACCTCATGACTCCAGCTAGCGTTTCTAGGGGACTACCTCATGACTCCAGCTAGCATTTCTAGGGGACTACCTCATGACTCCAGCTAGCGTTTCTAGGGGACTACCTCATGACTCCAGCTAGCGTGTCTAGGGGACTACCTCATGACTCCAGCTAGCGTTTCTAGGGGACTACCTCATGACTCCAGCTAGCGTGTCTAGGGGACTACCTCATGACTCCAGCTAGCGTGTCTAGGGGACTACCTCATGACTCCAGCTAGCGTGTCTAGGGGACTACCTCATGACTCCAGCTAGCGTGTCTAGGGGACTCCCTCATGACTCCAGCTAGCGTTTCTAGGGGACTCCCTCATGACTCCAGCTAGCGTGTCTAGGGGACTACCTCATGACTCCAGCTAGCGTTTCTAGGGGACTACCTCATGACTCCAGCTAGCGTGTCTAGGGGACTACCTCATGACTCCAGCTAGCGTGTCTAGGGGACTACCTCATGACTCCAGCTAGTGTGTCTAGGGGACTCCCTCATGACTCCAGCTAGCGTGTCTAGGGGACTACCTCATGACTCCAGCTAGCGTGTCTAGGGGACTACCTCATGACTCCAGCTAGTGTGTCTAGGGGACTCCCTCATGACTCCAGCTAGCGTGTCTGGGCGACTCCCTCATGACACCAGCTAGCGTGTTTGTTCAGGCATTATGGACATGCCCACTGGTGATGTGTGGGTCAGCTGTATTTCTAATAGTTGACCCATAACGAATAGACTGTAGGTGGTAGTCACAAAACGGTAACTAACGCTAACTGGTAAACATAAAACATGTGTTGCCGTAGCCTAGTTCCCTCATAGTTGAACACACAAATAAATAAAGCAACTATTAAAGCAACTACAGGGAGCTATTCACAAGCCATTGTCTTTTTTCAGGATTCCCTGTGTGCCCAGAACGGTTCCCCTCTCAGGTCTATCTGAACCAAGTCACGTAACAGCCCCGGTGACTGGATACAGGCTGCGCTGTGTCCCGGAAACCATGATCAACAGCTGGAAGGGCGATGACATTCCTACATTAAGAGACATTCACTGCTGGTTAAGAGGGCATGACCTGCTCGCACATTGCCTGCTTGCACTGTATAATATTAACTGTCATAAACTCGCCCAGCACCGCCAGGGGAGGACTGGTGATCCCTCAGAGCCTGGTTCCTCTCTAGGTTTCTTCCTAAATCTGACCTTCAGGGAGTATTTCCTAGCCGCCGTGTATCAACTTGTTCAACTTGTTTCTTGTTGATGTGTGCTCTGTCGGATTCACGCTGGGTGATTGTAAAAGCACTTCGTGACAACTTTGTTGTAAAAACGGCTATATAAATACATTTGATTGATTGATTGATTTAATGACGATACACCTCCTACAAGCAACGTCACACCTTCCTTATTAAGGGGATTAGCTAAGGCCAGGTACCCCTAGACAATCTGCAATCCCATCCAACTTCAAATAAGCGAAATACTGGGCAGCTGGGTCCCATTGAAACCCCTGACACATAGTCTAGCGGCAATTGTTCAGATGTTTGACTGGATGAATGTAGTTCTATCAACGGGACGTTCTCCGTGATTCGGAATGTGGGCTCTGGCAAGCCGAGGCAAAACAGTTATTGTCTCTTATTGAGTTATATTTTAATCAGATAATCTCTTTAAATTCAAGAAAAGCCATTCAAATGTACTAGACTTTGGTAAGCAGAATAGTTTAAACTACACTTCTGGGTATTCTTGCATTTGTTAAAAGAGCTGATTTTAACCTGTAAGCTTATTAAAATGGAAAGGAAACACGTTACACATCTGAAAGTAATGCAAATGATTTGCTCATCAGCACAATGGAGTGATTCTTATTCAATTCAACAGACTGTAAGGCCCTCCACAGACAAGCACTCTTGCTCACGTACGAAATACTTGGGCCAGAATGGGCCGCACCCAATAAAGATCGGGCAATCGAATCCAATTGCGAATATGTACTATAAAACCACAAAACATAGGTGTTCCACGTTGGAAATGGTTGACAGGACAATCTAACCTAACGCAGTCTTCCAGAAGAATCTCCCCGTCTCACACAATAAACACGGAGATGCACAAACAAATGCACACTTTTAAACGTGCTCTGAGAATTTTTTTCTCGTCATCATTTTTCCTCACTTTTCTGAAAAACCTCTGTGGCCACGGAGTCCTCATTGATTTTCTTTCTGAAGCCCCATCTCATCATCAGTCTATCAGAACCACCTCAGGTTGTCTGCCTGCTAGTGGGCCCCTCTATGGCAGCCATGACACAAGGAGAGGGACGGGGAAGCAGAGGAAACAAGGAAAAGCAGAGGAAACGAGGAAGGAGGAGAAGCAGAGGGAACGAGAAAGGAGGGAGAGTGCAGTGTAGTGAAATCATGTGATAACACAAACCAGCTTTGTCCTGCTGACATAGGCCGCGTGCGAACAAATTATTTTCGGCTTTAATAAAACCAATGTGAAGCTCGTTATCACATTTGTATAGCCTTTTAATAGGAAAAATAGTAGACTGTCAACACAGTAAGACACGGCAAGTGAAATTAACTATAGCATGACATTGATAAAGCGTAAATAAAATTCACTCTGACCCTTCTTTTCGTTGATACATAAATGACATCTGTAGCTGCAACGACCACAGTCCATAACACCAAACTTCTCCACACAGCCGTACTGAGCAATAGTTCAAAGGATAATTCGCTAAAGTGTCAGTATTTGATCATATTTTACCATACATGTTGTCTGGACAGGAGTTACTCTGTACAACAGACATTTAAATACGTGTCTCAGCTTATGAAGCAAGCCGACAGAGGCATACGTTCACTGGGTGAATGGAGGAAGGTGTTGGAGCAACAAACCAGTTTTTATCCTATCGATTGGTCGGTATTGAAAATCAGACACGTTTGTTTGAATAACATTAACTATAAGCTCAAAAGGAAACCCTATTGTTATATGAGGACCCAGTTATCATGATCCGCGGATCATGACCTTTAGAAAAACAGATTTCAAAAGTCACACCCGAGAGTTCTGGCAGATGTGCCGGTCATATTACGCGGGCTGAGGTACGTCGCTGTACGGCCCGGCGCCGCCGGAGACGGGCGAGGTTCCACATATCAAGCCCATAGGGATATCTGTGGTGGGATATTTGTGGTGGCCCAGATCACGTTTATTAACAAGTCATATTAGAGGCCCAGGACACATTGCTGTTACGCAGCAGAAATATTAAATGTAATGTCTGGTATGCCTGACACACACACAGACACAGACACACACACACACACAAGAAATTAATACCCAAGAGAATTGTCTACAAATAAAAGTGAGTGTGTTCACAGCCGGTTGCTTATATCTGCCGAATGTGGAGGTCTGGACGCTCCCTTCACTTTGTTTAATCCTTTGAAAACAGGTTCCGTGTAGGGAGCGAGGCAGAGCGTGTAGGGAGCGAGGCAGAGCGTGTAGGGAGCGAGGCAGAGCGTGTAGGGAGCGAGGCAGAGCGTGTAGGGAGCGAGGCAGAGCGTGTAGGGAGCGAGGCAGAGCGTGTAGGGAGCGAGGCAGAGCGTGTAGGGAGCGAGGCAGAGCGTGTAGGGAGCGAGGCAGAGCGTGTAGGGAGCGAGGCAGAGCGTGTAGGGAGCGAGGCAGAGCGTGTAGGGAGCGAGGCAGAGCGTGTAGGGAGCGAGGCAGAGCGTGTAGGGAGCGAGGCAGAGCGTGTAGGGAGCGAGGCAGAGCGTGTAGGGAGCGAGGCAGAGCGTGTAGGGAGCGAGGCCTCTCCCTTCTGAGCACCGGGGCAGTTGGGATAGTTTATAGCTGCCTTGAGACAGTATCAGAAGTGTATATGAACCAGGGGGAGGAGCTAGCAAAAAGGCTGGGTTATGGTTCACTTCAGCAGGCAGTAAAAGTGGGGCCAGGGGGACGATGGAGGGGGGGAGAAAAAAAAGTGCCTCCCTCGTTTGTAGAATTATTTCTGCGCCACGAGCAGAGCTCAGTTTTAATGTCAGGAAAGGATTGCGTCGCCCTCGGCCTGATTTGGATTTCAAATCTGGTTTAACTCAGAGGTTTCTCCAGCCAATAACAAATGTGAACGGAGGCAAACTATCTGCAGATGGCCTCGCTCTCTCTCAAAAGCTGCCAAAACGAACGTCTAGAGCAACATTTTCCATCGAAAGGTGAGGCAGAAACGACGGTGTATACGCCACATGTCTAAATGGAGCACCTCACGAACTTCATACGAGATCAATTGGCAACTTGAATTGCACGAAACCATCCGCTCGTACAAAAAATGCCCATCGTGAAAGTCAGGTTTGATGCGTTTACACACAGATGACTGGCGAATTAAATGGAAAAACACCAAAGACAGGGTTGTGTAGGGGTCACCACTATCGTGTCAGGGCAGGTTCAACGTCCCATAGATGCTTAAGGAGAGTGACAACACTATTCTGTTGATGGTGGTGGAGAACGTGTCCCATGGAAATGTGTTGGTATCTGGTGACAGAGACCAACAGAACATCTTACAACATCTGCCAGTCGAGCCGCTGAACTTGGTAACACTTTTTGGAGAACTTGTCTCAACGATCTTCCCCCGTTTCAAAGTCAGGGGGACTTCTTATTCAAAATAGCCAAATTATTGGGCAACTGGGCCCTACTTGGAATACGTGAGCCTATTCGTGATGTCCAACGAAATATTAGAGGAACATACTAAATATGTAAAAACCAGCTATGTGTAACACAACAATTCTTACAGCTCTTCTTACAGTCTGTCCATTCACCACTGGGATAGAGATGATATGCGTAAAAATGTGGGCCAACCCACACCTGATCTACAATGCAGTGTTGATGCTGGGCCAAGCCAGCCCCCAGTTCACTCTCACTCCACTGTGCCTCTTGGCAGGGGATTTGGCATGTCTAATACACCCCTACACCACTCCCCCCCCCACTCAACCCTCTGCTACCAAACTCGTTTCTCTAGGCCCGCTCTCTTGGACGTCTCCACAACTTCTGACATTACCAGATGAAATAAAACTTGATTCGAGTAGGAGTTTTTGCCACTGATCCACAAAAGAAAGTACATCATATAATAGTGAAAAATATAATCGGCAATGTATTGTAAATACAAACACACAAAACATAACTGACTGTACCAAACAGAACATAACTGATTGTGTTCACCCCCTTTAGCTAATACTTTGTAGAAGCATGTTTTGCAATTACATTGTCCATTAGTCTATTTGGACATGTCTCTATTAGCTGGACACGCTGCCTGGAGGTACACATGTATGTCACACAACACCCTGTCTGGAGGTACACACATGTATGTCACACAACACCCTGTCTAGAGGTACACACATGTATGTCACACAACACGCTGCCTGGTGGTACACATGTATGTCACACAAAACGCTGGCTGGAGGTACACATGTATGTCACACAACACGCTGCCTGGTGGTACACATGTATGTCACAAAACACGCTGGCTGGAGGTACACATGTATGTCACACAACACGCTGCCTGGTGGTACACATGTATGTCACACAACACGCTGTCTGGAGGTACACATGTATGTCACACAACACACTGTCTGGAGGTACACATGTATGTCACACAACACGCTGGCTGGAGGTACACATGTATGTCACACAACACGCTGCCTGGTGGTACACATGTATGTCACACAACACGCTGGCTGGAGGTACACATGTATGTCACACAACACGCTGCCTGGAGGTACACATGTATGTCACACAACACGCTGTCTGGAGGTACACATGTATGTCACACAACACGCTGTCTGGAGGTACACATGTATGTCACACAACACACTGTCTGGAGGTACACATGTATGTCACACAACACGCTGCCTGAAGGAACACATGTATGTCACACAACACACTGTCTGGAGGTACACATGTATGTCACACAACACGCTGCCTGAAGGAACACATGTATGTCACACAACACACTGTCTGGAGGTACACATGTATGTCACACAACACGCTGCCTGAAGGTACACATGTATGTCACACAACACGCTGCCTGAAGGTACACATGTATGTCACACAACACGCTGCCTGAAGGTACACATGTATGTCACACAACACGCTGCCTGGAGGTACACATGTATGTCACACAACACGCTGCCTGGAGGTACACATGTATGTCACACAACACGCTGCCTGAAGGTACACATGTATGTCACACAGCACGCTGCCTGAAGGTAGACATTTCATTCTAAATATAGACCGGATATAGGGAATATCATTTATTATGTAACTACTACAAACAAATATTTGAGGGAAAATAATTATCTTAGTTTCTCACAGATTAAAATCAGGAATAGTAAACGTATGTCACCGACTATAGAAATCTGACCAATCTGAGGTGGTGGACGGTTACGGCTGAACTGAAAGAGAATGACCCTTTAGGGAGGGTTACTTCTTTGGGGAACATTACTTTTGACAGAGGAATGTGTATTTTCAACCCAATACAAATCACATAAGTAACCACTGCCGATCAGATAAATACTTTCTTTATACATTCTGGACCAATGAAGCGTTGGCTTTCCAAATAAGGAGGCCGCAAATGAAATCTTAGAGCTGCAGGACAGGGAACGAGGTAAAAAGCAGGAGAGAAAACTAGAACTGCAGTAGAACTAATAACCGTATCTTGGTATATTTGGAGTAAGAGCCCAGCGCATTAAAACATTGTTAATTAATAATTACATTTTTTTGCAGTAATTTATTTTCATGGATAAATACAAATCTGATTACTGGGGATCCAGATCCAGTAGATCCTGAATTCGGTGACCCTTGGATCCCAGGCGGCCGTATGCAAAAAATCCTGGATGTTTGTGAAAATATTATAAATGCCAAATGAACAAATTTGGAAACTATACATAACGAAAAACATTTGGATTAAAAAATATATACTCTAAAACTATTCCTCCTCACAAGATACTCTCAAGATCCTCTCAAAGTCCTTGGTCCTCAGTTGTGGTCATAGGCTTGCCCAACAGGTCTTCAATCGAAGCCAATTACAATGTATCCTAATACTTTTGCTATATTTCCTATTCAAACTAATTTCATGTATGTTTTCATTGAAAACAAGGGCATTTCTAAGAGACCCGGAACTTTTGAACGCTAGGGTATCTTAACTAGAAGTGAAATCTTTGCAAAACAATAAAACTCAACCACCACACTTCACAGTAGGGATTAGGTATTTTTCTGCATGACTAGAGGTGTGACCTCGCAATATTGAAAAACATCACGACGGATTGTGAGGGTAGATAGCATAGAAGACGCCCATGGCACATCACATGTTTGGATTCCTGGTAGAAACAATAAGTGGTGACAGAGTGACCGACTCGACACAAACAGTATGTATGTAATGTAAGAAAGTAGTGCCATTGACAGAATGACCGACTCGACACAAACAGTATGTATGCAATGTAAGAAAGTAGTGCCATTGACAGAGTGACCGACCCGACACAAACAGTATGTATGTAATGTAAGAAAGTAGTGCCATTGACAGAGTGACCGACACGACACAAACAGTATGTATGTAATGTAAGAAAGTAGTGCCATTGACAGAGTGACCGACTCGACACAAACAGTATGTATGCAATGTAAGAAAGTAGTGCCATTGACAGAGTGACCGACTCGACACAAACAGTACGTATGCAATGTAAGAAAGTAGTGCCATTGACAGAGTGACCGACTCGACACAAACAGTACGTATGCAATGTAAGAAAGTAGTGCCATTGACAGTGAGTGCACAAACAGTTGATGCAATGTAAGAAAGTAGTGCCATTGACAGAGTGACCGACCCGACACAAACAGTATGTATGCAGTAAGAAAAGTGCCATGACACAAACAGTATGTATGCAATGTAAGAAAGTAGTGCCATTGACAGAGTGACCGACACAAACAGTATGTATGCAATGTAAGAAAGTAGTGCCATTGACAGAGTGACCGACACGACACAAACAGTATGTATGCAATGTAAGAAAGTAGTGCCATTGACAGAGTGACCGACTCGACACAAACAGTATGTATGCAATGTAAGAAAGTAGTGCCATTGACAGAGTGACCGACACGACACAAACAGTATGTATGCAATGTAAGAAAGTAGTGCCATTGACAGAGTGACCGACTCGACACAAACAGTATGTATGCAATGTAAGAAAGTAGTGCCATTGACAGAGTGACCGACTCGACACAAACAGTATGTATGCAATGTAAGAAAGTAGTGCCATTGACAGAGTGACCGACTCGACACAAACAGTACGTATGCAATGTAAGAAAGTAGTGCCATTCACTGCGGCAAACAACAGCACTTTGCACACAATATAAACGTGGCAGTGCGCGAGGAAGGATTGGAGCTGCACATTAAGTGCTTGGTGCACACAATAAACCAATCTACCTAGGCTGGGCTTGGTGTATCTCACGTCACTCATTTGCTTGGGCAGGTAAAAACGCGTGGCGGCTTTATTTCTTCTTCTTTTTTCGTTCAACGGCTACCACGGTGCTGTGTCCAAAAACGAGAACACTACTTATGGTTGCACGTACTGTTTGCACATAAAAATATATATATATCGTCATTGAAGATTTCTTAAAAATGATGTAAAAATATTGTCTGATCTCATTCTCTCGAACCCAATATTGAGCTTGTCTCGTGCGCTAAGTGTATTGTAACACAAAATGACTCGTAGAAATGTAAATGTCAGACCTCAAGGTTACACTATTATTTTTTCAACCAATATAAATGCAGTAAAGCAAATACATTTTTACCTCAAATCCTAATTTTGTAACATGTATAGTTAAAAGGGTTTCACCACATCGTATGTCAGTAATTGGCTCTGAAATACAACCTGGTAAAATAGACATCGCTCCAATCCTTTGCCGGAGAGTTGAGTTGTATGGAGGGAGAAGAAAAAATATAGGAGACATTGTAAAGGGAAACCTGACCAAGACTCATGCCAGTAACTGGATTAGGTTCAAATGAGAACATGCTTAGTTGCGGTTGAAATTAAAATGGCGTTTGACAGCTCTTTAATGTAGATTAGAAAGGTCAGCCTGATGTCAAAGTAAAGCGACTTCGACAAACGTAAAACAAATATATTCTGACAAATATTCAGCTATTAGTAGCCAATCCAGAACTTTCCAAATATGGACTATGCGTACAAGGATTTTTGTTCTTTTAAATACAGCCTCTCTAGAGATTAATAATATTATTAAAAACAAACCTAGCAGGTCAACAGTATTTAGAGAAAAAATGTATACCTCTTGACGATTCAAGCCTTTCTTTTTAGATCAGATAATATTAATATATTGAGACTAAAACACAAACTAAAATATAACTTATTTATTTGCCAAGACAACCAACTGAAAAAAAATAAAAGCATACCTTGCTGTGACTCGGGCCCCGGGGCTGCTGGGAGGGGCCTTTGCGAGCAAAGCTGACTGGACGGCGGTGACATCCTCACAGGGCCCACAAACTGGACGTATGTCCCTGGGAAGTCCCCCCTCTGCTTGGTACGATCGTTGAAGCCCAGCAGCCAGCCCAGGAGCTCAGGATGCTCTTCATCCCCCTCCTTGAAATCCGGGGTTAACAGGGAGGCCTTGTTGACGGTCAGAATGTCTCCAGGCTCAAGGTCAAGGTCCTCCTCCAAGTCCTTGGTGAAGACGTAGAGGGCACGGTACTGGAAACCATCAACCGCCATTTTGAGAAACCAAGAAAAGCTGCCGAAAGACGCAGAGGATGCGAAAGTCGGCCCAATGCCACGGCAACCCAGAAAGACGGTAACGATGATTCCCGCTCGGAGTCGCGGTCGTTTAGAGCCCGGGAATTAGCTACCGTACCGAAGAAGCATAGCTAAAATGGCAGAGTCTACGCAGCAAGGTAGTTCGGGTGCCGCCGGCTCAGAGCTGACCAGTGTTGGCGCAGTGGAGCACCTTCCTCAGCTTGATCCCCCGGTTTAACCAGACGATGGAGCAGAGAGACAACGTTGGCAACATGCTCCTTCAAGCGGATAAAAACGAGCTGGACGGGCTCTAAACCTAACAGAGGCCCTGCGTCGGTCTCGTCAGACAACCTCTGTCGTCTGTGGCAGTGGATCGTGAAGGCAGAATAGGACGGTATTATAGTCCCGCGATCAGATTTTCTTAGGTCCCTCACATTCTGAACAGTTACACAACCTGCAGCGTTGAGAGAAAAACATCAAAAGTGGGGTTAGAAAAACATGCATTCGTATAAAATATTTGAGTGAATTTGAGACATTTTCATGGATATGCAGTGGTTGATGCATCCGCGTTAGCAACAAAAGCACAAAGTAAAAATAAGTAAAATGGCGAACTGCGGCGATGCTATGCAATTGTGCAATCTGGGCTGGAGTGGAAGGATTGGATGCCGCTTCTGTGCCGCGTGCCAAATCAGCCCGAATCTCATTTTATAATCTCCATTTCTGACCAATATTCTTTTTTTTCTTTTCTAAAAGACAAAATTGGAATTGTTCTGCAGAATTCCCTGACCCCCTCAGTAGGATAATACAATATAAAGTGTGCAACGGCAATTTCAGGAAAAAAGACATGACCATGTATAGTTCCAGCCTGAAGCATCAAAAATTCAAACATTTATTGGTTTTCCGTTAAGAGACATCGAAGTGTTACGTGCCACTTAAGATAAATCAGCTGTTAGGTATTTTTATTTTGGCAGCCTTCTCAAAATGTTGCATAATAATAAAAACATTCGTTCAACGATATTAAAGGTAAGATACTTTGGCGCAGGTTAAACCTGGCACTTACATTTGAATAATGTTAATTGAAGAAATTTAATTTCCATGCATGAATTGATTTACATTCCCTTGCTTCATACATTTCTGTCAATATGGTAAAAATCAACCGTTATATAATGGGTTTTTTTATTTCGCCTAGGCTTATTACATAAGTGAAGACCAGTTCAGTGACTAAATGATCCTAGGACGGACGGTTGTCAATCGATTTCCTCGTTAAAGTCCAAAAATTCTATCTTAAAACACAATGACCCAGGCTACAGTATCCCAGTCAAAGGCAGATTGTCCATTACCTTCTGTTTTTTGCGTACAGTAGCTTCAGCAAAAAGAGTGAAGCGACAAAATAAAAATAGATCAAGTTGTCCCTCAAAATGGCAACTGCGCCTCAGAGAGGGATTAAGCTTTCAGACTAGTGTTTGGTCCCACAAAGTATGGCGAGATGCAGTCTTCTTTTCCCCCTCTGTGGCTGAAGTGATGACCAAAAGAAAATCTGAGATTTTATTTTGGGGAGGGGGTTGTAACAGGGGGGTGGGGCTTCTGACTAGACAATAATAGCTCGGCAGTCCCAATAGTTTTTGGAGCATCTCTCCAATGTCCAACTCCGAATAACTACGCTTCGTGAAGTCCCGTTTGTAGCAGACACGAAATGCACATCCGAAAAATGAGTCGGAATATAAGCCAGAATGTAAATAACAGTCAATTAAAGGGTACAACTCTTCTATGGCGCATTTTCAAATCCAGGGGTGCGTGCACTCAATGTCAGAAAGCCCCCCCCCCCAATCCAATACATATGCAAAAAAATGAATATTGTGCCAGCCTTTTTGTCACCCTCCCTGAGTTCTAATATCACCGCTATAACACCTTAAACATTAATCAGGAACCACTGGGTAACCGTACTCACCCTACATTTGGGCAGAGAGAGAAACTGGACAGTTTCACCAGGGCTCTCTGTCCGACATCCTTCTTGTGGAGGCAAGACGTGCCAGGCTGGACACGTGGCAACGGCACAGCCAACCACAGCTCGCAATCCTCACACCACCATAACCCCCCCCGCGTCTTCCCCTCGCGCCTCCCCCACAACACCTCCCCGCCCTCGCCCGCTAAAAAAAGTATATTCCTTTTTGCCATTTCTTGTTTGTTTATATTCACGAGCCAGCTGATGGAAACTGCAATCGTCCCGCACTCACTCATAGTCCACTTCTGAGTGTTGGGTTTTTTTCACTGCAAAAAAGAAGTGCTACAACTAATACGGATTGAAAGTGGAGTAATCTCTGACCGTCCTGCTAAGGGAGGGAACTATGCCTTTGAAGGCAGCAGCTTGCTGGCTTCTCGTCACTGGATCCGTTCCCATTTACTCACTTTTATTCAGTCAAGAGACAGCGTGTTATGTTATCAGGAGAGCCCAAACAGCAGAGGCAGACCACAGAAAATAATTAATGAAAGGCAGGCAGGCAGGCAGGCAGGCAGGCAACTCACTGTTGCTAGAGAGAGGGAAACTAAGCCTGGCCTCTGATTGGCTGCCGTCGGGCCATGTGTTCAGGAGTCACCAGAGACGCTCGGGCAAATCAAGGAAATGTTCTAATATTAGAAAATGTATCTAGGCAGTGATGAAGCTCCTGACCCAAACAACTCCACCTTCTACACCGCACGTCGCATCCTCAAAGATGCTCAAAGACCGAGTGAATGAAATTTTAAATGAAAACAAATAAATATGAATGTACAACAATTCACTATAAGGATAATCCATTCCTAGGGCTGCAATCACATGTTCTAAGTTGCGTCAAATCTTAAGACAACGATGTTACAGCATTAGAAAACGAATAATACATGTTTCGAAAGGAATATAACTAGGAAATCCAGTGCACAGTTTTTCTTCTAGGCAATACAGAGTTACCAGTGGTAACAGTCATATACATCCTGATTCCGTTGTATAAACAAGACCGTGCTCTGGTGCTCTATACTGCCGTATAATCATTCCAACTGTCAAATAATTTTGCTCTTGGTCCTCGACAAGAAAGTAAAACAGAATAGTTCCTAAACAGAGTGGTCGTAAACTAATACACAGGTTTTTGTCTTTGGCTCCAGTCGGTAGTCCACAGATCCGATTACTACCCTGTCGGGTCTAACGGCTGCCTCCCAGAACCCCTAGGTGGACTGGACTCTTACCGGAGGTGAAATTAACTTCTGATCCTCATCTACAGCAGGACCATCACAAAATATCAAGCATTGTGGATGAGAAAAAGGCCTCATGTATTTAAGAATCTACATTTTAGCAGATAGAAATCCAAGGGTGCAGTCAATCACTCAACATCATTTCTAATTTTGGATTTTATACAGGAAATCTGTGTAAACGATTAGTACATGACGAATAGGTCTGCTAAAACCACTTGATATTTCAGTATATAAATAAGAAATAAATTGAGACATCTACGTGACTGTTCTGACAACACAACTAGGTGTTTACGTTTGATCTGGAGCGTGACCATGACATACAGTCATGTGAAAAAAGCCTTTACACCCCCTGGAAAGGTGTTTTTTTTCTTTTCTTTTTACATATTTGGATATTTACATTAAGAAATCACAGAACAAAATAGTAGATCTTTACCCTTACTATCACATAAAACATCTATTATTTAATCAGATGCACCGAAACAAGCTTGTGTAAAAAAATAAGTATAAGTAAACAATTGTTGAATGCACAGCTACTAGCAATCCCAAATGTACAATGTTTGACCTTTCGTGACAGACCCCGTTGGTAAATATGAAATAACAACTCCTTCAAGAAAAGTTTGCAATTTGCTGGTAGTAGAGTGATTTACTCAGTCAAAATATTTATTGAATTGACTAGGAGAGTTTAAACAACATAGTCAGTAAGATGATTTAAATGTCCCGTCCAAATATTCAATAGCGGCTTTCACAATGGGCATTCACCCAAGTCTACTGGCAAGTCCTTAAATTCTGCAGAACGATTTCTGTGCACGTTTTTTATGGCACGTAAAGTGGTAAAACTAATATTTATAAAGACCTAAACTCAAATTCACATACGATCCCATAAGATGTATTTGGAGATGGAAGAGAAAAAAAAATTACAAGGATTTGCGAGCAAACGATTCCAAGAGAAAATGGAACAAAGGGTTACCTTCAATTTACTTCTTGGCGCACGATGACTAACTCAATCTTGTGACTTGTATTTAGAAGTTAGGTACATTCTGCAGAGTGATTTCAGGCCGTGTTTTAATGGCACATGAAGTGGTTAAACTAATATTTATAAAGGCCTAAACTCAAATTCACATACAATGCTAGAAGATGTATTTGAACAGAGGATAAAACAGTTTGAAAAGGATTTAGGAACAAACTGTTTCATGAGAAATGGAACAGAGTGTTACTTTTAATCTAACCTAGATGTTTGGCGCACCAATGAGCAATTTAATCTTGTGACTAGTATTTAAGAGTACGGATTGCTAAATAAACAAAATAGTAAACAATGTATGGTTCACTTTGGATCTAATTGTTTGTTATTAATGAAAGTAGTATGCTTCTAAACATGTCTGAACTCTGAACTAATGAAGATTACCGATTAGAGGAAAGCAAAAAATAAGCAGATATTTTGCCAGAAATATGGAATAACAGTGAACTCTTGACTACCTAAATACACAGTGAAAACATGTCCCAAGACATCTTCAAATGAGACACTAACCAAATAAATTGTTCCTTTCTTAACTTTAAGACAGATGTCTACAGTAAACCCCAGATATGAATGGTAAGATCCTTTCATTTCAAATCCAAGAAGACGAACTAGAGCCAAAAGCACAAGTTTGAGCTTCACTGTCCAAATAAATACAGTTAGTGTACATTCACCTTGTGGCCATATGTCCACTGGTAGACACCAGATGCTAGATTTGGTTTTCAACAGACTACAGCATGACACAGTATTATGTTATAAGCCTAATTGGAAACAAATCGTTGTGATATTGTAGCAGCAAGAAACATAATACATTGAATCAAACGATGCTGTAGTCTGCAAATGTCAAAGTAAGCTCACATAGTTTAGTGCATGCTGGGAGAGAATTGCCCTTATAGGTGCAAATCAGGAGTCAGCTCAGTCTCACCCTGAACTGAATTTAACCCTTTGTGGGCTCAAAATGGGCCAGAGAGTTTTGTGTAAATATGTTTGGTAAAGAAGCTTGGCCCTAAATAAATCAGACCACACAACCTACCTACTTACTTGTAAGTTAGAAAACCTTGAACACCGTTGTACACTGTATAAAGTTAATAATAACTATACTGTACAAGTATCCCTATACTAACTATAGCTAAAACTGACCATACCAATCACCTATTACCGATATTATCGATTATTATAAACCTTTTATATCGTATGAAATCAAATACGACTACGGTGATAGTAGTACATATGCCAACTGATCGCCACAACCATCAAAACTACCCGTAGATTAAGGAAAATAAATACAAACATATTCTATCAATTAAGCAGTTTCAAATAGACCAGCTTAATCACCAAATCTTTACCTGATGACGGTCTTCAGACTGTTCTGCAACTCGTTGAAACTTCCACTACACCGTAATTACAGGCATAATAATGTGCAGGCTAACATGGAACTCACAGTAGTGTAACATGTCTGTTCAATGCAAAACCTAATACACTAAAACGTCCATGAAATAATATCACTGAACCACAACAAAAGTACAAAAACAAAACATTATAAACAACGCGAAATGTTGGATTAATAATGATCAACTGGTCTAGGCATGAACCCCGTGCTGTCAGTTAAATGCATTTGGTGTTGCACATTTCCCAACCTGTTGCATGGCAAGCTTCTGCACACTCAGAGATGACGTGTTCGAGACATTCCCGACTGCAGCCATTTGTACCTAACCAGCACATATGCATTAATCCCACGCGTAATAGTTAACACAATAATGCACCATCTGTACCTAACCAGCACACATGCTACACATGCATTAATACCACGCTTAATAGTTAACACAATAATGCACCATCTGTACCTAGCACACATGCAACACACGCATTAATATCACGCGTAATAGTTAACACAATAATGCACTATCTGTACCTAACCAGCACACATGCATTAATACCACGCGTAATAGTTAACACAATAATGCAATGATCACGCGCTTTATGGGCCCTGTGCGAACTATCGAAACACTTTAGCGAAGTAGATCGACGATTGCGATATGTCATTATCGAGGCGCATGTAAAGAGCCTGCTGTAAACGACACTCATTATTAAACAACTACCGTAGGCCAACTAGTATTAACATTTAACGTGATGTAAAACCATGGAAAACGACTCCTTGCGACGCGTTATAAGCGTTCGTGCAGAGGTTCCTGCAGCTTAGTGTGGCACCAGGGCACTTGAAGCGCCTCCACCATTTTCCAGTTCAGTGGCTACTAGGACTGGATGTGTGCAAGAACTTGGAAAAACTCACCCTCGAATACTTCTTCCAAATATCTCGCTGCGGAGGCGCTTAGACACGAAATGCAGAGTGCAAGTTTCTTTATTTTCTTGCAGTTTCCCCCCTCAATGCTTTCGAATCGTCCACCTTCCTTGTTTACTTCTCGCCCGCTTTCTTTCTCCCTTTCTTTCTTTTGTCGCACATAACTCTCAGCTCCCTACACAGCCATTTTCCAGCACAACACAGCGCAGGAAAAGAGAGTGCGTGGGAACTAATATGAACAGCGCGGAAAGAAACGAGCTCCGACGGAAAAGTACGAATCGACAGGGACGTCCATGAGTATTTTTACTTCTACATTTCAGTGCTACCAAAAAACTGTCAAACTCTAAACCTCATAACAGCGTTTTAAAAAAATATGCTGCTCGTAGAAGTAGCGTTGGGACACTCTTTTATATGAAAAAAGCAAGCAGTCCTTACAGTTGCTGTGATTAACTACTCAAATGTATCATATAGCCTACACAAGCTTCAAATGTGATATGAGGACTGGAAAAGGGTACACATTTAATTACAGGCCTAGCACAGCAGTTGGTGTTGTGAATGTGCATCTATACACTCACCTAAAGGATTATTAGGAACACCATACTAATACTGTGTTTGACCCCCTTTCGCCTTCAGAACTGCCTTAATTCTACATGGCATTGATTCAACAAGGTGCTGAAAGCATTCTTTAGAAATGTTGGCTCATATTGATAGGATAGCATCTTGCAGTTGATGGAGATGTGTGGGATGCACATCCAGGGCACAAAGCTCCCATTCCACCACATCCCCCTGTGGGGGTCATTTCAGTACAGTGAACCCATTGTCATGTTCAAGAAACCAATTTGAAATGATTCAAGCTTTGTGACATGGTGCATTATCCTGCTGGAGGTAGCATCAGAGGATGGGTACATGGTGGTCATAAAGGGATGGACATGGTTAGAAACAATGCTCAGGTTGGCCGTGGCATTTAAACGATGCTCAATTGGCACTAAGGGGCCTAAAGTGTTCCAAGAAAACATCCCCCACACCATTACACCACCAGCCTGCACAGTGGTAACAAGGCACGATGGATCCATGTTCTCATTCTGTTTACGCCAGATTCTGACTCTAACATCTGAATGTCTCAACAGAAATCGAGACTCATCAGACCAGGCAACATTTTTCCAGTCTTCAACTGTCCAATTTTGATGATCTCGTGCAAATTGTAGCCTCTTTTTCCTATTTGTAGTGGAGATGAGTGGTACCCGGTGGGGTCTTCTGCTGTTGTAGCCCATCCGCCTCAAGGTTGTGCGTGTTGTGGCTTCACAAATGCTTTGCTGCATACCTCGGTTGTAACGAGTGGTTATTCCAGTCAAAGTTGCTCTTCTATCAGCTTGAATCAGTCGGCCCATTCTCCTCTGACCTCTAGGATCAACAAAGCATTTTCGCCCACCGGACTGCCGCATACTGGATGTTTTTCCCTTTTCACACCATTCTTTGTAAACCCTAGAAATGGTTGTGTGTGAAAATCCCAGTAACTGAGCAGATTGTGAAATACTCAGACCGGCCCGCCGTCTGGCACCAACAACCATGCCACGCTCAAAATCGCTTAAATCACCTTTCTTTCCCATTCTGATATTCAGTTTGGAGTTCAGGAGATTGTCTTGACCAGGACCACACTCCTAAATGCATTGAAGCAACTGCCATGTGATTGGTTGCTTAGATAATTGCATTAATGAGAAATTGAACAGGTGTTCCTAATAATCCTTTAGGTGTGTGTGTGTGTATATAAATATCTTCACATAAAAAAAAATCCACTTAATATTAGTATGCTGCTGCTCATTTATTTTAAACACTGTTTGACACAAATGTTTTTTAACCAGAGACCATTTTGAGAAACAGAATGACAAAGCATTTTGACAGCCACCAAGGTAAAACAAGCATGAACATTGTCACAGGGATCTTTCTCATCAGTCCTGGAGGGTCCAAACACTTTTGATTTATATCCTTCCCTTACAAATTTGATCCGTTTCAGATCTGAACACTAGAAAAGACAAATTAAAGATGCATTCTGGAATTCTTCGACCTCGTGCCAAACAGCTCCCTGGGAAAAATGGCATTTCATATCTTTGATATGTATGAGAGTGCTTCTACCTACAGTATACACATATAAACAACATCACATATACAGCCCAAAATGAGTGGTCGAAACAAAAAAGACTTTTTCCTCTGGAAAAATCAAGAATGCATCTTTAACTTGCAGGTGAAGACACTAACCAACAGTGTTTCAGATGTCCAAAAGAAAAGTCAAAGACCCCCAGCTAATATTTCATTTACACATGGATTACAATTGATCATTACAAAAGTCCCATTTAACACACATCAGGACAGCGAGCTTCTCATCCTTCACAGTCTGGCATATTGAAGTTGAATTTAAGACCTTTATATTCATATATTTCAGTTATGTACTAGATAACCTTCAGAAACATTGTGATTTTGTGTTACATTGAAAGTGGCAATAAAGGTCCCCAGAACCAGAATATAAGAATCTGATAAATGCTCTAGCAAGCCAGATAATAAAAAAACAACTTTACTATTATTATTACATGTAGTTATTCAGTTGAGGGGGAATTGTATGACACAGGGGAAAGATGCAGCATTTGCAGTAAAGGGACCATATTTACACAACATCCACATCAGGAAAATAGTTTGTGAATTGAATGACCCATTACATAACAAAAATGAAGAATATTTTTCCTTCAAGTAAACAAGTGACAAAACAAGTAGATGCATATGAACTCTCACTTTCTGGTTCTCTTATGTCCAGTTTTGCTGACGCCAAAAAATTAAGTGACTATTTTAACTCTGGGAACCATCCCCAAGTAAACATTCCACACATCGACTGATATACTTAAGCAATAAGGCACAGGGGTGTGGCATATTGACAATATACCACGGCCAATAACTTTTCTTAGACGACACTTTGTGCCTGGATAAAGCAGTTTGCTGAGGTATATGGGCAATATACTACAAACCTCAGAGATGCCTTATTGATTTCACAAACCGGTTACAAACAATTAATTAGAGCAGTATAAGATATATGGTCTCATATAGCACGGCTATCAGTCAACCAGTATCAGAATTCAAACCACCCGGTTTATAAACACAGATTATCCGAAAAATGTACAAGAGCGTAATCATTTTGGTTGTTAATTCTTTAGTAGCAGAAAAAAAACAATGTTGCACTGTCATTATACAAAGTAAACAGCCAAATCAAACACATTCAAATCTCTCACCAAGTCAATCAGTCTATAAAATGTGTTGTTACAATACCAAGCACTATCAACTGCTGTCAAGTTTCGTTACGCAATCTGTAAACCCACAAAGGCGTATTTGCAGTGCAACAAGACTGCATTAGATATAAAAATATACAAAACAAAAATAAATGCCGTTCAAGGATTCTGTTGAAATCCTTCCAACCGTGGTCATTCATTGTTCAGAATAATTTAACAGTGAAGATGGAAAGTTTACTTACAGTAACTGTAACACAGACAAACTGTACAATTATTTAAATGAAAAAGCAAAACAAGCATTCTGGAAAAACATTCCTTAAATGGGATATTTGAGTATTTTGGGAAGATGGGCCCATTAGGACTTCCCCAGAGCCCGATTAACAGCAGAATCCGTACCATTCCCAACTAGCGTCAACCCAACGATTGGAAATCAATGGTATCTGTTAACAACCAATCACTGTGCTCACCCTAGTCAGCATTAGCTCTGGAAGCTTCCTTTAACCTTATTAATGAAAGCCGATACATAAACACGGTATCCACACATTCATCTGACTCTGAGGAAGTAAATACCCCCTCCCCCTCCCCAAAAATCCAAAAGGATCCCTTAGAGTAAACACAAACCTGTGAAAATGCACCTTCGATCGATTACATTTCTGGGTAACGTGCTTGTATCAAACATGCCTGTAGGCAGGGCATTGCAGAGTCACAAATATACCCAAAACATTGTGTAGAAGTGGCAGAACAAAACCTTGGAGAACTGTCAATAACTTTGTGATATAAACCAATAGAAGTGTCAGTGGGGTGTTTCCATTTGATGACATCACTGAATGACTGACAGAGCATTGCACAAGGGACCATTCCAGAAGTATTGTTTACCTATAGCATTTTATTAAAGGGTTCTGAGAAATCCATGTTCTGACACAAAGCATATTGAGTTATTAGATGCCATATACCTGCGCCAAATGTGGTACCACGTGGCAAACAATTAGATCCTGTTGGATATATTTATTACCTCACGTTTTTGTGTTAATGACGGAACTGAAATAATGGGTTTGAAAACATGTTTAGTCAAACATTCAACTCATAAAGGCCAATTTTAAATAGACAACAATCTGCCTTTTTAAAAACCATGTATAATGTCGAGCCAAATGTTGATAAATTTAACAGAGATAAATTGCACAACTACAGGGAGGTCATCCAACCATCCAATCATTTGTTCTAAAATCACGTTTCTCTAGATTTCGGTCAATTATACATAATAGAACCAAGTGTCAAATTTGTGCATGTTCAGCCCTGAAACAAAAACGGCATCATAAATAGGTACTTCATAAAAAAAGTATTTACAAAGTTAAAAAAATAAGGTTTCAGCGCTACAGTGAAACTAAAGCCCAAAGAGGAATGAGAGACGGAAATCAAACGTTGCACGTAACTGTTCTCTTTACAGTGTGGTAGTGTGTGCAAACTGTAAGCTGATCGCGACACGTCTCACATGTCGTTTCCCTCTCTTTCGCAGCCTTAACCGGCTCTCACCGTGAGCATATTGTAGCGGATTAACATGCACAGCCTTCATATATTGTAGACAGCCCAAATGTATAACTGAGTTGCAGGCGTTAGGAAACAACGCAACAAAACAAGGGACAAGATGCCCTGTCATACTGGTCTTGGACGTGAGGAGGAGAACATAGAGGAGGTTGACTTCCAGGCGGTTCTACGGCTTAAGATGGAGTGTTAATGTCAAGTTGGGTCAGAGTTGTGTGCCTGTTATTGGGGTTTTGACGAGGCCAGCCGATGAAGAGTGTAACCTCACTCGATGAAGAGTGTAACCTCACTCCAGTCATGAGTAAGACTATCAGTTGACCTTTCACCTTCTTGGAGTAATGCTAAGCTAATATCCCCCCTCCTTAGGTTTGGATGTCTGTCCGGCTGTATCCGCTGTTCCCCGCCCCACCACTTCCACACTCCAGTCGGACGGAGCCGACGGGTTGATCCATGAGGCCTTGAACCGCGACTGCCTGACAGGGAGTACGGAGCACTGAGCCTCCTTTTCCTCTGGGTCGTCAAAACTCACCTCCTGCACCGCCTCCTGCTTCTTAAAGGAGTCCCTTCTCTCAGACAGGGCCAGTTTTCTCATCACCACCACCTCCTTGGAGCGGTGGTCGCCACCCTGGCTCCTCTGACCTCCCAGGTACAGACCCTGGCGGCCATGCTCCCCCACGCAGACAAACCCAGCGGCTGTGTCCCCCGCCTCCACGCCCTCTAGCCCCTCCCCTTCTGACAGGGGCCCCTCCATGGTGTGTCGCCGGGTGGCGAACGCTTTTTTGTCGCCGTGGTACGCCCCCGAGAGCTTCTCGGCTGACTGGACCCTCTTGAGGAGCGGTGAGCGGGGGGGTTCTGCGCTGCGGGGGCGCACAGAGTGCCGGGCCACGGTGGGGGGGGACAGGGTCTTGCCGTGGAAACCCTGGAGGCTCCTGGACAGACTGGAGAGGGAGGACGCCGGGCACTGGGGGGAGAGGGGCTGCGGCGGGGGGATGCACGCCAGCGGGGACGGGGGGATGCTGCTGGTGGACTTGCAACGGCCCGCCTTGGTGTAGCGACCCAGGACGTGGAGGGAGCTGGGCCGGGCCTGAGGCACAGGGGAGTTGGGAGAGCTGGAGCCGGGGGAAGAACTCAGGGGGGAGTTGGAGTCTGAGGACGAAGAGAGAGAGAGGCCAAATGGAGATGAGCCTTTTGACGCCTTCCGAGGTGAGAAAAACAGCGCTCTCACTACGCAGCTGTTAACCGTTTGATAACAGAATGGAAAACTCCCATCCTAAATCTCCGACATTAGGTCTGCATGTTACAGTCGCACAGCTGGAAACACAGAATTGTGCAAAGCACTAAATAATGGACCTGTTTTGACCCGATAAAGAGGCTAGCGAGCTACGTACCTCCAGACTGATCAGGGGCAGGGGAGCGGCACGGAGTGGACGGCCCTGGCGAGAGGCTCTGCGTGGGGGAACCAGACAGGCTGTCACTGGAGGAGATTGAATGTTGGAAGCCGGAGGAGAAACTGCGACTGCTCTGCATGGGAGAAGAGGTGTGCTTGGACAGCTTTTTCCAGAGGCTACGCCGTCTGCTACAGGAGAGAAAAGGGAATCAAATGACAAAATGGCTGCATGTTCATTTAGTAGTAGTTTCATGTAATCCTAATATCATCGTAACCTAAAAGCGTTGGTATTCTGTGGCAAATAATTCATGTTTTCACCCGGCCTATAGAGGAGGAGTTTAGATCTGCTCCTCCTCCTCTATCACCTGGGCCTATAGAGGAGGAGTTTAGATCTGCTCCTCCTCCTCTATCACCTGGGCCTATAGAGGAGGAGTTTAGATCTGCTCCTCCTCCTCTATCACCTGGGCCTATAGAGGAGGAGTTTAGATCTGCTCCTCCTCCTCTATCACCTGGGCCTATAGAGGAGGAGTTTAGATCTGCTCCTCCTCCTCTATCACCTGGGCCTATAGAGGAGGAGTTTAGATCTGCTCCTCCTCCTCTATCACCTGGGCCTATAGAGGAGGAGTTTAGATCTGCTCCTCCTCCTCTATCACCTGGGCCTATAGAGGAGGAGTTTAGATCTGCTCCTCCTCCTCTATCACCTGGGCCTATAGAGGAGGAGTTTAGATCTGCTCCTCCTCCTCTATCACCTGGGCCTATAGAGGAGGAGTTTAGATCTGCTCCTCCTCCTCTATCACCTGGGCCTATAGAGGAGGAGTTTAGATCTGCTCCTCCTCCTCTATCACCTGGGCCTATAGAGGAGGAGTTTAGATCTGTTGTGGCGCAACAAGTTCGTTAACAGCAACACCATGTTAGTGCCCGCTGGAGATATTTCACCTCCCATAAATGCTACCAAGCAGCGCCCATTTACCCGTCCTGACTGTCCTTCCGCTTGCTCTTCTTGCTACGTCGGGCCATCTTGCTCTTGTAGCTGGTCTTCCGGGCTGGGCCGACCTTGATGGAGGTGTTTTCCAGGGCTGTGGTCTGCAGCGTCACCTTGTTGCCACTCTGTGGATATAATGGCTGTTGGTTAACTGGCCACCAGTTATTTTACATAGGCCAGATAAAGCACATGGAATATACGGAATCGTTCTAAAACCGTACGGTGTAATAGTTAATCAACAGGGACAACAAATGGAAATAATAGGAGACAACACACACGCGCACGCGCACACGCACGCGCACGCGCACACACGCACACACGCACACACGCACACACGCACACACGCACACACGCACACACGCACACACGCACACACGCACACACGCACACGGGAAGGGCCAGCCACATAACAGGTGTTACTGAGTCTCACCTTGAGCAGCAGCTCCACCACCTCAGTGTGCATCAGCCCCTGGACAGACTCTCCGTTCACGTAGGTGATGAGGTCCCCAGCCCTCAAACCTCCCTCATGGGCCGGGGTGCCCTCCTCCACAGACTACAGGAACACACGGCGACAATCCAATTAAAACAGAGCCTCCACTGCTTTAGACCTCAATGCATTCAGAAACTATACCTACATTACTGATGACTCTCCACACTACCCCAACGACAACACTCTCCACACTACCCCAACGACAACACTCTCCACACTACCCCAACGACAACACTCTCCACACTACCCTAACAACAACAACACTCTCCACACTACCCCAACGACAACAACACTCTCCACACTACCCCAACGACAACACTCTCCACACTACCCCAACGACAACACTCTCCACACTACCCTAACAACGACAACACTCTCCACACTCCCCCAACAACAACACTCTCCACACTACCCTAACAACAACAACAACACTCTCCACACTACCCTAACAACAACAACAACAACACTCCACACTACCCCAACGACAACACTCTCCACACTACCCTAACAACAACAACAACACTCTCCACACTACCCCACAACGACAACACTCTCCACACTACCCTAACAACAACAACACTCTCCACACTACCCTAACAACAACAACACTCTCCACACTACCCTAACAACAACAACAACACTCTCCACACTACCCCAACAACAACAACACTCTCCACACTCCCCCAACAACAACACTCTCCACACTACCCTAACAACAACAACACACAACACAACAACACTCCCCTCCACACTCCCCAACAACAACACTCTCCACACTACCCTAACAACAACAACAACACTCTCCACACTACCCCAACAACAACACTCTCCACACTACCCTAACAACAACAACAACACTCTCCACACTCCCCCAACAACAACACTCTCCACACTACCCCAACAACAACAACACTCTCCACACTCCCCAACAACAACACTCTCCACACTCCCCCAACAACAACAACACTCTCCACACTACCCCAACAACAACAACACTCTCCACACTCCCCAACAACAACACTCTCCACACTACCCTAACAACAACAACAACACTCTCCACACTCCCCAACAACAACACTCTCCACACTACCCTAACAACAACAACACTCTCCACACTCCCCCAACAACAACACTCTCCACACTACCCTAACAACAACAACAACACTCTCCACACCCCCAACAACACTCTCCACACTGCCTAATTGTCCTTCGCGGCGTAGGCTCGTTAGCATCCATGTTGATGACTGTTCAGACCACTCACCCAGACCATATGGTGCACAGTGTAGATGTCCGTGTCGCCCATGTAGACACGGATGGCACGCAGGGTGAAGCCAAACCGCTTCCCGGAGCTGTGGATGACCACCGGAGGGCGCAGGCTGCTGAGGGACAGGTCCCACCGGTTAGGGGATGAGTCCCGGGATGAGGGATTGGAGGACAGGGATGACTTGGGGCTGGTAGGCGTGCCGTCTGTGGTGTCTAGAGACACGGAGATAGAATGCATGTTAGGATGGAGGGGATTCATGTGAAATTAAAGTGAGAACCCACCACTAACACACTATATTGGCTGTTTCCCAACATCACTACAAGTGTTTCAGACATTATAAAAGTAATATGTTTTATAAAATCAAACAAATGTATCTATATGTACAGCAGCGTTACTCAGCAAATTCAACAATATGCTAAATTCATTATCCACCCAATGGTTATGATTTTTTCTATCACTCTGCTAATTCAGTTGACATCCATTTTGTCAACAAAAAGCATCTTCTGGCATAGAGTCTATAGCAAGGTATCTGTATTTAGTTTTCTAAAGAAACCAAAGAGTCAGGCAGTATTGAAAGATCTGTAGAAAGCCATAGAAAACATGCAAAACATGTTTCAGTGACAAGCTCATTCCTGACAGTTTAACCAATTTTCAACAGGTTAACCCAAGTTGTTAAGAGCCGTAGCTCGAAGCTTTAAGAGCGTCTAACCAGGGTACGAAATTAGCAATTGTCAGCATCAGCCGCAGCTCAAAAAGTAGCTTGTTTTATACTTTAAGTTGTAAAATACAATTCCTTTTATTTATTTTAATCAATATCATTATTTTGTTATACCATGTCCTTTGTTGATTATTAAAAAAAAAAAAAAATCTAACTAAATCTAATCTCAAAACCAAAAAATCATAATTTGTATTAATTACAATTATTACATTTTCTGGAAAGTAAGTTAGAGTTTGCGAAATTTTCTGTTAGTGACAGTCTCAGAGGAGAAACAATTACAGGTGCAAATTTTCTTATTCTATTGCAATTGTAAAAAGCAAAGTCATTTTTTGGCTGGTAAAAGATCTGTATGCTGGGAGAGTTCAACCATGCAAAAACCATGACGCATTTTCTCTGACTTTGTAAAGACAACAGCCTGACAGAAGTCCTGTTGCCAGGATTTTCGAAACGGAGGCGGTACTAGTTCAATCCGATTATTTTTGTAACAATTGCGATTCATTCTGGATATTGTGGTTTGCCAACAACCACTAAATGCAGACAGATGGTTTGTGCCTACCAGTTAAATACAAAAATGTAAACAGAGTGGCGCCACCTAGTGGTTCCACCTACCTGGGGTGATGATGAGAGAGAGGCCAGAGACGGAGGCGGACTTGGGGACGTTGCCGCCTGCCGGGGGCCTGGGCTTCTCTGGGGTGTCCAGCTGGTGCCCGATGCTACGGGATGCCCCTCGCCTGTAAGAGGGCCTCGTGCCTGTGCTGTTGCTGCGGATACGAATACGGCGCAGGTTGGACACGACGCCATCTGAAGGGGGAGAACGGAGCGAGGCCATGGTGGAGGGGTTGTACAGGCAGCCATGTCTTTCAGTTTATCGGAGGCCACACGTGTATCTGAGCTTACCCTCGTCCTCCGCTGAGATGGCGAAGCGTGGCATGGTGTCCAGGCTCTGGGTGCTGTTCATCATTAGAAGGCTGGCACTCCTCTCCGACTGTGACGCGCTGGAGGAAGCCCTGGGACGCAGGCTGGAGGACGGGTCAGAGGGAATGAGTACTAGGCAGTTACAGTTAAAAACGACCAATTTCAGCAGATGCTGACGTCCAGAGCCACGTACAGTAGTGAGCACGCACTTTCACACTGGCCTTTTGGAGTCAACATGCTCTACCAACAAGCTCCATGGAAACCAAGCATTGATGAGCAAGAATCAATGGAAGAATGACACTTCCCAACCACTAATTTATACCAAAGTTTTTCTAAATCTCTAGTTGTTTGAATTTAAATGCAATTTGGGCTCTTTATAATGACCATGTTTCAGCTAAGCTTGTTTCGCGGCTCTGAATAATGACTTGTCAATGTTTCAGCCAGAGCTATACAGGGATTATTAGTGCTGTTATTAGTGCTGTCAGCATCTCACCTTCCTCTGGGTGTCTCCATCCTCTGGTCACCGCAAGCCCCATGTTTGATTCCCTCTCCTGGGGAGAGGAGGGCTCTTCCCTCCCACCTCTCCTCCTCCTCGCTGTGGCTGCGCTCTGGCGACGGCGTGGACGTGGAAAGCTGCTCCGTGCTGCTGTACACCTGGGGGGCAAGAGGTCAGGGAAAGGTCATGTAAAAGCGTAGTGAAAATATCAGCATCAGCTTCTGACATACCCAGACATGCCAATGATGTTGCTAGGACAACCGTGATTCAGGAGGGACACCTGAACGATTCCAACAGCATTTGTCAGGGGGGTAACTTCACACCTTGCTGAAACGATGTGCCACAGAGGAGAACTGTTTGAGCTCCAGGGACGTATCTTCGTCACAGGTCTCATCGTCATCGTCGTCGTCTGATCCCAGGTGACTGTATCGCTCTGTCCGTGCTGAAGGACAACGCACACAATCCAGAACAGATCAGCACAAAAATCAACACACAATTCACCCTGGACTTTATTTTGTGATAAACCCTTCCAAGAAACAAGGGCAGTACCAAGTTCTACGTTAAGCATTTTACACCACAGCATGTATGAAAACCTCCCAATGACAGAGGTGAAAGTGGCCACCTACTGTCAAAATAGCTGGTGTCATCTTCAGTCTCCAGCTGAGGGATAAACTCTGCCTTCTGTCTTAAAAGTCCATTCCAGTCCAAACCCACAAAGAACATGTGCATTTTGACCTCCTGAGTTCCACCTACAAGTCAAACGGGAAATATTAAATCAACCTGATTGAAACCATCTTGCATCTTCAAAAATCTAATTCAATCTAATTAAAACACATTGCTCAATTTGAAACACTAATACACTAAACTGAGGATATGACAAAACGCATAACAGACGTATGACTCAAACTAGGATATTTGTTTACTTTTCGGAAAAAAGCTTAGCAAGGGCAATTAAAAACATGATCTCATCATTAAGGCATAACTTTCTCTTCATTCTGGGAACTTGTTTGCAATAAAAGGTTGTCTCGTAGAGACAAAAAAGTGCAATTTAAGACGACGATAACGACCCAGTTGGATTAATGTATGAATCCGCTCCCTTGAGGAGCCAAAGAATGTGTTAAATTAATTACAATTAACTTAGCCAGCAGACAACAATTTCTGTCCGACTGCCAACAGCCACTGCTGGCTTGTAAAGCAACTGGAAATTTCCCTCCAAGCTACCGCATTTAGGAACGTAGAGAATACACACAAGTGACCTTTGAATAGAACGTTGGTAACCAATTATAGAGTAGCAAAATATACTTCGGTTATATCCCAGCTGTACTGATGACTGATAACACGCGCGCACACAGTTCAACAAACTCTAAATGTATTCCTATAAAGTCCTTAGAGGAGCCACCCACCAGTCCCCAGCCGGTCCAGAGGGCTCTGTCTCAGCAGCCTGGTGATCAGATCCTGGGCGTCAGCAGGCAGGGCCTCATCCCCCTCGGGCCAGACAATGTCATCTGTCAATCAAACAACAGGTTAACTGACACCAGATCAGCGGAGTTACATGCAGAAATACCGAAAACAACCATCACAGGCTGCGACTGGGATATAGAAAATGAGTCGTGCCCTCGTCTAGGAGACTTGACGTTCCAAAGACACCAGCGACTGTGGGCCTATTGTACCCATCAGAGACTGGGTGTGTGCTTAGGTCAAATAGACTATGGTAACAAGCGAATAACACAGCATTTATTTTATTTCTCCAGGTAAACATTAGGCAGCCCGGGGAAGACGACTCACCGTTCACCACCTGTCCAAAGAGCTTTTCAGGCGTGTCCCCGAAGAAGGGCACACAGCCCACCAGGAACTCATACAGGATGATGCCCATTGCCCACCAGTCTACTGGCTTCCCATAGCCCTGTCGGAGGATCACCTCTGGGGCGATGTACTCAGGAGTACCACACACCTGGGACAACCAGGAGAGAAGGCCCAAGCGATTAGGGCAGGCAGATAAACACGAGACAAATAAGACACAAGAGGGAAGATCTTATCACCGCAGGCAGAGAGAGACGGGGGACCGTGGCGGGAAGAGAAAGACGGGGGACCGCGGCGGGAAGAGAAAGACGGGGGACCGCGGCGGGAAGAGAAAGACGGGGGACCGTGGCGGGAAGAGAAAGACGGGGGACCGTGGCGGGAAGAGAAAGACGGGGAGGGAAAGAAAGACGGGGACCGCGACGGGGAGAGAAAGACGGGGGACCGCGGCGGGGAGAGAAAGACGGGGGACCGCGGCGGGGAGAGAAAGACGGGGGACCGCGGCGGGGAGAGAGAGACGGGGGACCGCGGCGGGGAGAGAGAGACGGGGGACCGCGGCGGGGGAGAGAGACACGGGGGACCACGGCGGGGAGAGAGAGACGGGGGACCGCGGCGGGGAGAGAGAGACGGGGGACCGCGGCGGGGAGAGAGAGACGGGGGACCGCGGCGGGGAGAGAGAGACGGGGGACCGCGGCGGGGAGAGAGAGACGGGGGACCGCGGCGGGGAGAGAGAGACGGGGGACCGCGGCGGGGAGAGCGAGACGGGGGACCGCGGCGGGGAGAGCGAGACGGGGGACCGCGGCGGGGAGAGCGAGACGGGGGACCACGGCGGGGAGAGAGAGACGGGGGACCACGGCGGGGAGATGTCACCTGTTTATCTATGAACTCCCTGGTGTCCTTCTCAATGTGACCCTCATACAGGTTGGTGGTCATGTTCATCAGGCCGATCTTGGAAAGACCAAAATCGGTGAGCTTGATGTGGCCCATGGATGTGATCAGCAAACTGCACAGGAAGAGAGAAACATTGGAACAGGACGGTTCAGAATCGAGTTATCAGAATGTGAATCAGGATCTCGATCAACATTAGAAAGACTGCGTTGAATACAGTGCAGAATACCGTCAAAGAGAATCATATTGATTTGTTCTCAGACTCACTTGTCAGGTTTCAGGTCTCTGTGTACGATTCCGTAGTTGTGGAGGTACTCCAGGGCCAAAACAGTCTCCGCGAAGTACATCCGGGTCATGTCCACTGGCAGAGGGCCCATATTCTTCAACAGGTTGGCACAGTCGCCACCTGGAAAAGATGGCAGGCAAACACACTCTAACAGGCTGGCAGAACCAGGCATGAGACCTGGATTACATGTGTGCGCTGCTGTGAACTAATAAGTTATAAGAATAAACTGCTGCTATAATATCATTTAATCATCCCACAACCGCATCTACACGTCGCAGGGTCATTAGGTTTAGAATAATATAACATAATCTAGCCTAGAAAATACATGTTGGGCCAGTAGCTTGTACAAATCCCAAAGCCAAAAAGCAATAAGAATGTGAGTGGCTCTGGATAAGAATATCTGAAAGTGACTTAATGTGGTGCACTTCTGACATACTGTAGTTCCACAGGTCTGGTAAATGTGGCCAACGAGGCACATCTAAAGAGTCGCTGTGACTGTTGTCCAAATACATCCGGAACGTTCCATTACAGCCTAAGCTCAAAGAAAACCAAACGTACCCTCCACGTACTCCATCACCATACAGAGGTGACGTTTCGTCTCAAAGGAGCAGAACATGGAGACAACAAAGGGGTTCTCCGCAAAGGTCAGGATGTCCCGCTCCACAAAGACCTGTTGAATCTGGTTCCTCAGCATCAGGTTCTGCCGGTTGATCTTCTTCATGGCAAAACGCTGCCGGGTTTCCCTGTGCCTGACCAGGAACACGGCGCTGGTACCAGAGCGAAACAAACACGTACTCTTTACTGAACGTGAGCAGGCATGAATAGGAACCATAAATTAAATTGGACTTTGGGAACGCAGCACCACATCGGTATCACATCTGAAATGGCAATCTGTCATTTTCACCACCTGGAACCTGTAACAGAGAATTCTCTACAGGAGCTCTTACTCACCCATAAGCCCCGTTGCTGATGAGTTTGATCGTCTCAAAGTCACTTTCTAGCGGTTTCCTGCGAGGAGTGGAGACGGCCCGGCCCTGCGACACAGAATTGAGGAACAGAACTATTTCACGTTGAAAACAAAGCGTTAGCCATGTCAATAGGGCTACGCTAACACAATGCTTCACATCAACATGAACGGTCACACGACACCCTAGCGTTTCCTGTTACGTTACCTCAGAGGGGTCTTCGTTCTCTCTGCAGCTCGCTCCGTGGTGTCCTGGGCTGGTCTGATCCATATGGACCATGTCTACAGCGCCAAAACAGAGGAGAGACCATGTTATGCTACAAGTCCCTGTGATGGATGCCTAGCTAATGTGTTGAGTGACTGTGACGAGCTGAAGACAAATAAATCACTGGGTGATGTGTTTTTTTGTCAACAGGAAGAGGAAGCCCTTCAAATACCTTCAGATGAGTGCCATCACTCATGTCTCCTCAAGTCTCGACTCCTCTTTGAACTAAAACTGATAGCAAGTCAAGACCATGTCTCTTAAAATGTTTTTGAGACCAAGTTCAGGCGTTGCGAGCGGAAACATTGGTTGTGAGAAATGCGTGCATTTACAGTTGTTTCCCGACATACAAATGTGCCAAAATGTGGTGTTCTGTTTGTAGGCGTACGGTATATGACACCTTCGAAATGTTGGTTTTTACATTAGATTTCTGACTTTCACCAAAATAAAAACATGGGACTGTCACACTAAGTGCCAAACAGGTGACGACGGAGGAAAAACACAAATTATAATAATAAAATGTCTATATTAAAACCACACCTGCACTTCACCTGACAGTATGAGATAGAGACCTGGCACTTGTGTTCTAGTTAAAGTAGTAGTAGTCTAACTCATGAACACTGAACCCATTACTGGACCAGAAACACACAACCTAGCAAAACAACGATGCCCACAAGCATCCATCCATGCGCCCTAAACTGAACAGTTGTCTAAACCAAAAGAACACATGATTTGGAGCAGTGTGTGCACACCAGAGACAACAGCACAGACCAGTTAGGGCCCTTAGTCAATGACAGTTGAATCATACCTGTATCAGTTTGTTGCATTGAAACAGGCCTGGTATGAAGTGGTGTTTACCCGTCAAGCTACAGGGGTAACCCGGAATGGGCCAGTAACCGACAGGGGTAACCCGGAATGGGCCAGTAACCGACAGGGGTAACCCGGAATGGGCCAGTAACCGACAGGGGTAACCCGGAATGGGCCAGTAACCGACAGGGGTAACCCGGAATGGGCCAGTAACCGACAGGGGTAACCCGGAATGGGCCAGTAACCGACAGGGGTAACCCGAAATGGGCAAGTAACCGACAGGGGTATCCCGGAATGGGCCAGTAACCGACAGGGGTAACACGGAATGGGCCAGTAACCGACAGGGGTAACACGGAATGGGCCAGTAACCGACAGGGGTAACCCGGGATATGTCAGTGGAGTTATCACTCTGATAACCCAGCAAGCAGAATAAGAGGCGTGGCCTTATTATTTATATCACTCTGATAACCCAGCGGGTAGAATAAGAGGCGTGGCCTTATTATTTATATCACTCTGATAACCCAGCAAGCAGAATAAGAGGCGTGGCCTTATTATTTATATCACTCTGATAACCCAGCAAGCAGAATAAGAGGCGTGGCCTTATTATTTATATCACTGATAACCCAGCAAGCAGAATAAGAGGCGTGGCCTTATTATTTATATCACTCTGATAACCCAGCAAGCAGAATAAGAGGCGTGGCCTTATTATTTATATCACTCTGATAACCCAGCAAGCAGAATAAGAGGCGTGGCCTTATTATTTATATCACTCTGATAACCCAGCAAGCAGAATAAGAGGCGTGGCCTTATTATTATTTATATCACTCTGATAACCCAGCGGGTAGAATAAGAGGCGTGGCCTTATTATTTATATCACTCTGATAACCCAACGGGCAGAATAAGAGGCGTGGCCTTATTATTTATATCACTCTGATAACCCAACGGGCAGAATAAGAGGCGTGGCCTTATTGTTTACTTCACTCTGATAACCCAGCGGGTTACCATGGTACCGTACCTTCCAGTGGATCCCTGGTCAGACCCAGCTGCATGATGATGTAACGGGGGATGTCAGTCTTGATGACCTGGCCCACCTTGGCGTGGCCCTCCGCCGCCTCCAGACGATGAAGGAACTCCTCCGGGTCAAACTCCTGTTGGGGTGAAAACACAAATGGATATTCAGCTGTTATGACTCACGGCATCATGTTTGACACGTCTGCTTGCCATGGCTTTAAGGAGGAAAAAATATGTTTCAAAAGAGAAATGGGAGCTGTAATGCCAGGATGTGAATCCTACCAGGCACTCCAGTAACCGGGCCGGCCGAGAGATGACAATGAGAATCATCTTCACCATCTTGACGATGACGGACACCTCCTCACTCTCTGAGCGCTCATAAGCCTAGTAAACAAGACAGGAGCAATGAAAAGAGAGATGCAGCATGTACCCGGTATATCCAGTCACCATATTTTATTTAATATTGATGGTATTCAGTCAGAGACGACACACACGGAACACAATCACACTTTGCAAGTGAACATACATAAATGTTTTGCCGAAAACAGAATGAAAATGTTCAAAACTCAATCCCATCCTGACAGCCACTGAGATTCACCAGAATCAAGAGATGTTACATGTTGAACATAAATACTGCATCAGAACTTCAGTGAAATTATACAGGACAGAGACAACAAAACGTAATCACTAGACAACGCAAAGCTCCAACCACAGATGCCCTGAAGCTCCATCCCAGAGCATGCTGGCCAAAATGCGCCTCAGTTGGGGCACTTTACCTCATGCAGTAGCTTCTCGAGTTTCTCCTGCAGCTCCATAAAGTAGCGTGAGGTTACCAGGCCCATCTGGGACTTGTCAAGGCAGTCGCGGGCCAGCTCCACTAGCTGGTGCTGGATGAAGCCAAGTACACCGTCAGCTAGAGGGAGGTGGCAGTCTGGTGAACAGTCAGCAAGAATGTCCAGCAGACGGCCCTCCATCTGGGCTGTGGCCTGGAACACGAAACAGATTTCACTTGAACGCAATGTCTCTGGAATGAGTCACGATGCACTTCAATTACAGAAAATAAAAGCACTCAAAAGTGAATTAACAGCCTGAAAAGGTGCATGGAAAAGTAGTGAGGTGATTTATAGAATTCGAAAAGATTATTGGATGAGTCAATGTGCTAAAGGGGGGGAAAAAATACCTACCTTGGGAAAGCGCTCTTTGTAAACGTGATTCATCATTACAATTTCATTATCAAACATGCGACATGTTCGACCGGGACTGGAGGAAGAGAGAAGATAAGACGTCTATCAATTTCTTCATCATAGCACAAAGAATCGATGACTACCGGCACGTGCATTCTCATTTATCTATCCTTCAACCTTTCTCTCTCTTGGCTGCACTCATCTTCTTGAAGACTATCAAATAAAAGTCAATTTATTTAAAGCAAACCAGATGTTATAAGCGTGTGACTGACACATGTCTTTTTCCGACTTTAAATGACAACACTTGCCCAGCACAATTGTAGGCTTTATCAACGACAGCATTGCTAGTAAGACACGAATAAACAGCGCTGCTGAAAAAGTTAAATATTGCTCTCAAGAAAAACATTACATCTGTGCTCGAAATACCAAATAGTATGATGTTGAATGTCTCAAACTATTTCTTCCACACTGGCTCATTAAAGACAAATATTAGAGTGTGGCCTCTGATATGACCTGTCAACATGTTCTGCTTCTTTCCCAACTGCTTGCTCAATCAAATGTTAGCACATCAACACATGGAGAAGTTCATTGTGATTGTTTGATCAACAACCTGAGTAGAGCTGGCAGGCGACTGACCTGCTAAGAGCGCTTGCTTGAGTATTGAACCTTGGCACGTGACACTGGCACAAATGGCCTTGTCTTAAGAGTACAAACAGTTCTAACCGTTGGTTTGCACAGGACTAATGTCACATTGCACGTCGCCTGCCATTAAACACGTTCCACCACGAGGAGGAAATTAGAGACTGTCGTAGTTTTTGAGCCTGTCAAAGCTTGTGACGCAGAAAACTAAACCACACACAGACTCCCATAGGCGCAACTAACACCTACTCTGCAGCTAGAGAGCGGATAAACGTGTGCTAATGTGAGGTTGAACTTCCTGACTAGAGAGCAATGTGACGTAACACAATAAGGCCAGCCAGAACCTAACTACGCAATTTCCTGACGCAGTCACAATAATAACATTTAATTGTCACACCAAAAAAACATTTGATTAGAATTTCATTGTTATATTTTTCATTTAATGCTACCATTATAGTGCAAGCTAAATTAAACACAGAGGATCTGGAGATGGTTCTCAGATTTGGTGGAGGAGGTGTTTGTGCTTTTGATGGCCGCCTTTCTGGAGCAAATATGACAATTTGCCCCAAACTACTGGGCACACCGCTTTCATTTGGCATAAAAACCAAAATGCAGTGCAGTCGTGTTTGGCTTTGGAACCACCACTAAATCCATGTTGTCAACAATTGTTCTTTTGAAAATGGAACTGCACAGTAACAACAATAAAGTTATCCAGTGCATTGAGATGTTTGACCTCTCACTCTGCTGCACATATTAAGGCCAGTTATTTGAAATAGCTTAGAGAAAAACTAAAAGTATGTAGGCCTTCATGTAAATGCCGGGGGATGATTAACTTTATTTTCAGATATTAAAATGTAATGGGACGGACATTTCGATCTATGCATTTAAATACGCATTAGCAACCAAATTAGATTGTTCCAGATGTTTCTTATTAAGCAATGTTGTAAAATGACATAATGTTGCATTGCAAAACAATTTTAAAAGGGGTTTAAACATACTGACATGAAACAGCAGATGACCTCCCATAAATTGTCTGTGCCTATAAGTTTACGTTGTAACGTTGAGCTGTCAGATGTTCGTTTGCATCTCTGTGCTGGACATCCTAACTGACTAAAACACATATAAACTGCATGAAACTTGTTACGGCATTTATAAGATTTACTTAAAACTTCCTTATTCAGATTGTAAATATGTGCAAAAAGATTGTCAAAAATAATCACGATCAGACAATGATACAATAATTGCGATAGACCCAAATATGTATAGTAGATCCAAGCCTTTAAGCGCACATAGACAAAAAAACAGTGTTTGTGGAAATTCTCTTAACTATCTTCCACAATAAAGTCACAAAGAAATCTTAACATTTCCACTATTTTTAAGTGTTTTCCAATTAACTTAAACTAGGTAGTGCCCATTCAATAATGCCCAAGGAACTCGAACAACATCTTTTTTTGGAGTGGAAATGTGGAATTGTGAGAATGCCTACCTGAGACTGCGTGAACGAACACGGGCAGGGGGCGGGGGATTCCCCTCATCTTGCACGCTCTCTGTGCTCCGGAAGTGTTTGAACAGAAAATGGAGGTCATCGGCCGTGGGTTGTAAGGGCAGCTGGTGCAAAAGCTCTTGAGAGGAGGATGACGACTAGAGAGGAACAAAGAAAAAGGAAGTGGACCATAAGAAACACATTGGACACAGAGGAAGTGGAAAGTGACAAAAGTTTAGGACAGTGAGCGAAATCTGGATTTTTTAAGTTATTTTGCTGTAAATCCCACAAGGCACGGAGAATTCACCAACAATAACAAGCTGGAACTTTGTAAATATTTGTGTTGCAATCAAATCACAACTTCACCCATTTTAACACAATTATGCATGTTGACTACAAACCTACTGACAGAAGTCAGCAAGTCATCAGAATTGCTTAGCTTTAGAGATTAACACGATCATGGCAAAAAGATGTGTCCCTAATCCTCATCCTTTTCCCTAACACTTTTCCCCCAGTTTGTAGCAAGCTGTCATCTGAAATTATTTGAAAATGACAGCTTAGAAGATGAAGTAGATCATCGCTGAAAATAATGTATTTTTAAATAGCACATGGCAAAGCAACAAGAGCCTATCAGACACATGATGCTTAGCAGCTGAACTGTCTTTGAACTGTCCAAGATGAAAACTGGAGCAGGGTCCGTGCCTAGCACTACATAAAGAGTTCACTGACACTGGGCAGTAAATGGGGCATTGTGTGGGGAGGGATGGAATGACCTCATTGCCCAAGTCATGCATTTAGTCATACAAAAAAGACAGAACATAGGGGTCTGAATAAAATGTGCATCCTAGTAAACAATCACAAGAGCCTGACATAAAAAAGCATAATCATGAATATCCACACTGACTATCCCGGACGAGACCCCAAAACGTGAACATTTGGTAAATATGTTATTAAAAGCCTGGTTCTGGTTTGGCACTACTTGACAGTATTTTAAAATAATTGAAAATCTGCCAAATTCATGACAAATTAAGTGAACGTTTAAAGATGCTTCCCGTTAATTTTATTTTCATGAAAGGTCTTTGTCATCTTAGTAGTTGAAAAGATGCAATCAACAACGATTTCTGGCCAGTGGTTATAAAATGTATTATTTCAATTCTTTGCAAGGACAACCACTTAAATATTTAAAAACTTGATGATAAAGACCACTTACAGACACAGAGGAGCTGGGGGGGTTAGTGCCATATCCAGATGAAGGGACTGAGGCCACCGACCACCTTCGCCCATCCGCTCTGAAAGAATGACGAGGGGAGAAAAAAAACGTCAGAGCATTGTGATGTCTACCACATCATTTAGTGACGATGTTATAGTTGAACCGTTAAGATTCTGAATGTGTTAACAAGAGGTATAATTTCAAAATCAACAACACAATTATTAAATACTTTCCTACCGTTCCGTGCGGGCCAGGTGACTGGTTCATCACATGACAGAGAGATGGAAAACAAACAGTCAGTTACACAATGAAGCTTTCAAAAACCACCGTAACAGCGCACAGCCTGAAGTCATGGTGCTGAACACATGCAATTTGCGATCAACCTAAAAAAAAAGCCATGATCACAAAGGCATCGTCTTATCACATACAACTATGTAACACGAATAGGTTCCATTCACATTTGGCAATGCATTATGCACAGATGTTAGTTTGCCATTGCCGTTTTCTGGGATGATAATCAGAGGTTCAAAAAGTAAACACATTTAGGCAGACTACCCCTTTCTGAAAGGCCCAATAGAGGGCTCCTTTAAATAGGAGGTGCTCATCAGCGTCTATACTGCACCAACTGAATCACGGACAGCTTCTTTTTTCCAATAGACTGCTCCCACAGACCTAACCACATTTTTGCCATACAGATTCATATTTGCTGCTGACGGAAACATTCTTACTCCAACCTGACGGACAAATTGCAGCACTTGCCACTTCCCCATACAAGCTACTATTTTTGTGTTAGTATTGTGACATTATTACTACTAGTTATTTCTGTATATGTAGTCATTTTTTTACTATATTTAATATTAATATTGTTGTTACACCATTGCAGGGGAACCGGCAAGTAATATCATGACTTCTGGCGGCTTGTGTGCCATTATGACTAATATAAACATCAGCTGATGAACAAGAGGGAAACAATGCAAATTCATGCAAAATAATTGAATAAAGGATTTGCCATTCATTAGTACATAAATATAATGTAAACAAAGGAATGCATTGGATATAAAGATACAGAAACCGTGCATTCTTTAACATCTATTCCACTGTAATTAGGAGAGCAGAGACAGCATGTTTCGTTTACAACAGAAAGACTCAAGACTCATGCACGCACTTGCTCTGTTAGCGTTTCAACACGCTCAGAATTCAAATGACTTCGATAGCTGGGGAGAAAGGAAAAACATCACAACATCCCTCATTAATGTTCGTCTGAGCCTCAGCCTAAACCTACACAACATCTTTTGTTGTGTGTGTGTGTGTGTGTGTGTGTGACATGGACATGCTCCAACACACCAGGGTCTGTACCGAGGCACACAAAGAGAAATGAGACAATGCCAACGAGACCCAGAAAGCATTTAAAGTAATCCTGCAGGTCCACATCTCCATGCAGCATTCAGCAGAAAGAGTTTGAACAGCTTCTGGTCAGAGATGTGCTGCAGACATCTTAATGGAAAAAATACAGTACATAGGCTCGGTTCCAAAGGGTTCGTTCCAGAGGTTTTCTTTGGGGGGTAAAGGGATTTTGCTCTCCCTGCTTTAACGGAAAGATAGTTCCAGTGCCGAAGTGCCAGCACCTCACTAAACTGGGATGAGCTTGAGACCAGATGAGAAAGAACAGAGACCACGCTTAGGGTTAAGGGATGTGGGGCTTGTTCATCGACTGAGGCAGGGTTAGTTCCTCTTGTTGCTCTGTAAAACACTGTGGTCTTGTAGAGGGCGTGTGAGCTTCAACAGCAAACAATTCAGTATGCGAAGACACAGTGAACATGGTAGAACCCCAGGCAGGCTGCAGAGCCCTAATTAAGTTGCAGAGTTTCAGTGACACAAGCAGAGAGCCATACCACCAGCAAGATGAAGAAGTACACCAACAGGTTCCTGATTAAGGTTTGCTGTAGACCGTAAGACTGCATGAGTGACTCACAGCCTTGACGTTTGTGAAATAACTTTGGGGTGTTGCTCAGGGCCTCGTCTTACACTTCTGAAAAACAACTCACACCCCCCAGTCTCATAAACGGCGGAGATCCCGGTTTGATATTTTGCTTTCGGTTTCATCCAGCAGTTCAAGAACAGCTGTAGAATACATATAGAAATGCGAAATATATACATTTCAGTGCAATTTCAACAGTAAAAATATTCCCTATAATTGGCGGCGTGATCAGAGTAGATTTCCAACAATAGTTTTATCATTGGCCGTCTGCCCCAGTAACAAGAGCAGTATATTAACTATTTCAGCACACTAATTCATACACTGCGTTCACACTGGCATCAAAGGTATGCAGGCAAATTCAAGCATGTGTTGCAGGTCAGTGGAATCCTGTGCAACATTTCCAATGAGATTCACCCCACACTACTCTACTATCTAGTTACACTGATAACCGTAAAAATAAATAAAATATAAAACCATTGCCTCTACGGTCTTAAGCACGACTGGGTTGCACCGGTTTCCCCAGTCTTCCATCCCAACAGCTCAGCGTTGGCTCACAGCGAAGCGTGATAGACTTGGTTGTAAAGCGTGTTCTGACAGCACACAGCCATAAGTGAGCACACCGTGGCCGTACTCTCCATTTAACTGCACTGACAAATGCCACGTCCCATTTCCCATTAGCAGCCTGGAACCATGTGGCTGGTTTCAATCTAAAGCACTGTCCTCTTTGCCTCTTTGATGTTTCTGTATTCATTGCAGTTGTCATTGTAGTCGTCATTGTAGTCGTCATTACAACTAGACACAAAATAGACTATTTTGGCAACTAGGTCTCGAGTGGGGATGGAAAGCAATGTGCATTTCAACAGATGAATTGCACTTCTGCATTTTTGCCAGTAGGAAATTGTTTACAATAATGCCAACAAATTAAAAGTAACATTGAAAATAACTATTAAACCATTTAATATCTTACCTGCGTGCGAATTGGAAGTTGGCTGAGGTACTAGATGAGACATTTCGGGGACTTTCTTGGGGACTACTTCCTGCTGAAAACACAACTAGGCATTTTTAATAAACACACATACAGTTTTCAAATTGACGGGATATATATACATCATATCCCGTGTGCCAATCCATTATACAACACGTCCATCTCCCTCCATAGCAACTTTTTAAAACTGCCTGGGCAACCGGTTTATCTTGTCCGTCTGCTTCTACAAAAAAAATATATAATAATACGTATCGCCAATGTGTCAATCAACACTAAAGCATAAACCATGCATTTATTTCACAATGTCTACTGTATATCATATGTTTCACCCCGCTGAAGCCCTACAGAACCATCCAACAATATGCAAAGAAACTTTATTGGCTACTAGCGCTTCAAAACTAAAGCTAGGGCAACTGCCAGATTTTTATTTATCCGTCTCAATTGAAAATAATAACTATCCCTGAAAATCTCACGGGGTTATTTGTGGCAGTGTGTATTGTGCTCTGCCAGAATAATGACCTGAAGTGGTCAGACAGGACTGCAATCTCATCCCCATCACATTTCAATTGGTCGGCCGTGTATTTATCATGCAGTGATTGGTCAGGTACCGCACGACCACAGTCCGTACCTGTGGTGAGGGGGAGGGGTGAGAGTGGTCGTGAGAGGGTGGGTGACGGCGTCCCAACTGCCAGACTCCTCCTCTTGTTGTTACGGCAACTACGCATGGGGGGGAAAAGATATATAAACAGTTATCTTTTTTGTGACAGAGGACATTGTGTAGGTGAACCAGGGAGTATATCTTGTCTGTTATTGGAGGGCCACACTCTGCCTTCAGATCTTTGTGTCCATGTCTCCATAGCTCAGGTGGATTTACAGATGGGATAGAAACCATTGAGTTTTTGATTGACTGCTCCCAAGCCCCATCGCGGTTGCTGTTCTGCCTCAATGCCACTGAAATACCAATGCCATCATCTGATTGGCAGTGACCTAAAATAACAGACACTTGGAAACTGAGCGTGACATTTTCAGGTCGGCATTGAGATCTGACACATCCTCTCCTCCCATAGACATGCACTTGGAGGGTTATTCGTTTAATGACCTGAACTTGACTCAAAATCCACTACGCATCAGACCTGGGCAATTTCAAAATGAAAGAAAGATGTCTAGACTAGATCAAACATAATCAACGCTACTAGCAGTACTATAACTCCTGTACATGTTGCTAATCTACATGCATACAAACAGCATAAGGGTTTGGGGGTTTACCACCCAAATGTAGACTTTGTCAAAGATGGAATTTATTAAAATGTTGCCATCATAATCCAACCCCTAACCCTAACCCCTATAGCAGATAAAAATGGTGCTAATATTAAGATAAGAATCAACTGATCCACTCATCGGTTACATTCTAAAATATCTGATGCTGTTTATAAAAAAATAGCATTGCCAAATGTTAAGGGGAAAAAAGCCTGGACAGGCAGACTTTCGAGACATTGAGAAAACTATGTATAATATCTTTAATGAATTTCCTTCCAATTTCTGAAAATCCGTGAGAACCCAGAAGACACAACAGATGGTACCTATCGCTGATCAAAATGCAATTGCTGACGGTTTTAATTGCAGAAGATGATCCATCAAAAATACCTGAAATGAAAATATTTGTGCAGAAACACGTATCAATGGTTTTCAGTGAGTCTGTTCACTATTGACCTTCACCACTGTAATAGACAGTAATAAGATGACATGGCTAATACGCTAGCCACATTGGTTAGTGCTGCTCCAATTGACCTGGCACTTTATTGTATGTACCACTGCATATTGGGGACACGTGTCGCCAGACCCATTGCAGTTGGGCTACAGAGGCAACAGGTCTGTGGATGACACGATCAACATGGGTTTCCACATCATTCTCCCGCATCCTGACTCCCCGGAACCAATGCCAGAATCCTCTTTATGGACAACAGCTCTGCATTAAACACCATTATCCCAGCCCTACTTCAGGCTAAGATCTCCACCATGAGAGTAAATTGTAACTATGGCTTTCTTTCCAACAGAAGGCAGCACATGAGGTTGGGGAAACACTGGTCAGACCCTCTGACAATCAGCACTGGCTCCCCTCAAGGTTGCGTCCTGTCCCCTTCTCACTGTACACCAACAACTGCACCTCCAGTCGCAACTCTGACAAACTTCTGAAGTTCTGTGGAGCGGGACCCCTGGATGCAAGCTGCCGTCTCTCAAAAACCTGTTCAAAGCCAGGTCACCGAGAAAAGACCCCTCCCATCCTGGTAATGAACTATTCAGAACTCTCCCCACTGGCAGACGTCTGAGGACCAAAACATCTCGCCACAAGAACAGCTTCTTCCCCAAACCTAACTAAACGTTGCTCTTATTTTGCACAACTGTATATACAACTAGATATTGCAATTTTGCACAATTTGCAACTAGAACCTGGATATTTGCACTGTTCGCGTAAGTTTTAAAAAGTGTGTTCTAAATACTGCAGCTAGGCGTCAGAACAAATTGTGTAAACAGACTTGCCGAATAAACCGGATTCTGATCCGAATGTCTAAATTCACATCCCAGAGGCAATGGTAATTAAGTGATCATCTTCCTTTCTCAAAAAATTGCATTTTTAACAGACTAAAATCGTGTTTTAGACCCGGACACAGTGTTACCACAGCCACTAGACTAGATGTAATTGATGTTGTCTTAGCCTTAGATGAGAAAGGTTCCTGTGTAGTTCTGTTTTGGTGTACCTGTCAAAGGCGTTTCATACAGTTGGTTTCTCCTACAGGATGAAATTATGTATGTCACGTCAGCATAGGAAAAAATATTACTATGCCTCTGCATCAGTACTCAAATATTGGTGATATACTATAAATTCATGCCTCAGCACTCAAATTTTGAGATGCAGTCTAATATTCTGCCAAACATTTAATCGTTCGCACTCATCACTGTCTGTTACACACGCTTCAGAGAACTGGTAGTCAGACATCTAGAAGGGCCAGACATTCGTTGATATTTTTTTATCTAAAGCAGTAATAAAAAAACGTCTGACAATCTAACAACTAACAAACGTAGAAAATGAGTTGGAACCACAGCAGTTTGCAAACATGCTCTTAAGACTGGATAGTGCTGGAGATACAACAGGCCTATTCAGAACTGGGGGGAAATGCCGAAATATTTTGCCCCCACACTCATGGAATGCCATTCAGAGTGATCCTAAACTAAATGTTTTAGCGCCTATACAAAATCGTACATATATTATAAATGCTTCCTTTATTGTCAAATAGGATTGTTTTCCTTAATGTTTTTTTATTTTCATGTACAATGCGTTTTATTTGTGTAATACCGAGCTCAGCTGCAAGAAACCTTGGTCTCAGTTGATTTGTCAGTATAAAGCATGGTAAACAAAAAGAGAAATTGAAAGTATCACTGTGCATATTTATCAACAAGTTTAACCCTCATGCTTATAGGGACTTTGCACAGGGCCATACATAAGGAAGTGGAATTAGGAGGCAGAGATTTCTCATAAACAAATAGGTTACCTTGAATGAATGCTTGGCTGCTGACACTGACCTCAGACACACCTTGTGATTTGTCCACAAACACTGGCTGTATTCTCAAAGGTAAATGTCTGTACGTGGAATTGTTTAGGGAAGTACAGACACCCAACTCAAATATGTGTTTGTGCATTTTCGTTCTCTTTATGTGCATTAAATTGAGCAGCAACACCCTATGGACAGCTGCATCTTCTGCAGTTCAACACACAGACAGGCAACAATAACCGCAGTCTACAATGGCCACGTTTCTCGATCAAGAAATTAGGGCGGATGTAAGCCGACACATTAGTTACTGTACAGCCACAACAACGAGGATCTAGGCTGAACAATAACATGAAAACGAAGGCCAATTTGGCCACTTAGTGAATGAAAAGTGACTTTGCAATTGATGAGAATCATCGGCGAAAAAATGTGCCTATTAAAGACGACGTAATGTTCCATGAATAGCGACATGACTGTGGTCTGATGATAAACCTTTGACTCAGTCAATCACAATTCAAGAAATACTTCATCCTTATAGGTGACGCTGCTCGGGAAAACAACCGCAAATGCACTGCCGATTCAATTTGAATGATCGAGAGATTAAAACGTTACAATTACCCTTTTGGTCTTTTCATCATGGCCCCATTTACAAAACTTGTCTTGTAGCTGGGCAACACGGTCCAGTAGTAATTCTGATCTGACATGACGACGACGGATGCAAAGTAATATTTGTATCACGTTTGAGAAGTTAACCGTATCCTGGAAACATAGTTGTTATTTCCTCCGAAGTGTTGGAGAGACTTGGCTTCTCGGTGCCCGAAACCAGAAACTCCGACGGGTAGGCAGTGGCGCTAACTGGTTCCATATCGTGGCATTTTGCAGGTTCAATTACAGCTGTAGACAATATGTCTACACCACTTTATTTCTTCTCGCTGAATCTTTGGAGCGCAGTCAGTTTTTCGCAGAGTGCGTAGTGGAATTTGCCTCTAAAGAAATCACCAAAAACATGTTTACTGATTGGCAACAAAGTTTACAGCAGCAGCTAACAGCGCGCAGATTGTGTCCAGTACGAACCCGTTGGAGGAGGGGTTACCGCCGGAGGGAGGAAGTGGTCATTACGCGCTGTGTAAAATAAAGCAGATCGTGGGATATACCTAAACATAGGTCTCTATGTTTAAATCAATTGAATGCAATGTCGTGTGAGGTATTATTAAAACTATTTGAAAAAGGTTCAGACAAAATTATAATATTACCTCTATTGACAAAAACTAGGGACATACTTTTACAAAATAAGCCTGGGCTAAATTAGAAAAAGGAACAAGGAAATGTAATCCATTTTTATGTGGCCTTACAATCAATCTGTGCTTGAAGTTTCTGCTCTAAAACCGTTCAAATGTACAGCCATATCTTACAGCAACAATCCAATGAAAAATCAAGTGAGTTGAAGATCAGGGGTATCTGCACCAAACAATTCTGCTACTGTAAAAATACAATTCTTGGAGTATCCTTTATTTGAAGTTTCAAATAACCTATATAAGTTCTTCAATTAAAATGTCAAAAGGTATTTAGTAAATAACTATTTATTGTCAACTCAAACTCCATACAACCATCCTACCCACTCACTCAAATCTACCCCAAAAGGTTATTTCAATGCTTTTACACAGAACCCCAAAAAATATTTCCCTTAAACAATTTTAAAGGGTTCTTGGACAAACGTAGGTTCAAGCAAGGGCTCCCCAAGAATCATAGAGTCTCTCCAACAATTTACTTTATGCAATCTGGTCCATACTGGTCAATTATCATTGACAACTGGACTTCCCAGCTAGTCGCCATCTAGCAGCTCAATCTACCACAGACTTAATTATTATTTTTTCTTTAAGTTTATAACAGCATAATATGTTTTATATAACATACATTTGTTCTACTTTGGATTTGATTCTTTCAGTTTTTGGGGGATTTTGTATGGATCGACAATAAGATCATTACAATTGTTGTTCAGACTGCGGTCTATCTGATCTTGCATGACTTCTATATTTTTGTGCAGCCTATTATTTTTAAGAACAAAGTATATTATATCAGCTACCTACAATTGTTGCAAAAGAAATGGCCTATTCAAAGTTTTCCACCCCCTTCTTGGCAAAACTCTGGGTACAGAGTGTTCCACCCCCTCCGGCTCCAGGGGTCAAAGGCCAATACACATTTCACAAAACCAAAGACTGAATGTGTCAACAATCTACAGAAACTCCAACCAACATCCATGATCTGACCACCACAACAGCCCTTCCAACTAATTTCATCGTACTGGACCCAAGAACAACGTGCAGGTATTTTTTACCTACACCAGTACACTCCAGTTCAGTGGTTAGGCCTAAACAGATCTGCCAGACAATCTCTCTTTCAGTCAGGCTAGCTTTAAGGCAGAGGCCTACCTGATTTATCATGACAATTATTGAATGAATTGGATTTGACCGACATGTAATTGAGAAATATGAGTATAATTAATGTGCCATTTTCTATTAAATTAAATGATTTACATTCATAAAAGGGATATTCCACCATGTGGAAGTTAGCTGAATTACAGCAACAACACATTCAAACAGCACGGTATCGCCTGACTAGGTTACAAATACATAGTTGCATATTTAAATTGCAAAATGACACTTGTTTTCTCACTTGAAACAAATATGGCGTGAATTGGGAATTAAGGAGAGATGTGTTGTGGAGCCATTAAAGGATAAGGACTACTAACAATTTGATTTTTTTTTAGAAATGATCTTTTGTATAAAGCCAATTACTGTTTGTTACCATGTAAAAACATCCCATTTAAAATTACTAAAGACTTTTCCTTAATGTTTTGAACTATAATGGGTTTCCTTTATAGGAGTGGTTCACCACTAGCCCTTATTGATTTCAGCTGTGACACTACATACACCCATATCAGTCAATTCATAAGCACCTTTTAAGAAGATTTTTTTCCTCACACGAAAGCACCAAGTGAATGTCTGCCACTGTGAATAAGCAGTTTGACGAATAACAACACCATGTCCACCATGTCACAGCCATTGGGGTTTCATTCAACAATGCCACAAAAGCAGGGAAAAGCAGTGGTGCTCTAGAGATACTTACACGATCCCTCTTCGTGGAAGGCTCAGCTCTTTCTGGAATTAAAAAAGACACCATCGATAAATATGGTGACAAAAGCATTGGGAATGGGTAGGTTAATATGCACATTTAATCCCTGAACCGTGGAACCAAATTAGTAATTTCCCTGAGGCAAATATAAAACATTGTTTGACGGAGGAGGCCTTTGTTCATTCTTTCAAATCCCATCCACATTGAATATGAATCAGTTTGTTCACCAACCATAGCCAGTGATGCAGAGTGAAACCTTCATGTAGGCCTACTACCAAATCTGATGTGAGAACAAAATAGCTCAGACTGAACATTGTCCGCCCTACGTTTCCACATGAATGGCAACAAATTATCCAAATTGTTTTCTTGGTGCCGAAGCCCTTGTGCGTAGACCCATATGAACATATAATACAAGTACATAACACATACATAAAACATTTTGTGTCTCAGTGTTATGACTCAGGACACTAAAAGTTATTGGAGATTAATTAAGGTAGTGCAACCAAGATTAACCGAAATGTCTTTTCAAATGGAACAAGAGCCATCAGAGGAATTTAAACAGCCAATAATCTGAGTATTTGGTTGAAAAAAAACAACAACATGCACCTGTGTCACAAGGACTAGGATTGACTCATCCATAGTTGAAGTACATACGTGGACAAAAAAGGAAGCCCCTCTACTAATATCATTAGTAATAATGCATCCTTGAATCCATTGGGGCTCAACGCCCAAATCACCACAGCAACACCTTGGCGTTAAGTCAATACAGTAGTCTAGGTGATTGTGTACCAGATCTGCGTCTAGACGCTGGGCTATAGGCAATACAGCATGCAGCCATAAACATCATTATGAAAATGACCTTTATTTTAAAGAGTGGGATCTGTAGGATGTGGTGCCATCCAAAACAAACGTTCGGGTTAAATACATTTATGTATGCATGCATTCACTTTTCACATTCACAATCACAAACACAATGCCACCCTTACTGAAAATCACGCTTGTGTGCAAACGCTATTCTGCCCCGCAGACAATTTGAATGTCGCAAAATACATGAGATGTAATTTTATCTAGATATAAATCGTCATGCGATATTGATTGTGAATACTTTGATGGGCCAAAATCTGCGCCCAATGTAAACAGATTAACCGCATTCGTTTATTAAATAGTAATCACATTAACACATTATCTATAAAATGCAATGAGGAAAAAAAACAGCATGCCTGGTATAACACGGGTCAGCTGTGTTACCTATAGCATGACTAACACAATATAATCAGCGTTATTGCATGGTCATGGTTTTTACCTGCAGTCCGCGACGTCTCAGAATGTTTGGCTCGTCCATAGCAAATCAACTGAGGAGAATTTCCCTGCTCATTTTCACAATGCAACTACTGCGTCCTCTCGTATCCTACTCATTTCGGTGTCTGAGTAAAAGCTGCACAAACCTCCGTCACGGAAGCGATTCGTGGTCTCGTCCAAAAACCGAGGATCTTGTTTAATTGTCTGGGTCACCTGACCAGGGGTGCGAATTGGGAATTTGAGTAAGGAGAGTCTAAAGACAAAAGCCACCGGGTGGCACACTGGCACTGGGCACATTCATCTGGCAAGTCTCGGTCCATGTAGAATCATTCAGCATATTAGCCCATCCGTGCTTTTCCTGACCCTGGCACACTTGTTGAAAAAATAGTCCTGGGGTTGTTTATCAGGGTTGTAGGCATTTTGTATTAAATCAGAACAATCCAAAATTATTTTTTACATTCGCTGCATAATCAGTTCCGTGTTGACAAAGGAGCAAAGATAAGTCTGTAGAAATGTAGACGAAAAATATAGCACAGCCCATTGCCATTATGACTGCAAACTAACATTCAGTCGACATTGAACAACCGTTTGAATTCATACATCTTGAATATCTGTGCCTCCTCCCTCTAAGTGGCACCGACACATTTTCCGAGAACAATGCCTGTCTTGTCAAGTTGTCACACGTTCATATATGTAAGTCGGTTGGGTGAATCATTCGTTGTTTACATGTTTTTGCTGGTTTTGAGTGCTGGTTTCAAACTGCGCAAAACCCCTAATTAAAATCTCTGTCTATAAACATTAACATACCGAACATTTTGATGTTAAAACTGTCCGTCGTCTTGATGTTCAATGGTCATCCCAAGTCATTTATAGTGACGTTGTGTACATTTTCCATCTCCTCGTCAAGACAGTTTCACTCCATATAGTACCAATACCACCAATAATGTCATTGCCAAGTCCGTTTACACAAACACATAATTTGTTTTTGCTCGTTACTCAGTAACGGATGCGAACATGCCAATCAAGGTCAGTTTCGCATTTTTTTTTCTCGTAATCTTTTTTATAACATGTAGCCTAGATTTTTTTGTTTTGTTCAAATATTACCAAATTCACCTCTCCCAATTTTCTAGACGTGTTAATGCCAAACTGTTTAACTTATCACACTGCACAACCAAGAAATAGGCATTTTCTCTCGCCTACGGGATGGGAAGAGAGCCGACTGTCCAGTAAACAAATATGGTTGAGCTTGCAGGTATCTCACCTACCACAAGGAGTCGCTAAAGTTAGACAAGTCAAGGCAAAACTGGGTGTGTTCCTATCCATCACAGATGTTGCCGAGCCTATTCACAGAGATCTGGATTTTTTTTAACGTATCATTTATATTCAATATACTATACACTCTAATATAGACTACACTTGCATCGGCTGAACAAAGTCACTTCTTAACCAGCCATCCCTATGTACCACTGCAGAGTTCGTCCTTAACTGATTTGAGTTAACCGCCTACAGAGGACAACTGCAACACGTTGTGCGGTCTTCAGAAAAGGTCATCGTTGGACATCTACCCTCGATCCTGGTCCTATGGTCATCTAGAGATATGAAGAATGCAAGCAAGATCCTACTTGACCACTCGCACCTGGCCATCCGCTGTTTAAAAAAACAGACGGCAAGTACAGTTCTATGTTGACCCAAACATCGTGGCATCTTAACAGTCTCTTTAACCACATTGTTGTTGTGGCCCGAGCTCCCACGCCACATGTGCTGCAGAAATAACCGGAAAATGCTCATCACCTCACCGCCACTAGAGGGAGATATGGGGCAGTTTAACAGCACTTCACTAGACTTCCTCAATGGCAGCAACATACCACAAGATCAATGGCCCACTGCCTCTTTATTGTACAATCTCAAATTGTACACACAACACAACAACAGTGCAGATCTTTGTGAATGGAGCGGGAAGGTGCCACTGCCTTTTAAGTTGGCACGGCAACGCCAAGTCTTCAGTCCTACAGAAGCCCACCTCACGTCTTAATTCAGATTGAACGAGTATAAACAGAAGATTGGAAAGGATAGATCCTGGAGTATAAGTCCACCAATATCACCTTTATAGGGCTCAGACGTCGTCCTGGTTGAGTCACATGCTGGTAAGTATGCGGGGTCTTCTGTATTAGATACAGTGGATATAAAAAGTCGACACACCTGTTTAAATGTCAGGTTTTGGTGATGTGAAATTAGGAGACAAAAATAAATCATGTCAGAACATTTTCCACCTTTAATGTCACCAATAACTTGAACAATTCAATTAAAAAACAAACTAAAATCTTTGAGGGGGGAAAATAAATACCATACAATGACCTGGTTGCATAGGTGTTCACACCCTATTATAACTGGGGATGTGGCTGTGTTCAGAATTAACCAGTCACATTCAAACTCATGTTAAATAGAAGTCCTTACACACCTGACACCATTTAAAGTGACTCTGATTAATATTAAATGAAGGTCAGCTGTTCCAGTAGGATTTTCCTGACATTTTCTTAGTTGCATCTTAGAGCAACATCCATGGTCCGCAGAGAGCTTCAAAAGCATCAAAGGGATCTAATTGTTTGAAAGATATCAAACAGGAGGTCTAAAGCATATATACCATGGAACACAGTGAAAATATGGCACAACAGAGACATTACCAAGAACTGGACGTCCCTCCAAAATGGATGAAAAGACGAGAAGAAAACTGGTTAAGGAGGCTTCCAAAGAGGCCTACAGCAACATTAAAGGAGCTGCAGGAATTTCTGACAAGTACTGGCTATGCTACATGTGACAAAAATGTCCCCGTATTCATCATTTGGTCTATGGGGTAGGGTGGCAAGACGGAAGGCTTTTCTTACAAAAAAAACCATCCAATCCTGGCTGATGTTTGCAAAAAAGAATCTCCCAAAAGCATGTGGGAAAATGTGTTATGGTCAAATGAAACCATGGTTGAACTTTATGGCCATAACTCCAAAAGGTTTATTTGGTGCAAACACAACACTGCACATCACCCAAAGAACACCAGACACACAGTGAAGCATGGTGGTGGAAGCATCATGCTTTGGGCCTGTTTTTGTTTTGCTGGAACCGGGGCCTTAGTCAGGGTTAGCAGAGAACTCGGGAGTTTAGCCACAGCTCCCTGGGGGAAAGGGCTCAACGTAGCACCCCAGATCAGTGGTATTATGGTTAGCCGGAGACGATCGGGAGTAGGAGCAACGAGCCACCAGTGCGGCTACCAGGACCATCTGGTCTGCGGTTCCCCAAAGAACTGAGCACCCCTGAAGCACCCTAAAATACATTTTTGGGGGGAGCTAAAGGGGTGTTCTAGGGAGTACCTGCGCGCTGGACCCAGTCAGCAGGTGGCTCCAGAGTACCATCTTTGACTGGTGCCATCTCCAAGACACCGGGTAAAGCCACCTGTGGATTCAGCGCCACCCACAGTCCTGGAGGCGCAGACAGGGCTACAAGAAGCCCTGGAGCTGCAGCCAAGCCAACAGCATGGCAGCAACCCCTTCCAGCCACCAACCTCCAGGACCCAGAGGCCTCCGAAGGGATTAAGTAACCAGCCCCCAGAGGTGGCTGGGAGGTGGTGGAGGGCGTAGGTGGAGCTGCCAGAGCTGGCCCCTGCCTACAGCAAGTCAGAGCCGTTACCTCCTGTTTCTCTTCCTCCTCCACGAGTACCCCTTTCTTCTTCTCCTCCACGAGAGTCCCCAGACGAGTGGCCCCAGCTTCCTCCTACTCCAGCTTCTGCAAATGGATTTTACCCACACTGCACATATGATGCGTGACAGTAAGAGAGTTATTACAAATACGTAATCTCTCATAGAGGGCTTTACAGCACTGTCATCTAAAAAATACTTAAAAAATAACTATTGCCCTACTGTGGACTTCAAATTGGGCTCCTGAACAGGACGGTTAGCGTTACATCATCAGTTCACAGATGATGAAATCGTTGCAATTTGTCTACCAGTACTGAAAATAGCATGTTCCCTTTGTAAAGCTGACAGTGGGCTAAAGGTTATAAACTCAATAGCTTTCTTTCAGCTCACTGTCGGTCTGCAGGTGATTCATTCTTGCACACCTTTCACACACTTTTGAGTCCCATGGGTGGAATTCACCAAGCACGTGATGATTTCGTCATGTCAGTGATTCATAGATTCAAAATGTGCACTGACCAATAAGGCGTTGTGTTCGCATATGTAGTTAATGTTTACAAGGCTCACATCAAATCGCCAACCCTGTTTTGTAACTTGAGATATATACAGCTTTTTAAATAGGCAATTGATTTCAGCTGATACAGGAAAACCACTGACAGGAATTGTTTAGGATCCTATTAACTTATCTCGCTGTCTTTGATCCAAGGGTACGTGCGTCTTTCCGCAATGACATGACATTGAACTTGAAAGGTCCACATGCTGCAATTTTACACACCTTAGGTGTAATTAGGAAGCCGACTGTGACCGCTTCATTCATGTAAAGACACAAAAGACAGCCACAGTGGAAAGAATGCCAGTCGCACGTGAAGCTTCGTCACAGGGTGGGGACTCCACCATAAACACACTGTCTACTGATCCTACATTGATACTGGATGTATGTCTGAATCCCTCATATGGTTTAGAGGAAGACATCTAAAATGTGAAAAATAAAAGGGACATCACCATCTGTGACTTGTGGTCGGACGCGGTTACGCTTTAACTTTCCTGATAAGGTGAAAAGTGGAGTCATGATGACAGGGGGAGAATCAGTCAGGCAGCAGGCTACACAAACAGCATTATTAATAGATTATTATTGATTACATGATTCACAGTCCTGCATGTCTTTATGCATGTGTGACGGAATCTACATTACATACTCCACACCACAATTATCGGCTGTGAATATTAAATAAATAATGTTTATGCGAATAGAAAATAGCGAATATATGAATGATACGGAAAAAGACATACATGAACGATGTGGATTTCTTCGGTATTTAACTTAAGATGTTTTCCCAGTTTGTGGAACATAATATGTAATATACAGGCAATATAACACCCTGAAGATAATGCATATATGTGATAAAGGAGGGTTTACCTAACATAGACGAGAGGCGTGGCCATGTAGGAAAGGTATAAATAAATGAGCATCTGGAACTTCATTCATAACATTCACAAACCGATACAGGGAGCTCATCAGAGAACAGAGCTACGATGCGTTGCTCAGTACGCACTTTCTTCTCCTGGGCGGCCCTCCTCTCCGGCCTACGACAGGGGGAGTGCTGGCCCAGCCTGGCCCGTGACCGTACACTCCTCCCGAGGCAAGATGAGAGCCAGAGGGCCCTGCTCCTGGAAGCAGTGAAGTCAAGCATCCTGAGCTCCATGGGGATGGAAAAGGAGCCCAGTCCCAGTGAATTGGCTTCTGAGGAGGAGCTGAGGAGCATGCATAAGCTCTATTGGGAAACCATGAGACAGCTGAGAGGAAATGCCAGTCAGGAGGGGGAATCCTGGCAGCTTCCAGGCAGGACCTCTACTGTGCTTCTGCCAGCCACAGGTGAGTCCTCAGCTGTCTGATATAAAAGACACTTAGCTACTGTACTGGTTTCTGGCACAATATCGGAGCTGACGGTTGACATTCTAGCTTCAGATTCTGATCTGACTGCAAGGTATTTTGTTATTATGTGTAGTTTATAAATAGCCTATGCAAAAGGTCAGCGTTAGAAGCCAATGTCAATGGCTTGGACTTTGTGAAAGGTGTGTACCTGTGCACAAAAACCTGGTTGATTCTTACATAAGAAAGGGTGAAAATATTTAAATCAAAAGGTTTTAGGTAATCAAAATATTGGTGAATGTTTTCTTAAATCATTTTTACTGAGAAGAAACAAATTTTACGTTGACAGTGGAAAAATGAAAGAAAAAAACAACATTTTTGAAAGAACTCCAACAAAAGCCTAAAATGTTAACAAAAGCTGGGTGCCAATTCAAAAGCAGATAATAATTATGGCTTTTCCCAGGCGTAGGTTTTAATCGTCAATTTCCGAACAGAACAGATCCATTAACACCTCTTAATAGCGTGGCCCTTTTTAAGTGATGACAGTAATTCCAAGAATTCGAGCATTCATGTAACATTCCTCTCTTTCATCTCTTTCAGTAAAACTACTCAAAGTGGTCCGAAGTGATAAAGAACCTACATCATATGTTCATTGGTTTAAAGCTACATTCCACAAGAACCCAGGCATCAAGAAACAGCTCTCTTCTGCCCGGGCTGAACTTAAACTCTATAGACAGGCATTGGATGACTCTGAAACTGCAGAGCGAACAATTTGGAAAGAGGTCCACATTAGAATCTATCCGGCCAAGTCATTGAATTCTTCCCTATTTATTCCCAAGAAAAGCGTTTTTGAGGAATTTTCCTCGGGAACCAGTAATTTGTCTGTGGACATCAGAGGTGAGGTAGAAACATGGAGAGGGACATTAGATAGCCGGCCTCTGGTTGTGAACGTAGGACTGGTAGTCCAAGAGGGAACTGTCCCCATTAGGAACCCTCAGATGGTCCTGGAAGTGGATCTTGTGGAGCCCCGATCAGCAAGCAGGAGGAGGCCGACTCGCTCCAACAGAGAGGACAACTGTGACAAGGACGGCCGCTGCTGTCGCAAGTCTGCCAACGTGTCCTTCAAGGAGATTGGCTGGTCCGATTGGGTCGTGGCCCCGGCGAGTTACAACATGCACTTCTGTGACGGCTCCTGCCCCCACAACTACAAGCCGGCCAGCATGCATGCGCAGGTGAAGTCCCGCCTTCATCACCTCAACCAGGGAGCGACACCTCGGCTGTGCTGCGTGCCCGCGGCGTTCGAGCCCATGGTCCTTATGCACTACGACAGCCGGGGGAAACTAAAACTCACACCCTTTGACGACTTGATTGTCAGCAAATGTTTCTGTGCCTGAGTTCTGCCGGGCAAGACCGGGCAAAGACTAAACAAATACCCGCTCCTCTCGGTGAACATTTAGACAGATACAGTTTGCTGCAGCGTGTAATTGATGGGATTACACTTTCAAAGGACTGAAGGAAATACCATGTGTCCCATTGTGTTAGCTGCGTTGCTAGCATTCTTTTCAACACGTAAACAAAAGAACAAAGCCAACATCATTCATCTGCCATGGGTTTTGACTGCAAAAGCTGTTTCATTGTCAAGCAAACAAGTTACACTGGAGCTATGGCTCTGTTATTTACTATTTTAGTTATTACAAACAGAAAAGTACATTAGTCTCATATTCCGATATTCTGATATACTTTCTAATTTATGCACACAATTCTATTATTTATTGTAATTTATTGAACAGGGTACAAAACATGTTTGTATTGTTTGTAGTTTATTATGTTACAATGTTATGTTTTTTCACATCACTGTACTGTAAATGGATTGAGTTGAATGTAACACTTGTATTATTTCCAAACATCTTGGAAGATTGTCCGAAGAAAACAATACTATTTTTTACATTTCAATAATGTATATGATACTGACTGTAAATTTCAGACCTTTGTGCTTGAATGTGTACAAACAATTACATTTTTTAAAGAAACAAGTGAAATATGTGTTTGACTAATTCTTTAATAATAGAATATGAATCTAAGATTGCTACAACATAGTGTTTTACTGTTAATTTCTTATCGCGTAATATTTTTAAGTAAGGGTGTGTTATGAGAGATGTAAAAGATATGGAAGCGAATATCTTTGAACTATAGCCTTGAAACAGATTACACTGTGGCCTTGACCGATGAGTGAATGACAAACAGAACAAACTAGCTGCTATTTTAAATGAATGCGAGAAGAGCACAATGACAACATGCATTGTAAACTTGGCACCGGGAAACTATATCTCTAACCAATAAATACAAAGTATTTAGATGCAACATAAAAAAAGGAATATCAAGGTTACTACTGTATCTAGATAACCACAATTCTGTGGTATAGAGATAAGTTAAATTAAACAGGAAACATATAATACCCAAGATACTGTTAATGTTCACATTAACCGTCATAACTATCTGTTATGTCTATGACAACGATAACAAACAATAAACAGGTAGAGGACGACCCACCTGTAGTTTTTCCTTTATCTATCACTTCCATCTAACCAAACAGCGTTTGACAATATAAGACAATTGACCACAGAAAACGTGTATCGTTAATCGCAGGATAAAACCGAGAGAGATTGACAGGATTCATCAATCTCTCATGCCACTGCCTTATCAAGCATCCTATGTTATGAAATAACTTACATGTAGGTATCAATTAGGAGACACAAGTATGTCATTGTGGCTAAACCTCTTTCATGAAAACAAATGTTTACAGGCCCCCACCTGAACATCAATCTAACCACATTTCAGTCTAAACATCATAGGACAATATACCATAACAAGCTTCGGTGTGATTTAGTGGGTGAACAGCCTGCACAGCCTGCAGCTCGCCAGATATGAAAGGCTGATGTGTTTTATACATTATCCCAACCTAGCAGTTATTGTCCATGGGTGCGTTAATAAGTGAACTAAACGAGATCATCAGAGCTTTAATCAGAGCTTTCACAAACACATCTCTCTTGGAAATGAAAAAAAAAATGATAAAAGAAGAGCTACTCCAGTCTGTCCTTTTTTTCCTCCACAGCCAAGATCTGATATTGAAACATTCAATCTTACATTTAGAAGTCTTGTTACCACCGGACGTATACAATTAAAAGGGAATCAAAATGTGAATCAGCCTTCATCACTGTGCAAACCAGGGTGGGTGACTCCAACCGGACGTGGAGTGTACTTTTACAGGAGGCCGGATTAGGTCATATCATTTAAAAATAAGAGTCTCTCACATTCAGGGTCACTCGCTAAGGCATGATCAAACTGATATGTCTCCAACCACAACAACAGCAGAGGTTATCTATGTTACACCGATATTCGCTTCCACTCTGGCGTGTCACTTTGAAAAACACCAAATTAAACAAAATAAACGAGAGCATTCACAGCTGGAACCGTTCTTTCCCACTGGGATGCTAATCGGTTTCAAGCCTGTGTTCGGTGCATATGTCCAGGCACATACCAAGTGTGTCGTGCCCAAGATGAGCTATTAGATGTGGCATTTTGCTTGTATAACACACCCTCCGTGTCTTATTGCTTTATCATAGACCGTAAAAGAGTTTGATATGAAGTGTTTGACACACAGGTGTCCCGAAAGGTTTAATAAAGTCAACAATCTCCAGACGGTGACAAATATTTACAAGAACGGAATAACAAAATGAATAGTTAAAAATACAGCTTAAGTACAGCAGGTTACTCCCTTTCTATGTGCATCACATGCAGGAAGTCCATCCTTTATTTCTCCACATCTATGAGCTTATATTAACACTCCTAGTAATACCTCAAATAGATGTGTGCTTATATGAGTTGGCGCTACAGAGGTACTTCAACAAGTACTGAATTCAGCAGACGAAACATTAACATAATAACATACTTATATTAACCCTAGTTTACCCTACCAGTGATAACTCAAACAGATGTGTGCTTAAATGAGTTGGCGCTACAGAGGTACTTCAACAAGTACTGAATTCAGCAGGCCACTCCGTAAAAACACAAAACATTAAAATAACAACATACTTTTGATTTAACGCAAACGAAGACAAATGTGCCATTTCAAAATTGAACACATTGGATGGGTAAAACATGACAGACACCAGAACATACCATTCCCATTGATTCTCATTCAAATTCCACTCAGCGTGGATTTGAACAGAGCAATCTTCTCCGTCTGTGCCTACAAAACGTCTGGCATCACGTAAAGGTCTTCGTCCAGCTCAGAGGGCGTTATGGTCAGGCTACACGACGGGTCGTTGTTGTAAATTGCGTCATCCTGTGAATCACACTGCAGATATATGTCCTCAGGTTCACTGGTTGACCTGGATAGAGAGGTGGACAGGTGGGCCGACATCAAACGGGGTTTTCCCTGCAGTTACGCCACAAACAAACATGGCCAATGTGTACTCATAATTGTGTGATCTACATTCGTCAGCCCTGTTAAAAGTCCACCGTTGAGTCATTGATACGGAGTTGGATTGATACATGTTAAAATTGAACTAAGGCCAAACATCTTGGACATAAACAGTTTGCCAAAGATTAGTGCAAAAATCTGATATTTCCCAATGCTGTGCCTTCCAGTTTACTGTATAATTTGAACATTTCAACACTGGACCATTTACCAAATAGTCGGTTGTCATTTTACCCACCTGTTCCTGTAGCCGGACTGAGTGTAGTTCTCGTAGATAGGGGAATTATCGGAGGCAGGCGTTGCTTTGACCATGGCACTGTAGTGGGAACCCTCAGGTTGGTGTGTGTTGAACTCTGTGCTTTTGAGTCGATCTAACGTCCACATACTCCTCACCCTATTACGCTGGGTATACATCAACGCGATCGTTACTACTACCAGCAAAATGAGCAGAGGGAGAACCACAGCTAGCGTTAGCTGTACACCTCCAATACCTTCGCACGCTGTAGAGTTCCCTTGGAGACAAGTCATATTGAGCGCCATGACCTGTAAATGTAAACAATGTTTGATTGACAACAGTTGGGAAGTTGAAATTGAGGTCAGCCACCTACACATAGAAGGTCTGATATTTGAGGGATTCAATTAATTATTTCATGGTAATGTAAACTAAACAAACACAGGTAACCATTGTAAAATGTTTTCAAGAACTTGACGAAAAGATATGTTGAAGCAGGGATCCACAATTTAAATCATAATAATAACAAGAAATAATAGTTAACAAGAATTAATAAATCAATAAATAATACTTAACAAGAATAAAGAAATAAACGAGAGAATATTTCCTGCATGTTTCTGTAAAACACTGTAGAATTAGACCTAAGAAATGAAACAAGTTGACCGAGATGCGTTTTGAAAGCATTCATAATACTGAACCATGTCAGGGACTAACAGATCGCAACCTCTGCCCCGCTGCTCCTAGAGTAGCTTGTTAAACAAAACTCATATATTGTACCACAGCAAACATGAACACATCTCCCAGATTTCTAATACTATGTTTACTTTTGTTAGTATTAGCTTTTACAATGAGCATTAATTATCATTGGTTTATATGAGAGCCACAGGGTCACTGAGGTTTTAACCCAAGATGACGATGGTTCTATAGGTCAATTATACCAACTTTAAAGTTTTCAAGCTTTAATAACTCTATTGAATGGTTATAAAAGAGGTATTGAGATCTAAACATGAAGAGTAAAGTAAAGAACGTTGTTTGGGTGTTAGTGTGTGTCAAAATAATAACACATCTCATCTCAAACTTTTCGATTGAGTAGGCGAAAGGGAAATTTATCAAAAGAGAAAGCGCTCTGGAGCAGGTTTTTTCAATTTTTTCAATAGCATGAGAAAAACTTCCATAGTCAACAGGCTGTTACCCACGATCAGGCAAAGCTACTATCCAAGCTGAAAGTGCTCATCAATTTAGTAAATAATACTTTATTAATTACACTAATAATCCAAATAAAATTAAATGTATATTTTCTGAACTTGGCATGAGAGAGAGCAAAACATTTCTTTCTTACATTCTTCAAAAATCTAAAGATAAATATAATGTATTTGTAGGCGCTGCAGATCCAAATAGCCCAGAAATGTCATCAATTAGATACAAAAGATCAGAATAACAAAATAGTGTCTTACCAGACCAGTGGGAAGATCAGTATGTGGCCAACGTGGTTCGAGAGAAGAATACATTTTTAGTTCCTTTATTTTTTATTGCGAAATGCAGGAACTTGTCAAATGTCAAAGTCACATTTTAAGATTTCTTGTAAATGCCTCTTGTTATTAATAGATAATACTTTATCACCAGTGTCTCGAGATTATATTTATTTTGATATTGTCTTTGGTACCTCACATTGAAGGGTGTACTGTACATTTTTACCAGAAACTTAATAATTTCATTAATGTTAACGAATATACTGTTAGTCAGTATGGAAGTATGTTTCATTCACACCACCCTGCACACTTCAGATATCTATTTTACAACACCATTAGATTTCACTTCCAGTGATAAAGTAAATACATATTGTAAATTCCACATTTAATTGTATTTCAGCTACAACATTACACTACAATAGAGAATAAAATGTTTATTGGCAGAAATGTTTCAGGATGTTTAGAAAGAACATAGTAGTTGTTTTGAATAACTTTAATTGTAATATGTACAGGCAGAAATGTCATGAAATGGATTACCTTTCTTTTATCACAAACACAAAAAAATCTTTCAGTTTAAGGAATTTAAAAATGTCTATGCAAATGTTATGCTGACAACATTAAACTGAAAATGCATTAGATTAGCATTAAAGGGGCTTTTTCTGGGAAGTACATAATATCTGCTGTATCGTCAGTTTCTTTATGAATACGTATATTTTTGGTAACCTGGTGTGACAAGGAAATGCAAGATCTAACACAGTTATACAGTGTATAATAATAATTGCATAACAGTGACCATTTTTTCATTATTTTGGTCCTGTATGGCAGCCAGTGAAACATGGTGGGGGGGGTGTTATGGTGTGGGTCTGTATGGCAACCAGTGGGACATGGTGGAGGGGGTGTTATGGTGTGGGTCTGTATGGCAACCAGTGGAACATGGTGGAGGGGGTGTTATGGTATGTGTCTGTATTGAAGATACCCAGCGTCTCTGCAGTACAGGCTAGGCAGAGCATCACCAGGGAAGATACCAGAGTCTGGTGTTGTTGATGCATCACAACCCCACAAGCAGTTCTGCAGTCATGCAATCATGCAGTCATGTATTCATGCAGCCATAAAGTCATGTATTCATGCAGCCATGCAGTCATGTATTCATGCAGCCATGTATTCATGTATTCATGCAATCATGCAGTCATGTATTCATGCAGCCATACAGTCATGTATTCATGCAGCCATGCAGTCATGTATTCATGCAGCCATGTATTCATGCAGCCATGCAGTCATGTATTCATGCAGCCATGCAGTCATGTATTCATGGAGCCATGCAGTCATGGAGCCATGCAGTCATGCACGCATGCAATCATGCAGCCATGCAGCAATGCAGTCATGCAATAATGCTGTCATTGCATGCCAAGTATATGCAACTGAATATGAACAATAATGACTTTATTCTGCTTCGTTGTTGATATTTAGTCACAGTAACAACATCTGCTGCTAATTTCAAATAGCCATAATAGCTGCCTATTGCCTATAGTCTGTAGCCAAGTGGCTCCAGCCTGAGTATTCTCTGTTAACCCACACCAGAAATTGCACAACTTTCAAGTTTCCGCTCGCACAACTAGACATTTGTTCTGTAATAAACAAAAGGAGCAACATAAGCTTTTTTATCCATTATTTAATCAGATCATATCTCAACTTACTATTAAAAGTCAGAATAGTAGAATACACCAAATTGAATTAAAAAATGTGGTTGTGCGTCATCACAGGACACACACATTCTCCATTATATCAGGTGACATGAGACAGAAAGTGTGGAGGATCTTTCCTAAGGCTCACACATTACCAGTATTCTGTAACTATTTGAAAGTTACAATTTCAGTTTTTATTTGAAACCAATGTTTCATTCTCTTTTAGAAAATGTTATGGAACCAATATTTCTTTGTTTTTTGTTTTGGGCTGCAGTCAACTTTTACCACGGACAGCAGTCGACATGTAATATTTGTGTTGTGCCCTCGTGACTTTAGTTGCGCTGAGTCAGGATCAGATATGGGGACAGCAAAAGTGATTATAGTGACTCAGATCAGTGTTAAACATAGGGAGTTGGTATACTTGACTTGGTCTTGGGTTTAGTGACTCGGCTACATCATGGGTTTTATCCCCAAAAAAATACAATGTGTTTGGAAATAATCCGCTCAATTTCATATCTAGATATCTACATTAAACTGAGAATGTCAAACCAAGTATGTTATTGGAAAGAAACTGACCCAAGTACATCAATAACATATTCCATCAGTTTTATATAATCTTTTACAAATCTAAAGCAGATATTAATCCAGAAAATACAAAGATGGAGCCCTAGCCCACCAAAATACTGCCAAATGTCTAGAGCTGGCGCAGAATAAAAAACTGCAATAAATTGAACTCTCATCTAATTGCTAATCTTTTCCCAGTTGAAAGCAACACTGAGCTGGTAGATGTGCTGTCCAAACAGTTGATGTAGCAAAAAGAGAAAAAAAAGAATATATATACATATATACCTCCCCCTGGTGTCACCTACTGCCCTTAAAATGAATTACAACGTAAAATCTCAATCACACCATAATACAAATAGATTCTGCCCACCATCCATTTATTAATCCACATCTCTAAAGACATTGATCCTATTAGTGGGAAATCCTATTCTGCTTTGGGCATGCTTTCCATTTCAGTATTAATGCAACCAGATGAACATAAACAATATCTAAGCAGCATAACACAGGAATCTACAAAGACACATTATTCACTTTACATGGGCTTTTCAGTAATGCATAACTTGAAATGTTCTCTTCTTCTCCAGGGCTAACACACACACACACACACACACACACACACACACACACACACACACACACACACACACACGCACGCACACACACACACACACACACACACACACACACACACACATCCATGCACGCACACACACACACACACACACACACACACACACACACACACACATCCATGCACACACACACACACACACACACACACACACACACACACACACACACACACACACACACACACACACACACACACACACACACACACACACACACACACACACACACACACACACACACACACACACACACACACACAGCCCTGGTATCTCCTCTTCAATGGTTTCCTTGGTAACTTTACAACCAATTTGTTTCCACTCTGAATGGTGACAGAGCATATTGTTTCATTGTGCCTGTAGCTCTAAACGTTATCTTCATGTTTATGTCAAAGAAAAAAACTGAGGTGATTGTTTTGTTGTTGACGGAATTTGTTCTTTCAGCATGTTAGGGAATTGTGTGATTAACAGCGGTTTACGCATTTAATTCCTAGTGGGGATTATAATAAGCACGGTCCTTTAAGGAAGAACACCTGTCCACTGACATGAAAGACACAATAGGCTGTTGGTCAACAACAGGAACAAATGGGGAACAAATATAAATAATAATAAACAAATATTTAAAACACGTTAAAAAATATAAGATAATTAACGTTTTCGCTGTTTTTAAAATATATGTTTTTTAAACGAGTGACAAGTGGACTGTCGAAAATGTCCATCTGGTAGCATATTAATGAGACAGAACATTTAAATATAATATATCGCTGACCAATCCTCGGGGAATGCGGGCGTTCCAGATGTGCGCGTTAACCACGCCCAACCGCACGGACGTGGGCACGCGACATCTCCACGGAGGGAGAGCGCGGAGCAGAAGAAGAAGAAACATGGCGACGTCGAACAATCCGCGGAAATTCAGCGAGAAAATCGCTTTACATAACCAAAAGCAGGCGGAGGAGACGGCGGCGTTCGAGGAGGTGATGAAGGATTTGAGTATTACCCGAGCAGCCAGGGTAAGACCAACGGTTTAATACGCGTTTTGCTGTGATTCCTAGCGAGCTGTCAGATGCGGTAATATGTGCTGCGGGCACGTAGCCTGTCCAGGGACGTAAACAATAACAAACAGCCCCCCGGATGCCTGTATGTATTCCTGGCATTAATGGCAACTAGTCACCGTGTAATAACATGTGTAGCTATTCTAAAATGGAGAGATATGCCCAAGCCGCTCCGTGTCCATAATAAGTTGCTCTCTGCAATAGAGAGATAATAATATATGGGGCGTGCACGACTGGTTGACAGCGCTCATCACAGTACAGCGTTGTGTTTTTTTCTGCACGCACTTTAGACGTGTCCGATCAAACGACATGTGTATTCATTGACGCATTTGAGAAAGCATCATTTTGAATTGGCTTTGGAAAAAATCACCAAATTACATGTCGCCCAATTATCAGGGGGAACCTGATAAAAATACTGGGCAGACTAGTAACTACTGTAAATATGATTGACAGCCTCGCCGTCATATCAAGGACGAGGACAACCCCACACGGATCATGTTGTCGATTCACCGCATGCCGCAAGCGGAGGTGTGGCTTGTCGGTTTGGGATGCGGCCACATGTTTTAATAATAAGACGAGGATCATATGCGAAATCTGTGGTAGCTTCTGTACGGTTCAAAGTGTAATTGGATCAAGCCTGTTGATCACTGGTTTCCGCAGTTAAGTCAAGATGACGGTGAGAGAAGCTATATAGTTGGTAAAGACACTAGTATAAAGTTATCACACCCCTTCACTTTCTCCACATTTTGTTGCGTTATCAACTGAATTTATCATCGATAAAACAAATGTTTTGGCATCAATCTAAAACACCAACATTTTAAAATCATAAAAAGACGTTTTTTGAAATGTATACAAATTCATTGACTTTAAATGTATTCAGAACATTTACAGACACTCCAAATCGAGCTCGTATGCATTGTGTGTCTTTAGTTCATCCTTGAGTTGTCGCCATATGATTCACAAATTACTTGTGGCAAATTATTTTGTTTGGACATGTCTTAGAAAGGCTATATAAGGACCAAGCTGTTGCATGTCAGAGTAATGCGACATCTGTAGAACGTACAGATATTGAATTTGGTTGATCTCTGGAATGTTAGGAGAAAAAATGCTAAAGCATAAACAGTTCCTTAGAATTCCCAGAATGGACTTCTTTATTGTGAAATGGAGGAAGTTTGGAACATCCGAGAGTCCGAGACTCTTCCCAAGTAACCCGGGGAAAATGGGCCCTTGGACCACTTTAACAGGGCTTGAGAGTTTCTTTGTCAAGATTGGAACATTTGCCAGAATGATATCCATCTATACTGCACTAAATCAATCAGGCCTGCATGGTAGAGTGGCTAGACACTCCAAGTATTAGGCATATTGGATTTTGCCTGGAGTCGGCCCAGAAAGAGCTCTGAGAGTTGGAGAAAACGATTCTCTAGTCTGATGAAACCAAAATGAAACTTTTATGCCTAAATGCCAAGAGCTACACCTTCGGAAAACAAGGTAGCCCTCCTCACCAGGCTACTAACGGTATGATGAAACATGCTGGTGAGATATATGAGGACCACAGGTTACCATCAGTACAGTGAAACATGCTGGTGAGATATATGAGGACCACAGGTTACCATCAGTACAGTGAAACATGCTGGTGAGATATATGAGGACTACCACAGGTTACCATCAGTACAGTGAAACATGCTGGTGAGATATGAGGACTACTACAGGTTACCATCAGTACAGTGAAACATGCTGGTGAGATATATGAGGACCACAGGTTACCCTTATTACAGTGAAACATGCTGGGGAGATATATGAGGACTACTACAGGTTACCATCAGTACAGTGAAACATGCTGGTGAGATATATGAGGACCACAGGTTACCATCATTACAGTGAAACATGCTGGGGAGATATATGAGGACTACTACAGGTTACCATCAGTACAGTGAAATATGCTGGTGAGATATATGAGGACCACAGGTTACCATTATTACAGTGAAACATGCTGGTGAGATATATGAGGACCACGGGTTACCATTATTACAGTGAAACATGGTGGGGAGATATATGAGGACTACTACAGGTTACCATCAGTACAGTGAAACATGCTGGTGAGATATATGAGGACCACAGGTTACCATTATTACAGTGAAACATGCTGGGGAGATATATGAGGACTACTACAGGTTACCATCAGTTAGAAATTTCCAAAACCAGGTGTGCAAAACTCGGAAGCCATGATCGCTGCCAAATGTGATTCAACGACGCATTGAATAGGGGTTTGGAATAATTTAGTATATTCGTTTTTCATGTTCAATAGGTTGACAGACACATTTCTAAAAACATGGTTCTGGTATTGTGTGTAGAATAATAACATGTTTACGTGTTTAAAGGCTGTAGCACAACCGAATGTGAAGGAGTCTGAATACCAGCTGAGGGATCTGTACAAATAGTGCGTCGGATCAATGGGCACATCAGGGCTTTCTGCTACACAATAAAAGCTGTGCCGCATCCTTTCTGGAAGGTTCTGCCCGTTGACAAAATGGGAAAATAACTAATGGGGCTATAGATTCAGTTGATTCTTGAGATGTTCCTTGCTCCTTTTGATCATATTGTGGTTAATGCGTTTTAGTAGGCCCGAGAAGGCTTGTGAAGGAGAGTGGCAGTATGGTTTTCACAGCTGAACACATTGATGAAGAGTGTAGGTTTCATATAGTCTAAGTTAACATATTGTTTTTAGTCCTGTGTATCTTCTGGGATGTCTTTTCAGAAGCTTGAGCCACAACAACTCATGTCTGCCTCTCCATGTCGAGGCGTTGGGATATTTAGGCAGTCGACGCAAATACTTTAAAACCAGTCTTACTTGTGTGTTCTACTTGGTCACAACACATGTTGCTCCTTCCTGTATGTTGACCAGATGATCTATGGCTTTTCGGTTATACCAGACAGAAGCGCACCACAGTCATTTTGCCTGCATGTATTAAAAGCATGAATTAATCTTTTACTATGGCAGTGGCCTCAGGTGCTAGTAAACTGTTTGGTCGTATTTATTATATGTGGTGAAAACGCAGCTGAGAATCTTAAAGGACACCTATATTTGTTTGCCTCTAATGGCCTTCTGATAACATGTGCGGCTTTATTTCCTTCACAGTTGGTCTCCAGAAGTAAGAACTATAGTATTAAGGTCTATAGCTCAGTTGAATACATTACCGGTTGGACCAGCCTCCTCTGGCAGCGCAGATGTGTTTTGGCTGGACACAATGTAGAACCTACATGTAATACTAACAACTACGGACCCGTTCAAAAGGTTTAAGCCAATAAGGAACTTGAACGGACCGGTGAAGCTCTTAAATATATTATCAACAGAAAATACAGAGTTTGCTCCCTAAAATATAATTTAGTGGATTTGGTGCCAGACAGGAAAAACGAATTGATTGTTAACAGCATTATATTTCAGAACATGATACTTACCTCTAAACATACAAATGTTGATGATGTAGACCTGTCAACAAATACACTGACCCCGAAATGCATGTAATCTCGTGCTGAAAAGAGAACAACATGCATTTGAAATGTACTTACTGTTAGTATACTACACAGGTACTCTGAAAAAAAATCTATATCTTTTTAAATTGATTTCTCTGCGTTGCGTGAGAGGAACGAGACGGTTTAGAATGGTGGATAAACAACTTTGATTTGTTTTCAAACGATTAACAGCCTTCCCAAACTGCCTGTGATCTCATAACTTAAGTGATCTCATCCGTCTCAGCTGTGCACAGTGGACATCTCTGAAACGTCCGTGGCTGGAGTTTGCCACCTGAAATCCTAGCCAATCTAACGTTTTGAGTGCGCATAGAGTCTATTTAGTATGTCTTGGAAGGGAAACCAAACAAAAGCAAACAGTGTACATTGAATAAAGGAGGAAACCATGTACATGTGTCCAAAACAATACAGTTCTTGTTGCAACAATTTCCATTTTGAGTAGAAAACTCGAGGGAAAAAACAAATGTTTTTGTAAGAAGAAGAACTTTGTGAACGTTGGTAATTATCCCGGCTGTATGTGATGTCAAAAGGAACTTGTGTGGCAGTATTGTTTATAATTATAACATAATAAACCTGTAGTTTAGATGTGCAATTATCATGTGTGTGTAGCTTATCTGCTAACTTGGGTTTATAGGCATGTAAATCCATATACTCAAATCATTTGGAATTGGCTTATACAGGCAAGTCTCTTGACCTTGGTTTTATTTATTCATTTTAATAATAAAAACGATTACGCATCCTGTAAAATTAAATTTCTTTCCTCCCATTTTTTTGGACAGAATAGTTTGGTCTGTGTTTATTATTTTTTGATTCTTTGACAAATTTAATAGACAAACATTTGAGTGTTTGGTAATCAATTGTTAATATTGTGTGATTTCCTGTGTTTCCTCATCACAAATTGTCTATTATCTCACATGTTTTTCTTTGCTTCTGATTGACAGCTTCAGTTACAGAAGACCCAGTACTTACAGCTGGGGCAAAACCGTGCGCAGTACTATGGCGGATCATTGCCAAATGTAAATCAGATTGGAAATGGCACCGTGGATATGCCTTTTCAGGTGAGTGTGTGTGAGTGTGTGAGTGTGAGTGTGAGTGTGTGTGTGTGTGTGTGTGTGTGTGTGTGTGTGTGTGTGTGTGTGTGTGTGTGTGTGTGTGTGTGTGTGTGTGTGTGTGTGTGTGTGTGTGTGTGTGTGTGTGTGTGTGTGTGTGTGTGTGTGTGTGTGTGTGTGTGTGTGTGTGTGTGTGTGTGTGTTCTGGCTAGCTATGTTCACCCTCAGGTGAACATAGCTAGCCAGAACGTGAGCTTAGATGGTTTGGTTAAGCAAAAGGCATCCAAACAATGTATTATTAACAGCTTGTTTAAAAAAGGGCAAAGATGGTATTGGATTAGTATCGATATGGGCAGATACTCAAGGTTGCAGTATGGATATACTCGTTATGGATATCGGACGAAATAAAGGTAATATTGAGCCGTCCATAGTTTATACCCTAGATTGTCGTTGATAAACGCACTAGTTTGCTTGATTTGTCGCCAGCAGACTCCGTTTCAAGACTCAGGAGACACTAGCAGGACCACACGTCATCACGGACTCGTGGACAGGGTTTACCGGAACCGGATCACCTCACCACATGGGAGATCCATTGACAAACACGGACGCCAGATATCCTTTGCTAACGATCTATGCAACTCTATTGTGAGCTACAACTTTATCAATCAATCCCAGACTGTCATTAGTCTCTGATGAATCGGCCCACGCTCCACTACACGACAGCATGGATCAGTAGCTACACCGCTACGTTGTATGTTGACCTTAACCTGGGATCGCACATCGATAGCTGTCCATATGGCTCTGTGTATTTGTCTCCACCGCCTGATACCAGCTGGAGAAGGTGAGATAATACAACTATGCTAAACATGCTTTATCATGCGACGTGGGTGTTTTCTGTGCTTGGTGGTGAAGTTGACGCTGTGTTTAAAGGCTGTGTTTAAAGGCTGTTGCGTCTCTCCCCCTGTGCCACAGGACTAACTCGGACTCTGCGTTGCATCAGAGCACATTGAACCCGCAGGACATTTTCGCAGGTGGCTCCCATGAGCTGCAGGCTAAACGAGGTGTGTTGGGTTTGTCGTAACACTCCCATTGGTTGTCAGGACCCTGGGACAACACAATCCTGACTCTACAATTACCCACTGACACAAAAGTATAGCCTCTATGTACAGCGCTGTATGTTTCCAGTTGGTTGCTTTCGTAGCGTTTTATCAGGGCAGTGTTACAGTCGATATGAAAAGATCCAGATTTGGAGCGATTTTTCAAAGGATGGTGGGCAAATGTTGCCAAGTCAAGATGTGCCATGCTAATAGACTCCTACCCAAAAAGACTTGAGTTTTGTAATAAAATCAAACGGTGCTACAAAGTATTAGTTTATGGTGTCCACATTTATGCAACCAGGTTATTATAAGGTTTTTATTTTTCCCCCTCAAAGATTTATGTTTGTTTTTCAATTGAATTGTTCACGTTATAGGTCCACATTAAAGGTGGGTAAAGTTCCGACATGGTTTATCTTTGTCTCATTTTTACACATCCTGGCATTTTAACAGAGGTGTGTAGACTTTTTATATCCACTGTTTATGACGTATTGAAGATTAAATATTTATTAATGGCTTTGTTGGCTACCCTTTGTAATACTATTAAATACTCTGCACTCTACATGATGAAAGATTTCAGACCATGTCTTTGAAGGCTGTAGACATTTCTCATGGGACTAATAAGAATATGTAAGTGTGCTCTGATGTGCCATTATACTAATGGCTGTCTGAATGCATTGAGAACTTCCTATGGATAATCATTAGGTTTGTGTTTTTACTATTTCTTAAATGTTAAAGTATGTCAATGTATCGTTGTGTTTCAACAATTAGTATTCAATCACACTGCATAAACACTGTTATCCAGAGGGATTCATAGTGTTGATGATGTACCTAATATATGTTGAGTTTTTATTTTAGACTTAATTTCCCCCTCTTCTTCCTTTATCTCCACATTCTGTGCAGTGCTTTTGCTTCCTGTTCCTGGGCCAGACGACACTGAATCAGATATGGAGAAAGATGAGCAAAAACAGAACTGGGATGTCAAAAAGGTACAGTCTGATCTGGTGATATATCTGTCTTGCATTGATCTTGTTAGTACTGTATTTTAACATTCTTTCTTTTCCACTCAGAATAATACATCAAGGTCAAAAGTCCCAGGAATCAAGTGAGTAGTAATTCATAGAGTCCCCAAGACTGTAACATCTAGCAGCCTGGACTTCAATATAACTTTGTGAATGGTTCATTATGAGAGCTTTACGGCAGCTTAGTGATCTTTACAGGCGACTCGTTAAATCAGATGTTGTCCACATCAGTGACATACATTAAGATCTTCTGCTAACAGGATTCCTGGCAGGGATTTCTAATTTCATCTTGTCGTCTGTCCAAAGCATATTCCCGTCTCCGGATCAGGAGTTGAACTCGTCGCTGATGCCGTCGGCCCAAAACACAGGCGGCGGCTCTCTGCCGGACCTGACCAACATCCAGTTTCCTCCACCGCTGCCGACCCCTCTGGACCCAGAGGACTCCACCCTCAGCACCTCCAACAGCACAGGAAACCTGGCCACCAGCAGCTTACACAGCTTCAGCTCCAACAGCCAAGGTGACTTTCGTTTTGGCACCAGAAGTGGGGGCGACTACAAAACCAACATCTGTGGCGTTATGGCTGACCTGTGACACTGTGGCTGCAGCTTCATGACAGTGACATGACTGTTTTCCTTAAAACGATGTCTGTTGTCCCGGCAGGTCAGAGCTCTTCACAGCCGGGCCACCAGGACAACATGGTGAACCAGGACTCCCACCAGTCTGTACAGCTGTCCCCTACCCTGTCGCCGCCCCTCACCCTCTCCCAGGTAGCACGTACCGTACTCCTCTCTCCTTTAACAGCAATTGTCGCATTTGTGAAAATTCCGGTTGAAAATTCCGGATGTCTCCTGTGTCTGCCTCCTGTCGTACCGCACATCAATTTACGTTGGTCCGAATGAGAGCGTGTGTCAGGTCAGACCAAACGGTGGAGGGAAATGTGCCAGAGATTCTGTGCAGGAAATGTATGTCAAACACGTATTCAAGAGCTGTGTGTCTGTCTGCCTCAGGCAGAGACCATAGACGCCATGACGCTGGAGCAGCATTTGGCCCAGTACGCGTTCTTCAGCCAGCCCTCTTCTCAGCAGCAGCAGCAACAGAACAGTCAAGGTCTGAACAGGCTGGTCCAGCTCCCCTCCCCTCTAAACACCTCCACCAACCAGACACAGAACGCCATGGAGATGAACTCGGTAAGCTTGCCTTTTCAAGTCTGTCCTTATCCAACACTGTGTCCTTAAGCTTTGGTTTGATCTCGTAGGGACTCGAAAAGGACTCGGGTGCTCCCTAAAACAGGACGCGTTGCAAATTATGACTCTGTGTGTAAAGCAGATGTAAGGGTGACAGAAGTGCTTGAGGAAATGACATGCATGAACAAGACTGAAGGGTTTAAAATCCAAGATGAAAGATGCCCAAGGAAGAAATATAATAAGGTCTAATATCCGGTCGTATATAACATATAATAAGGTCTAATATCATATATAACATATAATAAGGTCTACAGCCATGTCTGTTTCCTTGGTGAACTAATCTTTCATATGTTTATTATTTGTAGGCTGTTCTTTACAGCACTAACTTCTACCCGTAAACTAATATATTCGGTAGTGTATCTTGAATGTTCCGCATTTTTAAATGTATAAGCAAACTTAAGGAAATTGCTTTAGTAAATATAAATTGCCAGCTGAATGTATTTGAAGGCAAGGCTACCTTGACATTCTTGTTATATTATCAACAAGGAATCGAAGATCCTATGTCCTTATGTGTCTTTGTACACATGGAAGGAATTCCCAGACCCTAACGGTGAAACAAGTTAACGGTTTCTTGGATGATAATTATTTTTGGCAACCCCGTTGTTTGCAGCTTAAGTTATTTCAGAGATATCTTTAAGAGAAAAAGTATTTTTCTAAATAAAGGTCAAATGGATAAAAATGATTTTATGAGCTTGGACACATTGGGATTATCTGAATATATACCAATTGAATATATCAAACTGCACACTATCAGTGAGTTTCAGGTCTACAGACTGAGATTTTCATTGTAAAATGTTGATGTTGTGGTCAGTTGACCAAATATTTGTAGGTTGTATATGTGTGGTTGGGATTATTGCGTTACGGTTCTAGATAGTTTTGCTGTTACTGAAATTATAACAAAATGAAGATAGCAATTTTTTATTATTACCTGAAACTCTTTGTGACTGTACACAGGCACTGTACACTCAATGTAAAGGTTACCAATTTAACAAATCACAGAAAATTTTAAACAGAAAAACAGAAATGCAATTTTCTTGAAATGAAATTAGCACACCCCTATCTTTACTATGACAAAACAGGTGCACTTTATTATAAAATCAACTGTGACTTTAAATGTCCATAATTGGTCTGCCTGTCCAAAGACCCATTTATATTAGAGTTATAGGTCATAATTTAACAGATAAAATGTATCTTTTTCCATAGAGTTAGTTTAACTTGTTTCATGTTTAGCTCAGGAGCTGTGGAACAACCCCCAGTGTTTCAATACAACTGCACCAGTTAATGTTGATTTAATCGACTGTAGGCCGCCTTTTAGCACAGTTCAGTTTTTCGGCATGACAACCTGTCTTGTTCATGAACTGTGGAGATAACAAATATGATAAAACCAGATGAATACCGAAATTATTTATCCTCTCACGTGGTTGAACAAGTGTGAACAAGGGATTGGACCTATGTACCGGGGTTTGGACCTACGTACCGGGGGATTGGACCTATTTACCCGGAGGTTTGACCTATGTACCGGGGTTTGGACCTACGTCCCAGGGGATTGGACCTATTTACCCGGAGGTTTGACCTATGTACCGGAGGTTTGACCTATGTACCGGAGGTTTGACCTATGTACCGGAGGTTTGACCTATGTACCGGAGGTTTGACCTATGTACCGGAGGTTTGACCTATGTACCGGAGGTTTGACCTATGTACCGGAGGTTTGACCTATGTACCGGAGGTTTGACCTATGTACCGGAGGTTTGACCTATGTACCGGAGGTTTGACCTATGTACCGGAGGTTTGACCTATGTACCGGAGGTTTGACCTATGTACCGGAGGTTTGACCTATGTACCGGGGGTTTAGACCTACGTACCGGGGGTTTAGACCTACGTACCGGGGGTTTAGACCTACGTACCGGGGTTTGACCTACGTACCGGGGTTTGACCTACGTACCGGGGTTTGACCTACGTACCGGGGTTTGACCTACGTACCGGGGTTTGACCTACGTACCGGGGTTTGGCCTATGTACCGGGGGTTTGACCTATGTACCGGGGGTTTGACCTATGTACCGGGGTTTGACCTATGTACCGGGGTTTGACCTATGTACCGGGGTTTGACCTATGTACCGGGGGTTTGACCTATGTACCGGGGGTTTGACCTATGTACCGGGGGTTTGCTGGATCCTGTGGAAGTGGATTTCAGTACTTGGTCTTAGACTGAGGTCAACCGGAAAGCTACTACTGTAAACTCCATTTACATGGTTATCTTGCTAAAGAACTCGCTAGCAAGTTAGTCCGCTATTCGCTCAGTACACACCCTAAAGGAGGCACGAACAATTACATAACAAACCATTACATACATGTTATGATCCCTGAAATCAGAGAGCCTCACTGGGACTCCATTGATTAAAACAATGCTCGTATCAGACAACTAATCAAGGGAATCATTAGCGAAGGTTTAGAGATGAGTGCAGAAAGATGCGCCCCACATCCCCTGAGTGTGTCTCCTCATAGTCCGGTTGAGACACACCCACCGCACACCTGTGCCATGTCCAGACACGCCCACAGCACATCTTCTCAGCAGCCAGCCGGCGAGTCTAACTGAATTGTGATCCTATATTAGGCCTCTTTCTCCCAGCAGTACCGCAGTAGGGCCGGGTCTTCGGCCAATCAGTCTCCAACCTCTCCTGTCTCCAATCAAGGCTTCTCACCCGGAGGCTCGCCTCAAGTAAGGGCGTGTGGTCAAACCCTGCTGACTGTGTACACTGTTCCTCCATCGTAGTTCTGTTTCCGCTGCCGGCTGGGGCTTCGGCCGCCCCGCTTGGCTGCTGTCGTGTCACAATCCCATCGTCGTGTCTCGCAGTGTCACTGACCCCGCACCCCACCCCACCCACCCACCTCCCTGCTGCTTTTCTCTGTCTGTGTCCGTAGTGACCTCTTAGCATAGTGGCCCAATTCACACACTTTTCTCTGTCTGTGTCCGTAGTGGCCTCTTAGCATAGTGGTCCAATTCACACACTTCTAGGCGAATGCGCAAACATGTAGTTAACGTTCAGCCACCTGAGCTGCTTAGTGGCTAAGGTTTTGAAATAGTATTAGCAAATTGCAAGAGGAAACGGAGTGTGTTCATAAGGCGGACATCCTTGAACCTTCGACAAATAAAGATTTAGTTGTCTCCTGTTAGGGAAGTTAGATGAGCTGACACTGAATAGCTTCTAGCTACATGTTTGTTTGTTTGTGTGTTTGTTTGTGCTTCGGTTGGCTATGCTCGTCGATTCTTTGTCCCACATAGACGACTGAACGACGTTGTTGTGGTTTACGTTGAAGTGCAGCTCACAGCACAGCACCCTATCACAAGCCCTCCCCGTGTTCGTTAGGCAGGACCTTGACCCTGTGGTTCTGAACTTATAGAGGCATGGCCTCTCAGGCATGTCCGTGAATATTATCCTATTATATAAATGGACATGACAAAAGAGAACGCTGTTTTTGGGGTGGATGAAGAAGATATTAAATTCAAAAATGTAAAAGCTTTTGTGTAATATTCTTTAGTGATATTTGATGCATGTTGACAAAGTGGTTGTCTATGCACCTGACGTGAACCTGAAGGGAGAAGGTGAATGCAGTTCATTTGACCATGTGGGGGGTCATACTTTAAGACAAACCCGGGTCACTGCGATTACTTTGTTAATCAGGGATTGCGTTTGGTTGCACAGTGAATGAACTGATGGCCTGGTTCCAGCTGTGTTTGTTTGCAGGATTGCAGTGGTGTCTGTGTTGCCCGGAGCTCAGTGCAAAGCAAATCCTAATCGTTTGACACGAAGGTCTTATGAACTGTGGAAATATTTGTGGTTGTGTGATTCCGATGCTCTGTCTTTGCTCCTCCTCTCCCATGTTTAGATGTGTACCTGTGCCTTTTCTCATTATCCACATGTTATTTTTTAACCGTAAGAGTTGATATGATTGTGTTCCAGCACAACTCTATCCTGGGCAGTGTATTTGCAGACTTCTACGACCAGCAGCTTACATCCAGACAGACCAGTGCTCTCTCCCAACAGGTATGTACGGTTACCCATCTGACCTGATATTAGATCGGGTATGTACGGTTGGTTACCCATCTGACCTGATATTAGATCGGGTATGTACGGTTACCCATCTGTCCTTAAATTAGATTGGGTATGTACGGTTACCCATCTGACCTTAAATTAGATCGGGTATGTACGGTTGCCCATCTGACCTTAAATTAGATTGGGTATGTACGGTTACCCATCTGACCTGATATTAGATCGGGTATGTACGGTTACCCATCTGACCTTAAATTAGATTGGGTATGTACGGTTGGTTACCCATCTGTCCTTAAATTAGATCGGGTATGTACGGTTACCCATCTGACCTGATATTAGATCGGGTATGTACGGTTACCCATCTGACCTTAAATTAGATTGGGTATGTACGGTTACCCATCTGACCTGATATTAGATCGGGTATGTACGGTTACCCATCTGACCTGATATTAGATCGGGTATGTACGGTTACCCATCTGACCTTAAATTAGATCGGGTATGTACGGTTACCCATCTGACCTGATATTAGATCGGGTATGTACGGTTACCCATCTGACCTTAAATTAGATTGGGTATGTACAGTTACCCATCTGACCTTAAATTAGATTGGGTATGTACGGTTGCCCATCTGACCTGATATTAGATCGGGTATGTATATAATTGATCCATTGTGCCAATATTATGGCATTAAGCATGACAGAAATGTCTACATTTGTTCCCATTTTACCGTGTATTAATAAGGCCCATGCATACCTGGTAATAGTAGAGAAATTAACCCTTGCAGGCAAACCTCATGCTTCATTGGCGTCCCATTGTTTCTGTTTCTCAAACAGCTGGAGCAGTTCAACATGATCGACAACAACAGTTTATATGGCCAGGGATCCACCCTCAACTACTCCCAAGCAGCCATGATGGGTTTGACGGGGAGCCATGGCAACCTGCAAGACTCCCAGCAGCTAGGCTACAGTAGCCATGGCAACATTCCCAACATCATTCTCACAGGTACCGCTCTGCCTCATCAGGTTTCTTACTCCAGCCAGGCTCACAGGTGAACTGCAGGTCACGTTAATATAAACAGTTTTTGTGTGTTTATGGTGGGCATGTCCCGGGATCTGGAATAAGTTCTAGTTCAACCCGCTTGTTCTTTTGCGCTGACAGATAATAGTACATGCAAAATAAAAAACATCAAATCGAGGGCTGTAACAATAGATGTATTTGGTACCTCACCATATGGTCAAGGGGCCTAGCTGGTCTGTACGTGAAACCAAATAAATACATTTAAATAACAAATCTAATTGATTGAGATGAAATAAACACAAGGCTATTATTCTGTTTAAATGGGGATCTTTGCGCACAACGTAATCAAGCAAATGACAGCGAGGGAACCACTAGTTCTGCAAATAAAGGAATGGGATCAATAGGAATCTTTGGTTAAATATCAAGTTTGGCCATATTTTTTTACATTCCAGTGGACTATAAACATGGTGGCCAGAGAGGTGTTGATAAAACATTAAAATGTTTGCTTTGTATGAACCGTGACCCTCAAATCACAATGTACCGTACATTGGGTGACGCCACAAATCAAAAGGCATGCTAACATGAAAAATATCTAACAAATGCATGCAGACATTGTTGGGCCAAGATGCTGGTAAGTCTATTGCACCTACCTTCTTCCTACCACTTCTCACATCACTTTCCGTTAATAATAAATTTTTATTTATTTATAACTTTTACTATTGTCAAGCCTCAGTCAAAAGACCCAATTGCAGACTCAGGAGGCATGAATCTGACACACAGTTTATTTAAACAATCAAAGGCAGAGGCGAGTCGTGGGGCGGGCAGAGACAAGTCGTGGGGCGGGCAGAGACAAGTTGTGGGGAGGGCAGAGACAAGTTGTGGGGCGGGCAGAGACAAGTTGTGGGGCGGGCAGAGACAAGTTGTGGGGCGGGCAGAGGCGAGTCGTGGGGCGGGCAGAGACAAGTTGTGGGGCGGGCAGAGGCGAGTTGTGGGGCGGGCAGAGACAAGTTGTGGGGCGGGCAGAGACAAGTTGTGGGGCGGGCAGAGGCGAGTCGTGGGGCGGGCAGAGACAAGTTGTGGGGCGGGCAGAGGCGAGTTGTGGGGCGGGCAGAGACAAGTTGTGGGGCGGGCAGAGACAAGTTGTGGGGCGGGCAGAGACAAGTTGTGGGGCGGGCAGAGGCGAGTCGTGGGGCGGGCAGAGACAAGTTGTGGGGCGGGCAGAGGCGAGTTGTGGGGCGGGCAGAGACAAGTTGTGGGGCGGGCAGAGACAAGTTGTGGGGCGGGCAGAGGCAATTTGTGGGGCGGGCAGAGGCGAGTTGTGAAACCTTTATTTTGATCATTTATATCCAAATGACATTGAACAATTGACATTTTTTTGTCTAAAATATGTTTTTAACAGCCTTTGGCTAAAATAACTACAATCAAGTACATTCTATTGCAACGGGACGGGGTCCTGCACCTCTAATGGCAGTTTGGCCCAGTTTTTTGCACTATGTTCAGTGCTTTTTGAAGTGTGCTTTTGACACTAGAAGGTAAGGCCAGACTGCCAGCACAATGGAGCAGGAGGCTTTTGGCCACAACTATATAATTCCTTCTGTCCTCTATGTGGAGGACAACCTCGAGGACACTGTCCCCTCACGTGGCTCTACCTTTGTGTGTTTCAGCCACTGGAGAGTCTCCACCCAGGTTATCCAAGGGCCTATCCTGCAGCTCCCTGTCGGCAGACTTAAGCTTCGACGCGGATTCTCAGTTCCCATTGGACGAGCTGAAGATCGACCCGCTGACCCTGGACGGTCTGCACATGCTCAACGACCCCGACATGGTCCTCACGGACACCGCGACGGAGGACGCCTTTCGGTTGGACCGGCTTTAGGGCTGCGGTCAACGCGGCCGTGAGCGTTGCGGGGTTCAGGCACAAGGGGAGAAGGCCATTTGTGGAGCAGGAAGGCCTGCGGCGGGTCTCCGGCTGGGCAGCGCGTTCATCCGGCTCGCCCGCCTCCCTCCAGCCGCCTCTGTCCAACCGCTACGGGAAGATGACGAGCTAGTAGGGAAATGGCCGCCGCTGGTCGCTTCCTCATATTTCACAACGGGGTCCGTAGATGGCAACACTGGCATATCTGGGTGAAATTGAGCTGACGGTCATGTCCGTTTACTGTCTGCTGATCACGCATCCCATAATTATTTCCTCCCTGTTTGTTGGACGTTCCGGGTTTTCCGTACAAAGGGAAGTGTTCCGGTGCTGCGACCCTAACGTTGGTCTGGCCACCCATTTGAAGACATGAGCTGATTGAAATCCTGAATGTGGTGCATACTGTCATTCTCCTACCTGCCATATAAGATGAGCGTGTTCTGCCTCATGAACTGGTCTGTTTCTCACACGCACCCTCTCATCGCCTGCTAATGTCTCCAGTTTCGTTTGCATCTGTGCCCTTATCCGTGCTGTTGTTAAAGCAGAGTAGTGGCTGATTTCGAAAATGTGTCTGGGTTCATAAATGCCTCTAAATCATTGTCGGCCTGTGCAGATGTCTCTCACTCAGGGGAAAGCCAGCTAAAGATCTTTCAGGGTTACATCAATATGAAATGCATCTCCTCATCACTGAAGCAGAATACATTGAACTTTGTGGAATAGTTAGAATGAACAAAAAGACAAGACAGACAATAGCCAAGATGGGACAAAACAAGACTATGAATTATTAGTACCATATACCTTTGCATACATTTTTTGGACAAACTTCTCCCAGTATTCACAAAAAGATTTGTTGAAATGACCTGACAAATCTTTCATGCAAAACATATAGAAAATGTGGCAACTGATTGGGCTTTAATCCTTTTCACATGCCATCACCATCCTTTCTTTTTGGTTATTTCTTTTAAGTTCTAGCGTTTCACTAAAGGGCTGTTATATTGCCTTGTAATGTAAGCCTGGTTCCAGCTGTACATTACTATATCTGACCTGAGGTACTCACTCACTTCTAATAGGAGTTTGAGGAATAAATGAACTCAGACACATTTGTGACATTTGCTTTTATAGTTCTTTAACTCTATAGTTTGCTTGTTTAGTTGTTTTTAATGGTGCTCATTTTTTGCTTTAAAGTTGACCAGTATTTTATTTTTGGTTTCCATCTTGGCAATCTTGGCGTTACTTTTGATTTCAGGACATTAATTAAGGGTTGGACAACATGTTCTAGTGCCAGTAAACAGTTCCATCGTTTCCTATGTTAAACACTACACGAGCAAACGTTCTTTTCATTTGTGATTTGCCAGTACTAGTGAAGTAAGGCCTAAATTACAGCCAAACGACCCTTAAATAATCCCTTAAACCCGTGTGTGTTTTTTGAACAGGGAGTCATTGGTAAATCATGGACATAGCTGAACTTAGTGGCTGTTGATATAAACACAAGAAATCTGAATAATTCCCTTTGATAACCAGATTCTTCTCATAGGAATACATGTTACACGACGCAGGGACAGCTATCGTTTTAAATATCTCTGCTCATGGAATTTGAGAGACTTTCAAGCAATTAAGTACAAACTTTTGTCAAACATTGCCCATTATTTGCTAATGCCTAGGCCTACTTCAAATTTGCACAAGTAGGAAAATATGACCAGGTTTAATGCTAGGGGAGTTTGGTCACTCACTATAACAATATGTTGTTTTCCTGGTTAAATGTTTTAATTCATATTCACATTATTTGTGAGGTGGTTCAGATTTTCCCTGGTCAGCCAAACTGAAAGCTCTTGTAGGTATCACATTTCTGATGCTATTTTAGTAGTGTGAACAGATGCTTTTGCTTCATGGCGATAAACAGTATGTTTGGTTTCAATTAGTTTTATGTTCTGAATCAGATTTTGCTATGATATCTATGCAAAACAAATTAGATTGACTGAGAGTTATTAACGATATAACAGACATTACTAAGAACCTAAACTAAATGACCTTGTTCGATTGTACAGCGTTTTGATAGCTTTTTTTAGCAATGAAAATAACCATTTTGGCATGTTTTATTTGCTACATTTTAATTTACGTTACCGTTTGGTTTCCGCTTTACAGAAGAGAATGCTAATTATATATTCTGCACGTTGGCTTTGTCAGAAACTGTAAAAAGCATGACAAAAAACTTGAGGGTTACGCTGCATATATATATATATATTATAAAATTGACCCCTATATGTGACTCCCATGGACGTGTCTGAGGTGGACATAACTGCTAAAATGTGATTCTTTTCTGATGAGACCCCAACTGCCTCTCTATTAGAACAGCACTGCTGCAACCAGAATGTATTTCATCACAACTTCATTGAGTAGTATAACTGTCTTCATATAAACCCCTGTAACTTGTGGTTTTAGTATTGGACCAAATTGCTCTGGATGACACTCTTACCACACACGTTGTATGTGTCTCACCTCAAAATCAGAAGGTATATGTGTCATGTGATGTTCAGTTTGGTTCAGTACTGCAAATATTGTCATATTGTATATTTGTGTAAGATGTGTGAACATATATATACACACACACGTATATAATATATATATATGTGTATGTGTGTGTCGAATTATTGTTTTCCCCTCATTGTCATTGAAAAAGTCTCTTGCCCATTAGCTTTTATTATTTTCTTGGTTAGTATGACAATTGAAATGTCGTCGTTGTTGTTGACTACGGTTTACCAGTTAATAGTAAATGTCAAGTGAGCTTAGCTTTTTTGTAAGTAATTAGGTGTGTCATTGAGTAAGTAATGAACCTGCATTTTACTTTGCACTTTACTTGCAAATGTAGTTCATAAAACCGTGGGACTTTTTCACCTCCCCACACCCCCCTCGACTTTGAGCGACTGTTACGTGGACTAAACCTGTTTTCCCTGTATTTGGTCAAACTTGCCTTGTTGTTAAAAACAAACAAAAAAACGAAGAAAATGTATTTTTAAAAAGCATATGTGTATAGTCTATATGAAAGAGGAGATTTCTACTTAATCCGCAAGTATTTCGGGTGGGGGCGTCTTATAATGTAACAAATGTACTTTAATTTTTAAAATGCTCCAATTTTGGAGGCTGATGTATAAACTTTGTATTTTTGGATAGATTTTAGAGAGATTTCTTGCTGCCGAAAGATACATTTCTTTTTGTGCTTCAAGCCACGTACCTACAATTAGTGTAGATGCAGGAAGTGAGTAAGCTATTGGATGTAAAAACAATGGATGCATCAGAGTAATGTGGTAAATATGTGGTGAATTCTGCCATGTGTACTTAACTCTAGACAGACGCTTGCTATTTTTACCACGCCCACTATTAGATTTCACATGCACTATTCAACATTTTGATTTGCGAGCTACAACTGTGTGCTTGAATTCACCTTAACAAAATACCACTTGTCATATGATTATATCATTCAATTAATTAGGGAATTCTTTTAGCCCAAGTTTAAAATGTTTTACTTTCTTTGAACGGATGTTTGACTGCCAGCTGTTGTTTTCCTTTTCTCCATTTGTGCTACAGACTTTTCATTCGTTTTTTTAGGCTTTCGAAAAAGACCTTTACTGTGCAGAGAAGACATATGGGACACCTGACAGTGTGCATTAATGATGAGTGCAGATACATGATCAGCTGTCATATGTCTATCCTGGAGTTTGTGTTATGAGAAAGGTTTATCTAAATGTTTGTTTCATGTATGCCATTTTATTCTCTTGTTCAAGCTATTTTGTCATGTTGATAGTTAAAAGGAAATTGCATTAACGTTGCCATAGACACAGGAAACACCATCCTTTAAGTAATACGTTCCTTCAGTGAGTTTTTGGTTCTGTGTGTGCAGGTCAGACAAACCCAACTTTATTAGTTGCAGATCTGACAATCAATTGTTTGTTTGTTTTTCTGTTCGGAATCACAATGTAATGCTGTATTGTGATGTTTAACAACTGATTTCTACTGTGTTTTATTTGAGCACTACACAGGTTTGCTTGGGTGTCTGCAAATATTTTGAATTTCTTTTGATTATACTATGCATGAGTTTGAGAAAATACATTTTTCCCCCATTTTAAGTTTATTCTTTGTATCTATCAAGCACAATGTCATGTAACAGTTTTTATTGTAGACTAAAGAAGAGAGGTGAAATTGATGTTTTTAAATGTTATTTAGTCATTGTCTTTTTTCTTGTTTGCTAAATTATTTCTATTCAAAAGAGGAAATGGCCTCACACATGAACTGAAATGCCATAGCAATCCAAAAGCTATGACTTTTTTTATTCAGCCTGTTACGCACTTGTAGATGCCATTCTTTGTATAGAGCTGTTTATATTGCTTTTTGATTTAAATGTTTTTATGTTTTATGTGATATGATGTCAAAAGTGAAAGTCGTTGTTATACGCACTGAGAATTAATGTACTGCAGTCAGTCATATTGTGTCTGCTCTGTTGTCCTTCTAACTTAGAAGTATCGGATAACCTAACCTTAAGTTGTTCAGTGATCCAACCCCAGTAATGCTTAACTGTTGATGTTTTTACAATCAATTGTTGTCTTTTTGTGTAAAACATTTTTTGTGTTTCTGTGGTAAATCTGACTGATTTGATAGATCTATTGTTATTGCCACTATGGCTTCCACCAATAATCAGGTGTCTTGACAGTTTGTACTCAAACGTTTACAAAAGCAACGTTTACAGAAAATGTTTATTTTTAACAATTATATTAACATTTTCAATTTATTTACCACATGAAGTAGATATCAGTTTCACTAATGGACTGTATTCTGTTCTCCTGTTTATTAAACGTATCCATTAGACTTTAATTATATCAATTGTAAAAATTAACTGTGGGAAAATGAGTGGCTACAAAAACAAAGTTTCTTTCTCTAAATATGGTGGGACTTGTTAAGCTATAAAATAGACCCTGGTCATCCACAAGATGCTGTAAACGTACCTGTGTCGCGGGAAATGTGATCAGGGCAAAATGTGTGTTAATTAGCCAAACATTAACATTTCAACATTTTAATGTATGCCAACTAGCCTGGCTGCCTGGCCTTATCAGAAAATGGCTGCATCTCTTGTGTCATGATTTATTCTGTAGCTCTGCAGTCCTAAAAAAAAACAGGGAACCAGGCTATATAGCTGAAAAAGATTGGGAACATTTAGTATTTATCTGTTTTTTTAGGAGGTATATAGACTTGTTGTACAATACATCTAGGCATGTGTTTGTATGTTACCATTCACAGAGAGCAAATGTGTGTTAGTGATGGCTATGTGCTAAGTTGCTTTCTCTCAAAAGCTTGACTATAGTATAAGCCACTATATGAGTAGGAGTGGCTATGTTGGACTCATTACATTTTTCTGTTACATGCAAAGTCGTGGCAATGGGTGAACCATCTAGGTGAAAAGCCAAAGTTTATCAATTGTCCCTTTAATTCTTATTTAAAATTCCAAGTAACGCACTTAATGAGAGCGCTAATTGTTGACAATTGTCCCTAATTAAAATGTGTCTTATTTTATGACTGAGAATTACATGACATTTAAAATCCTACACTTTTTCATCAATTGTTTACATTTAAAAAGGAGAATATTTACGAGAAAGGTATAATCTGCTTTAACCCTACAATTTGTACTTTCTGCTGCATAACCTACTGCATAAACACTGACATGTGACTGACATGCTCTGCTTGTTATCTTCAGGTAACTCTTGTTGCATATAACCCCACGACTCAAAAAGGCTTGATGTGATATGTTTTGCCTTTAGCAAGTATTTTGCTCTGACCAGGTTAGCATAACCATGTACAAACACTCTGCAACTAGAACCTGCTCAACCAAAGCGTCGCCAATAGGGTAAAATGCAGACCTCAAAGTGAGACTGTAAATATTTAATTCGTTACAGCGGCACAAAAAAAGAGAAAATAAATCACACAGATAAAAAGGGAGAAACAGTCATTGTTTGATCATTAAACAAGAGTTAGCAGACAACAAATGAAACTATACAAACCCTCTGATATGTGCATTTCATGTGGAAGAGACACTAGTGGTCCATTCCTCAGACAACGGCAGCTAAATTGTAATATATTGTATTTTCTTTCTGAGTAGGACTACTCAAAAGTTGCACATGCATTTGACAATGTCCGGACACTACACATACTGTTCTCACGACAACAGGACACAAACTTGCTCATGAAATATGCAAATCCTAGCATTCAGCAGCACAGCTTGGCTATTCTGTACTTTTATTGAGCTGACCCTTTAAAAATGAATGGATCAAATATTGTTCTTTTTTATATAAAAGGGATAAAACAGACCAAAAAGTCCCAGTGGGCTGTATGTGTGCTACGAAACTGATGTTACGCTTCTACTAAAATCGTACCTAACGTATTTTTCTTGTGTGAAGGCTTCTGTTCTTGTATCTTTGCATTACTATTTGTAAATGAAATGAGAATAAATAAAAATCGAAATACGCATTGAAATGTGACTGAGTGTTGTTGGCCTGTGGTTTTACTCGCATACAATGTCTCCATCTGGTGATCATGGTTGAATACAAAAGGAGATAGTACACTAATGAGCCAAAACATTGTGACCACAGGTAAAGGGAATAAGGTATAAACGTAATATCACCTCCAAACAGTAATATTAATCATAATGTTAGAATGTGCTCAAATACACACTTTTCTGTATGATACGCTGTGCATTATGTATGTTTTATTGTAAACTACACATTTAGTTCACTTATTAACGCACCCATGGACAATAACTTCTAGGTTGGGATAATGTATAAAACACATCAGCCTTTCATATCTGGCGAGCTGCAGGCTGTGCAGGCTGTTCACCCACTAAATCACACCGAAGCTTGTTGTGGTATATATGTGGTAGACTGAAATGTGGTTAGAATGTCGTTCAGGTGGGGGCCTGAACTGATTTCCCGAAAGAGGTTTAGTCACAATCAAATATTTGTGTCTCTATCAAATTATTCCCAAATTCAACCAAATGCATAGGTTGGCTATTTGAATAGGCAGTGGCATGAGGTTGTCGGGGCTAGTTTTAATCTATAGATTAATCGAGCCACGGATGCTCTTTGTTAATTCCACTATTAGAATATAATTTTGTCTATCATTCATGCTTATCTTAGATTGGATAAATAAATAAATAATGACTACCTACCATGCTACAAGCAAATTGTCAGCTGGTGAATTCACACTACACTGCGCCCCCGGCCAGTCAAAGAGTGACGCCGGGTTCCCACCTATGGAGGACCAAATCTGACAATATTAGAAATGAATAAATATACCGTATATCTTCCAATAGTAGCCCCGGCGTTTATTAGAAAAATTATTTGGACGGTCCGGCGTTAAAAAGAGACCGGCGGTTGTTGAGGATCGGCTATTATTCGCCTCGCAGACCGAATGGTGATTGGTAAACAGGGTTCATTTTGCGGTGAAATGCGGTATGTGTAACGAGCCTGGTTAAAAAATAGTCCACGTCTCGAACTGATGTCAATTTGTACGTTTATTCCTTGCCCTAAACATCTCTATAAAAACACCATGGAACAACTTGGCACAATTAAACACCGTGAAAACATGTTTGCCTTGTGAAACCAGTGGTAAAAAAATAAACAATAGCTAAATGTTTGTCTACCGGAATATACAACTCTTTCCCTCTTCTCTCTCTCAACTCTGACCGGCGTAACGTGTAACTTTATCATAATAAATATTTAGCTGTAAATATAATAAAACAGTATCACAGAGTTCCACTAATTAAACGCTCTACATTTAAATAAACAAGAAATCATAAAAGCATAAAGTTAGATTACTGAGCGATAACACAGGTTGCGCACATTTACTGCGTCGCCATGGAAACGCATAAACAAATTTCCGCGTCAGCTACATTTTGACACGAAAAGATACTTACCTGTATGATTCACTGCAGGAGGGAGGTAGCCCAGGAAAAAGGGGATTAGCGTACGGGGAAGGCGGTGGGTCATTGGAGATCGGCGTTTACTACAGACCCGATCTTAAAGGAGCCCGGCTACTATTGGAGACCGGCGTCTATTGTCACGAACCCTTTTCAAACCCGCCGTTTATTGGAAACGGGCGTCAATAAGAGATGGCCCACTAATAGAAGAAAGAAAAATGCATTTTAAAATAAATGAATACAGAAATATATGATCATGGAAATAAATAAATAGATAATGAATATTGAATAATGCATTTAAATTGAACTTTTAAACATATTTATATGTATAAATGTATTTATTGATACATTCATTAATTTATTTATTTATTTCTAATTTTGTCAGGTTTGGTCCTCCATAAAGTCCTCCACACGTAATTTTCAACTGTATTACGGATTAAAACAAATATATCTTATCAAGTTGCTAAAGAAAGAGAGTGGATTTAGTTTCCCTAATTTGTCTGTTTTCCTTGTATCATTTAGACTTTCCCAAGTAGGCTACTGGAAATACCTTACTCATCTGGTTCCCCAAGGCATTTGATAGGCCTAGCATGTTGATATTTCAGCAAAAGTTTAAAGAAAAGCAATATTAGCATGCACTATCTTATGGGTAATTCGATAATTTCAGGTGTTTACATTTGACTTTTAATATGGGCTCTAATATTTAGCTTTTAAAAATAGTTGTCTGTGGGTCCCCTGAACGTAAATGCTTGGGATCCACTGATCATGGAATCACTTAACAGTAGAGGAAAAAGAATGACTCGAGGATCGGTATTAGAAGAAACACATCTGTATTGTTTATTACATATGAACATAATGCTATAAGCACATTGGCCCAGAAATGTATTATGATGCAATACGTTTGAGAACATGCAGTTGAGGCCTTTCCTGTGTGTGTGTGTGTGTGTGTGTGTGTGTGTGTGTGTGTGTGTGTGTGTGTGTGTGTGTGTGTGTGTGTGTGTGTGTGTGTGTGTGTGTGTGTGTGTGTGTGTGTGTGTGTGTGTGTGTGTGTGTGTGTGTGTGTGTGTGTGTGTGTGTGTGTGTGTGTGTGTGTGTGTGTGTGTGTGTGTGTGTGTGTGTGTGTGTGTGTGTGTGTGTGTGTGTGTGTGTGTGTGTGTGTGTGTGTGTGTGTGTGTGTGTGTGTGTGTGTGTGTGTGTGTGTGTGTGTGTGTGTGTGTGTGTGTGTGTGTGTGTGTGTGTGTGTGTGTGTGTGTGTGTGTGTGTGTGTGTGTGTGTGTGTGTGTGTGTGTGTGTGTGTGTGTGTGTGTGTGTGTGTGTGTGTGTGTGTGTGTGTGTGTGTGTGTGTGTGTGTGTGTGTGTGTGTGTGTGTGTGTGTGTGTGTGTGTGTCCCATAATGCAATAGGAGGCCGTTATGCTCTCCAACACACAGCTGGTGGTGAGTTCCCAGAGAGCCGTACAGGCAGTGGAAGGCGGCTGACATCTCCGACTCCATGTGACATTCACGAACATTCAAGCGCAGAAGCAGCGAATGACTATGCGGCTCAGGTGTCTCGGCTATCTCCCCGAAGGCCTGTGAGTGTCCACAAGTAACCAGACAGTATTCGTTTAGGAGGATTCCTCCCCCCGTCCACCGGATCGCACCGAACAGGCAATGACCACGGCCTCCGCAACTCCGCAGCAGATGAGAGACCGGCTGCTGCAGGCCATCGATAGTCACAGCAATGTGAGTGTACCTAGTAGCAGCACGATGTGCCTATCTGGTCGGGTACTCTCGTTGCGCGTTTACTGTCGAAACATTTCAAATGTCCAATAATTCAAGGTGTACTAGTTTAGGTCATGATACACGCTTGTGTGTGATGTCAATTCACCTGGCTAGCGTTGCCTAAATAAATGCTGAACTTGTTACAGTACTCCCTCTCTCTCAATAGCTATGCTAGTTGACTGGTTAGCTAAACAGCCTGCTATGCTAGTGGAGTTACGGCTACTTGCTGCTAGCTTGTAGCGCCTCCCGCTAGCTACTGTAGCCTCACATAAAACAAGGAAACAGCTTTGGCTTCACGTAACTCCCGAAAGTAAAACCAGGATTGTTTACAAACTAACACAGGTTAGCCGTGTTTATTGGGTTATACAATAACGATAGGTACTGTAACTACACCATTTGTTAATGACTCATGTGTTTATTAATTTAATGTTAGTGAGTACCTTGCTAAATGAATGTGTCAAACACATCGCCTTCTAGTGCTAGCATGCTAATTGTCCAGCCAACAGGCTAACGTTAGCCCACTACAAGTTGACACTTGACTTTCTCTGTACTTGCCCGTCATACGTTGCGTAGCTAACTTGTTAACTCGTTATTTAATTAACATTTTCATTTGAGGACACAATTGCCAATAACCATAACTAACTATTATTAGCATTTGGGTTATTGGCTAGCCAATTTCCTAATTTATCTACTTAAGGATGTTGCTATCGAACCAGCCAGCTAATATAGAGCTTATTTCTATTTGTTAGCAACATTCTATTTAGTCATGTGATTAGCTATCTTGCTAACTTACTGTCAAATTGGCTAACTTTTGTTTTACCTACCTTACCTCTGGACATGGAATGTCTGGTAACGAAGTGCTCAACGCTCATGGTCTCCCCACATATGTTCACTAGGGTTTAAATTTCTAGACTGTGGCTGAGCCGCTAAATGAAAACAAAATCAAGAATTGTCTTGTCCTTTGTTAATCCCAACCTCAGTCATGACCAGTCACCCAATCTCTGCAGTTGAGAAGCATTCCCATAGCATGATGGTCCCACCACCTTGTTTCACCGTGAGGCCGTTATTTTTATTTATTTTTGCCTTTATTTAACCAGGTTAATCGGTTGAGAACAAGTTACAATCGCGACCTGGCCAAGATATGGCGCAAAGTTGCAGGCGACATGAAGTTACACATAAAAATACAAACAGCCAAGAAACAATTACACATATAACAGTATTCGGCAGGTAAAATAAATAATAATGTACAATAAGTGCAAATATGGAGATGTAGAGAGGTAGATTGATGGTAAGTACAGTGTCAATACAAGAGAACTAACAGGCTGTAATTGATAATGTGCAAATGTATACAAACAGCTGTGCAGTTGATTATGTGCAATATGCGTTGAGGCTTTGATTAATACGCTAGTGCATAAATGGGCAAAGGAGTGCAGTCAGCATGTGCAGCAGTCAGTCAGTACATTTCCAAGTAATGCCTTGTGATGGGGACGATGGACTCAAGTTTTAGAGACTTTTGTAAATAGTTCCAATCATTAGCAGCCGAGAATTGAAAAGAGGCAGCCAAATGAGGTGCGCGCTTATTAGGTGCATTTATTAGCCAGTTGGGAATTATTTTTCGTTTGGTAGACATAGTGCTTGGCATACAGGGCTAGTAGTTAAGTCTGTCTTAGTACAGAAGAAAATACTTTAACACAATCTCTTAATCATTTAATTGATTATTGACATTTTGACAATGGTGTCTCCAGTCAAATTCTATAGCCATCTCAAGAATGATTACATGACACCATATGCATATGAGCCCAATTTGAAGTGTCTTTTTTACTGCTTGTGTTTTGAAAGTCTTATTTAAAAAAAAAAATTGCAGCACGTGTTTCAAGTTTGTTTTAAATTGCGTCAAATACAAAATGTTCAGAAACTAAAGGGGTCTGAACCCTTTCAGAAGCCCCTGAAGTTGTCAAGGAGCCATGCTTTGTGATTTATTTGACAGTATAGCTACTGATGCCATAAGATAGGTACCCTACTAACATATTTTAAATATTAACTAGATTACTTATTGGTCAGTTGATAGCTAGCCTAACTTTCAGCTCAAATTAGCCAGTTGTTGCAAACAAAAATGTAACTTATACTTAGCTGTGCTACTGATTCCTGGCACAAATTGCTTGTTGGTCAACATTGTTGGGTCAGTAAACGCTAGGTTGCTGGTTGTAATCGTAGTTATGACTAGGTAAATGACAAAATATTTATGCCTTTGAGCAAAGCACTTGGCCATCATTGTTACTGTTAGTTGCTCTAGTAAATCACATCTGCTAAATATTTTTTTTTACTTTAATGTGTGAACTACAGTAACTTGACGATGTTGTTAACTTGAGTTTGTACTTATTTGATCATCTTGTTTTTTCCTTCCAGCAGATTCGCAATATGGTTGCAGTATTAGAAGTTATCACATATTTAGAGAAGTTCCCGATTACTAAAGAAGCACTTGAGGTAAAATAAATTGTTATCGTTTATGTTAAAATCTGCTTGACTCCTGGTGTGTCTTGCCTCCACCCTTTTTTTTCTTTTCTTAAAAGCTAAGTGTTTGTGTTATCAAATAGGACAACTGTTCCAAACCAAAAGAGACAGCCAGAAAGCCCTCTATAGCTGGCAGTTCTTTTAACAGTTGTAATAACATAGTTAAAATGCATTTTCTGGTACAATTGACCTATTTCTTTTATGACCAACTTAGGAAACTCGCTTGGGTAAACTGATCAATGACGTGAGAAAGCAGACCAGGGATGAAGACCTTGCCAAACGTGCCAAGAAGCTCTTGAGAAGTTGGCAGAAATTGATCGAACCCGGGCAGAACGATACGCCATCGCGAGCCACAGCTAATGTCCCAGGCTCTGCAAATGGCAGCGCCCATCCCTGTCGGACTGATTTACCGCTCCCTGACGTCTCTTCGGTGGCGAAGGGCGTTCCGCTTCCCGTGGCCAAAACCACAAACGACGTCCACTACTCCAACTCCCCAAAGCCGAAAAGTCAAGTGGTAAAAAACGTAAGGGGGAGCAGAGGGAGAATGTGCCGTTACCGGCCAAAATGGCCAAGCTCTCCTCCTTCAAGCCGATGCACAACTCTGATCCACCACCGCCCACAAACGGAATTGCAGGGAGTCCTGAGACCCGCCTGGACAAACAGGCCATCCCCTCTCCAGAGAGGCCCCGGACAGATCACCTGGAGAATGACAAACACAGTAGAATCCCCATTAATGCTGTAAAGCCTCACCCAAGCTCCCCGGGCATCGCAAAGCTACCTAGCACTTCCTCTTTACTCAAGACCGCTGTGTTGCAGCAGCAGGCGAGGCTGGACGAAGGAGGAGGGGGACCGTATCAGGCCAGGAGCCCCCGCTGCCTTTCCTCGAGTCCTCGGAGTCCGCGGAACGCGAAGTTGGAGCCCACGTCCAAGCGCTCGTCGACATGTGTATCGAAAGGGGCTATTCAGAGTCCGGCTCGGAGCCCTCGCTTGCCTTCGTCCTTGCTTTCTTCCCTGCCTTTAATGTCCCCGGCCCAGGAGTCTCATGTGGACGGGCCGTTACCCCTGGCCCATAGGACCGTGATGCACTGGCCCAGCTTGGCCCAGCCCCCACACAGCACTGCAGCACCAGAGCCCCAGGCTGTTTTGCCTCCCGCCCCCCTGACTACACCACACAACTCTGAGTGCGTGGAGTCACACAAACCCTCCTCCTCCTCTGTGGTGGTGGTCAGAGCCGAGGACGAGGCTGCCGCCTCGAGCTCTGATCGCAAAAAGAGGAAGAAGTACAGGTCCAGGGACTACAGTGTGAACTTGCAGGGACAGGACACGGAAGACAAAACAAAGCCTGTGCGTTTAAAAGAGCGCCGGCTAACCTTTGACCCTGTGACCGGGCAGATCAAATCCAGTGTGCATAAAGAACCCTCTCAGGTTGAGGAGTCCCCTAGGACCCCGCCCCCTGTGCCCAAGCCGAGGACTGACCTGCCCTTCCCGCAGTCCCAGCAGCAGCAGCAGCTGCCCCCCGCGCCCAGCCCCTTCCAACAGACTAACTGGAAAGAGCTGTCTCGAAATGAGATCATCCAGTCCTACCTGAACCTTCAGAGCAACGTGCTGACGTCGTCAGGGGTTCAGGCTCCCGGAGCGCACTTCTTCATGTCGGAGTATCTGAAACGTGAGGAGAGCGATGTCCGGGAGGCTCGACGCGGCGTCCACGTCCTGCAGCTGGACGGCCCTGTAACGGAAACGCCAGGGCTGAGCCGGGAGGTGACCGAGGAGGACCTGCGCAGGGTGCACACGGAGCACTGGCACGGGGTCAACGGTTGCTATGACACCAAGGGCACTTGGTACGACTGGACCGCGTGCATATCCTTGGATCCGCACGGTGACGAAAGCAAACTGAACATCCTGCCGTACGTTTGCCTAGACTGAGGAGACCCGGTGTGTCTGTCGCTTGACAGAGGAAGGGGAACTCCATTATCTGCCACTGTGAGTTGGGGATGTCAGAACCGCTAACTCCCACAATGCCTCCCTCTCAGAGATTATCGATCGAGGGTTTCGATGAATAAAGGAATAAAGTCCAGTTTGTCAAAGCTGATTAGGTTCTTTTTTCAAAATGGAAAGAAAAGTTGCAGAGAAGATATTCCCCTGTTTGCAGAGTGCTGCTACTAAAAAGGAACTGCAAGCCAGGGTTGTAGATGGGGTTTTGGTTGGCGATTAGCGGTCTGGTCAAGGCACAGGGCACGCTTGTGTGCCCACGTGGTGTTCAACGGGTTGATCTAGCACAGGTAAAGCTGAATATGTCCAGAAAATGAAATTCTGTCTCACATTTGGCAGTTACAAGAAGCTTTATGTGACATTAAAAAAAAAGAAATGTCTTATGCATCTATTTATTTTACCTTTTCTGTTTGTTTGTTCGTATGTTTTTGAGAGGTTTATCAAAACAGATTTAAGGAGACACCAACATGTAGCTTTTCTGTTTGCATCACAATGTTGACCTGTTCCGCATTGCATAAGAGTCACACTGTTGTTCTGCGTAATCGTATTTTTAGTTTGCCGATCTATCCAACATTCCGTACTCCAGCCCCCCCACCCACCTCCTTTTTGTCGCCCTCTCCTAGCCACTCCGTACCTTTGCCATAATAAAATAAATCGACACAGGAAGCTCTGCAAACAAATGTTTTATGTGTTCAATCAAAAGTATTTTTTTGCTATTTCAGTTGCTAATTTGTTAACTTGATTGTGCATTTTCTTCTTTATTCCCCGTTGATCTTTACCCAAGCAGAAAATGTGAAAGAGAAATTATCGAAAGTGTGTGGACAAAGAAAATGTGGAAATGTTTTGTATGCTGGAACTGTCCTTGTTATCATTCCTTTAGCCATCGTTTGGCCTTATGGAATTTCACGTTTTTCATAATTGACCAGCCTTAGTGAATGTTCAAAAATAAGACTTCTGTATTTAGTCCTGAGCAGAGCCATTAACAGTGGACTTGATCAGTTGTTTTCACTTTAACATGTCAAACTAAACCAATGGTTGCAAAGTTGAACCTGACAATTTTATGCACAAAGATTAGGTTTAACTTTAAGTTTCACTGGAAATGTTACCTAAGTACTTACACTTGAATTACATAAAAAATGCCTTGTTTTCTTGTGTTTTATTTATTATAAGTTGCCAGTGTGCATGTTTTGTTTTACTTTGCAATAATTTGGTTTTTATTTTGATTTAAAAATAGTAATTGGTCTAAACAACTATTTTGCTCTGGATTTGCCCTGTTATGGAGGAAAATTATTCTGTCATTTTATAATTGACATCAAGGTACGTCTACTGGAAAGTTACACCTGTTAGTTTAAATGTTGGCACATTTTGGACGTTTCTTGTGTCCAAGTTCCCTTAGTTCTTCTCATTGTTTGATTTTGCAGTAATGTTCTACTCATTACGAAGCATGCGATATGGTGAATAGAAAAGCATGGTTTCATAAACTTTATTATTGAAAACTACACAAAACCTTAGATGGCAATTTAGTACTATCACGCATAAACGTTTTCCATGTTGCAGTGACTGATGTTGTCTCGGAGAAGTCTCATCCTTTGTGTTTTTGTTTTGCGTTTCCGCCGATCTCTACATAAACATTACATGGTGGATGAGCGCATGGAGTGACTTCGCCCCTACAATCATCCCTACCAATGTGCCTTTGTCCAATCGGGATTCGCTTCCGCATAATACACCTGGCCTTAGAACTAGGTTCATATGTGAGACGATTCCAAATGTCCTGTCCAATTAAGCCAAAATGAATATGCACCATTATTTTCCTAAGCAGCGGTCCTTATAGTGGAACACAGATCCAGCCGCTGTGGGTAAATTGCAGACAATGAGACGTCACTCAAAACACAGCTCGCAATAAAGAAATGCTAAAGAGGAATGTGGAGGATCTGGTCATCTTTGACTAGGATGTCTTTATTAGCTCGTGTTTAACATCTCTCATTTGTTTGAAAAATAAAGTGATCTAAACTCTCAGCTCTCTCACTCTCCATATTTGTGTCTAAAGGACTAATTATTTTTCAGGTGTATTTAAGTTGATGCAAACAGGGCACGATTGCCATTAATATGGTCAGTTCAATGTTTTGAGAATGAGCTATTTGTAATATGTGTAGAGATTAATATTATTGACTTCTCAATTCATCCTCATGGGAGAGCTCTTACACATTTCTGCAGTGATGCAGAATTTCTAATGTTTGGGTTTGGCGATGTCTGTCGTAGCTTTTGTGTGTGTGTATGCCTATATATATAGAGATAAATATATTAAGATAAATATTTCTTGATTTCTAGATTCTATTGACATTTGGAAACCAGAGCCACACCTTGAAATCTTCACCATATTCTCCAGTACAATGTGTGCAGTGTGGCAGGGCACGTTATCCTGCTATAAGAGGTCACTGCCATCAGGGAATACCATTGCTACGAAGGGTTGTACCTGGTCTGCAGCGATGTTTTGGTTGGTAGCACATGTCAAATCCATGTCCACATGAATGCCCTGACCCAGGGTTTTCCAGAGCATCATACTTCCTCCACATTGTGTATTTGCTGTTTTAGATGATTGGAGTGGCGTCCAATGTGTTCTCCTATTTACTTCAAGGTTCAACATGTTGTGCTTTCAGAGATGCTCGTCTGCACACCTTGTTTGTAGCTAGTGGTTATTTGAGTAACTGATGCCTTTTCATCAGCTGGACCCAGTCCAGCCAGTCTTCTCTAACCTCATCTGACCTCTGCCATCAATAAGGTCTCTTAAGTCTTCCGCATTCTGATGCTTGGTTTGAACGTCAGCAGATTGTCTTCACCTTGTAAATATGCTTGATATGCCACTGTGGGACCTACCAGACCTAAGGAGGTGTAGCAGTCCCCTCCTAAGGCCTCCTTGGTTGTGTTGCAGGCCCGGCAGCTGATGATACTTGACAGTTTCGGCTTTAAATTTGCCTAACACCCCCCTGTCAGACTGATCATGCATTTGACCTGGAATATTTTATAAAAAATTATATTTAGTAGTTATTAAACTTTTAGCAGTTTACCCAGCACAGCCAGAAGAGAACTGCCCTCGCCCTGACACTGGTTCCTGGTTTCTTCATAATTTCGACCCATCAGGGAGTTTTTGCGAGCCGCTGTTGATGAATGCAATTTGTTAATGTGTGCTCTGTCGGGTTTCAGGCTGGATGTTTGAAAAAGCACTTTGTGACAACATTGTTTTAAAAAAGGCTTTTGAAAATAAAACTGATTCCTCGGGCAATGACCGAATAATAGACGTCTGCCAGACAGACACAATCCTGCAAGGATACGGCAGCTAAGGAAAAGCACTTGGATGACCTCACTTTCACCCCTGACTCCACAGCCCTGATGAGGGACTGATGACTTTGATGATGTTTTCGCTGCTGATCCAGTTCTATTTCTGCCTGGAGCTATGAAACTCTGGTGACCTTTTTTCGCTGGATATGCCACCTTGTCCCCTGACCTGGAGATTTTGGATTTTTTCTAATGTGGGCTTAACTAGAATGTTGTGCTTGTTTTAAGCTGCTGCAAGTTTTTTTTTTTTTTTTTGCCATTTCCGAGGTTTTATATTATGAACAATCTGAAAATTCGTTAAGGGGTCAAAACACTTGAACGACAAGGTTTCCACCATCGGGAACACAGTGCATGGCTTTGTTTTATTTAAGAATAGTAAGCTACCCTTACGTCATTCATGGAGTGGCTCGGTCCTCCAACAGTTCCCGACGGTGACTCAACTTTTTAACTGCACGTCTGGGACGCAAGGTAGGACCATGGGATAGCCCACTCCCATCATCCAAGGAATGTGGGACTTTCCTTCCATATAAGGACTTTTTGATATCAATCACAACGACCCAGAGAGAGAAAGCGATAGGGGAGGAGCTTATGGCCGGATTAACGAACCCCACATATTCGTGCAAGCGCTTTTATTGGTCGCATGAAAAAGAAAGGAAGTATTTAGTGCACTCCTCTGAGTTAGTCTGGAATATTTAATGAAATAAACGTGCATGCACGAGAAACCGATACAAGTAACTTAGTGAAAACAAAAATAACTAGTTTATAATTATGTCTGGCGCATCTTTTAACAGAGGTCCCGCTTACGGGTTTTCTGCGGAAGTCAAAAACAAGGTAAGTTATCCAGGAAAATTATTTGCTTACCTGTATGACTTTAACACTAAAAGAATAGCGCGCATTTACGTGTATAGATTTACACGATATTGTAGTATTCGGGTTATCATTTTGATATAATATAAATGTAATGGTTTCCGTCAACTTCGCGAAAACTTGAGTCTCTCCTTTACGTCGAGTTTATGATTACAACCCTTAAAGATGCAGTACTGGTTGATTTTATCTAATTAAGTCTGGGAATTTATGCTTTTATGCGTAGTCACAAGTGGACGCGGAACTGGCTGGGACTTATTGGAGTGGACTTAAAGTGTGTTCAACACGTGTTTTTTGTATGGTGTTTTCCCCGCTTTGCCGTGTAGCCTATATCCACTCGATAATACTGTACTTTATGACATTGAAGGATAAACTACTTTTCAGATGTTTCTGTAGTTTGGCGGAACACTATGAAAGAGCATGGGCGTTGCCCATATTGGCAATGTAAATGTCCTTGTGGCAATCTGTAATCTCTGCGTTTCATTTAGCTAAATGGACACAGACTTATTTTGAGTTGTTTGGTCTTTTACCAGTGTATCTTGCCCCCCCCGGCCCGGATCCTATGAGGTGTTATTAGTTGTCATTAAACAGCTCGGCAGATGTCTGCAGCCTTGGATAATAATGAAGTGCACACGGTGCACACTGGCTGAAACGGGTTTACTGAAACACAGGCTTTGTTTTCATAAACCACCTAACCAGTTTGGGTTAGGTGTCTGTCTCAAGGACAAGTTTACTGATTTATTTGTCCCTGTGGTTTGAATCCGCTATTTGGTTAATAACCTAGCAATGATGACCACTATTGGTATTTACCACTGCACACTAGGGCTGTTGCACGTTGTCCATTTAAAAGTATCCACATTAACCCACTAGTATAGCATTCTATAAGAATTTTACTGGATTCAGTGCAGAATGCTTGGGTCGAGGCTAATGACCATGTGACCGGAGAACAGTATTTTACAACTCTTAACAGAAGCTACTTAAAACTAATCAAACCCTTTCTTGTAGTCCTTCATGAACTGCAAACGTTACTCACAAATTCCTCACTTTGAGCTCTGATGGTGACATGCATGCACCCCCCCACCCCCACCCCCAGGCTTTTGTGTCCACAGCAACGGGGTGAAGTGTCTGACCCAAACCGTACTGAAGTTCTGGGTCAGAGACTTCAGCTATGCGTCTTACAGACCCCCAGCTGGTTGGGTGTCTGAGTCCTTATATGGGTGAAGGGTCCACTCCCCCACTGGGTCTTTAGGACATTGCCAGGCTGATGTATAGCCGTTGTTTTCCTCTGATACCAATGAAGGATGTCCAGTCGCTCTGGTATTTCCTGTCTCCGATGACGTCAGAGTGCAACGTGAGAAGGTATTCAAGCAGTTTTCACTCTGTGGCTGTAGGCCCGCAACATTATGGTTGACCCATCTAGTGGCTTCGTTTTAAGTTTTGTTCATTTTAGAAGGGAATAGTTGTCCTTGTTCGCTCATTTCATTTGCACTCCAACTCGTCCCGGCTGTATCGTTAACTGGATGGATTCCTAGACGCAAGCGAATTTAAGGAAAATTACATCTTTCAGATGTCTTGTGGCCATTTAAAGCGGCCACGGTTTAATTTGGGCATAGTTGGATGAAGTAGAAGTATAATGAGAGGACCAGCTTTCCCAGGGAGTCGGAGACACTTTTTTATTAGGCTTTTTGAAATTTCACTGCACGTTTGATGCTGTGGAATTTCACTTTTGCTTCAAATGCTTTTAACCTATTTCCAGCACAGTCACGCTATTATTTTAGATCATATGCGTAATAAGTTTTTCCCTTTGCAGATTGCAGGAAAGTATGACCTTCAGAGAGAGGAAGAGCTAAGGGTCTGGATCGAGGATGTGTCTGGATGTGTGATCGGGGAGGACTTCCAGAAAGGCCTGAGAAATGGCGTGATCTTGTGCGAGTGAGTTTATGACTGGACCTGATCTTATGGATGTGTAACGGAAGACTGTATTGACCGACGGCGCTAGAGATTATATTGTACATGTGTTTTAAGAAAGACTTCTATATACTGGCTGTTACGGATACTTGTACGTTTCTGCAGTCTGAAGCGAAATGTCTTCCCTTCCTAGATTGATCAACAAACTTCAACCTGGCTCTGTAAAAAAGATCAACAAGTCTTCCATGAACTGGCATCAGGTGAGCTGATTGGATGACTCTCCCTCCTTAAGGTGTACCAGTACATGTGCCATCCTACGCTATGTTATGTTTACGGTCACAAAGTGGTCAGTCGGTTGAAGGACAGGTCTGTGCTATTGTGTTGACCGCGCTTAGCTTTTATTGTAACAGAAAAGCAGAGTCTTCTTAAAGGTGGCGCTTGGTCTGGATCAGTGAGTGTGTAGGGGTACATGGGTTAAAATGTGACGAGTATATCTTGAGTTGGTGTGTGTGACCGGTCCTCTTGTTTTTTTTAATGGCTCTTTTTTGATAAGCACTTTGGTTATGACTTTCTATATTGGACCTTAAATACGTTACTGAGAAGTTTTCAACTTATCAAGTCTGTGTACGCCTGCGTCTCATTCTAGCTGGAGAACATCACCAACTTTAGCAAGGCCATCCAAATGTACGGCCTGAAGCCACATGATATATTTGAAGCCAACGACCTGTTTGAGAATGGGAACATGACGCAGGTCCAGAGCACGCTGCTTTCTCTCGCTGGCACGGTAACTGTTTCAGTCTAACACTTTTACCTTGTGTAACTGGAGAATAGCCACTTCCTGTTTTTCAGCACAACAGAAGTTTCGTGAACTTGACATTTATGGGGGATTTGTATTCTATGGTTTATGTCTGAATAAAGAGACCTCCGAAATGAAAATTGCACCTTTTTGTCATCGCATTGTCAGAACTGAGCTGAAATCCAATTGTATTATTGTCCAGTAATACCCTAAACACTTCCCACTGCAGGCCAAAACCAAGGGCTGCCAGTCCAGCATGGACATCGGGGTGAAATATGCCGACAAACAGGAGAGACTATTTGATGATGAGAAGATGAAGGCTGGACATTGTGTCATCGGCCTGCAGGTATGAGGGAATATAGACAGTGAGCTTACTAGAACTTGGGTTAACTAGAACTTAGACTAATAAGGCAAATACAGACCAGAAAAACTGTTATTTTGGACCTTTAGCTTTTCTTACCTATACACAATATTTTTATTACATATACACTGGGATAAACTGTCTGAAATAATTAATTTGTGGAAGTTTAAATGATTCCATTTCTTTTGCTCCAATAACTGATATTGGTTTGTCTCGAGCAGATGGGAACAAATAAGTGTGCCAGCCAGGCAGGCATGAATGCGTATGGCACCAGGAGGCACCTGTATGACCCCAAGGCCCACATCCTGCCCCCAATGGATAACTCTACCATCAGTCTACAAATGGGTACTAACAAGGGGGCCAGCCAGGTGAGGTGCCTAGGTTGTTCTCTTAAACAAATTGTATACTTGTTTTTCATGATGCATGAGGCACATGCCTTACCTTTGTGGTAATCTGGTCCCAAACGAAGGTCCACTGCAATTGTCAAATGCAATGCAAGCTATTGATTATTGTAAGACAAAAAAAATACATTCTCAAAATGGTTAGACATATCAGTGTGTCTCTGACAGTTCCCACGTCAACCTCACCAAGTCTTACAAATTAACTAATATTGATTACATGAGATTTAACTGTCCGTCACTAATGATTCATCTTAATTCGGAGGAACGGCAGTATTTGACCAGATCATTCTGCTCCTCAGGCCGGTATGACCGCACCAGGGACCCGGCGTGCCATCTACGACCAGAAGCTAGGCACAGACAAGTGTGACAACAGCACCATGTCTCTGCAGATGGGCTCCAACGCCGGTGCCAACCAGAGTGGGCAGAACTTCGGCCTTGGTCGTCAGATTTACGACGCCAAGTACTGTCCCAGAAATGAGGGCGAGGAGGGTGAAAACGGCGCCCGGCCCGAACACGTCCCAGATTACCAGGACGAGGGTTACCAGGAATTCAAAGAGGATGCGGCGCCAATGTACCATGAAGAGGGGACTGATTATTGAGAAGTATGTTGCTGGGATGGAAAATGTAAGACTCCTAAATTAATGGCTTCTGGGTAATTTTTATTAGCTACAGTTTAAAACTAGTAATCTGATTCTCAGTTACTGGGTGAGCCTATAAAATGCAGTCTTTTGTACTTAAATAAAAAAACAAATATGCAGATTTCCCCTTTACCAATGCAGATTTGTTTTAAGAATTGACATTTTGCAAAAATTATAAAATTTGCCAGTACTTTTAAATCAACATTATAATTTCAGTTAATTGCTAATTATGTTGATGGAATTCAACCGTGCGTGTATTTATATACCAAAAGATCAAATTGTTAATGTAAACTATATACATGTATCTTAATTGATGTGAATTAGAATGTGAAGGTGTTGTAACTGTTTGTATTGGTTCAGTATTTTCTACTTCGTAGTGTGTGTGTGTGTGTGTGTGTGTGTGTGTGTGTATGTATAATGAAAGACACAAAAGTGTTGTAGGATCTTTTGAGACAGAGAAAAGACCATGTATTTGTGGGACTGTACCATATTATTCAATTTTTCTAGACTAATGTCTGCTGACTGTATTTCTGTGGCGGAAATATTTCCTTTGTATGCATGAACAGAACAACTGGAGCCAAATGTTTTTTTTGGATTGAAGTATTTTCAAAATCACTTCAAGCAAGGCTTTCAACATTCCAAGCTAGATACTAGATTTATTTCGTTATAATTTGTTTGTCTTATGTTTCACAGATTTGGGGACCAACACATTCTAGCAACTGAACGGTCTTTTTTTAAATGATTTATTTATGCAAGTTTTTGTATTTTGTACCCAGAACAGAATTTAAATTGTACTAGTCTTGTATACATTTCTTGTATTTGCTTTTTGAATGCATCTTTTTCCATTCTCATTTTGAATGGAAACATATGTTCAAGCTGTAAAATGTGTGAATAATAAATCTGAATACAAACCAGTCTCGTCCATTAGTCTGAATTAAAGGGTGTCCGTGTCAACGACGTATCTTGGATTAGATTCCTGAGTTCAGGTGTTTAACTGGGTTATTGTCTAGCATAAGCATTTTATTTAAACCATTGTTCTCTGCATTCCAGTCTGCCATACTATGTTATGGTACAGGAAACCTGCTGTATTGGCGCCTTTGTGTTCCGATTCATTTGAGTCATTGATAAGCTAGAGAAGGATGCTAGTTAAGTGTTCCTGGAACCCACCCCCAAGGGATTAAGGCCTAGTTCAGCTACAGTTCATTTGTATCCATTCACGCTCTTTAAAACAGACAAGCCCACACAAGCAACATATTACATTTCCAAAAGCACTGTTCTGGTAACAGTTGTGGTTGGTGCTGATTTTTTATTTATCAGCAGCAACTCCGAGCACCAACAAGAGCTGTCACCTAGTTACAACGGATGGTGGGGTTTTCTGAACATTTGAATCCGGAGGTACAGGCAGTGAACAAAGTAGGGTGTGTTTGCGCTTAACATTTTTATGCTGAGCTGAGGAAAATAAGCTAGGCTAAAAGATTTTTATCTGAATTATGGCGATTTGCTAAAGCAGATTTTTTTACATTCTCTGCTATGTCCCACCTGTTTCTTCAGTTACTAGCAAAATTGTCAAGACCACTATTCTCAGTTGTGTGGTTAAATATACTTTGTGGGCATTTTTGCTGTCTTGCTAGAGAAAGATCTCTTGCTGAAAGAGTGGTGGGATATTTGAAGAACTTCCGACCACCTCAGCTGCTTGGTTGTCTGGCTGAACGAGTCAGACTGTGCTTCTAGCTGTTCTATAGTACACGTGATCTGCATTTAGGTATTGTTATTCTAGTGCTATAACCAGCTGCGTTTGTCTTTATGAGATGTTATTGTTTACCTCTGGAGACAGTTGCCTAGGCCGAGCACATAATCTGGTTTTCTGTACATCACTTGGTCCCAGAGGTATTGCCAGTACATTAATGTTCACACTAGGAAGGTGTTTATTCATGAAACAAATTGATGAATGTGGAAGTAATGTCCCAAAATAATTTTAAGAGTTTTTACATACATGTTTGGACCTATTTGGTATATTTATTTAATAATTTATGATGACTAAGCAGTATAAATCATTGTAAATCATTGTAAATAAAGCTCAAAACAAATCCTCAACAAATGTGTTTTTATGTATGGTCAGTACTTGCATCTATCTGGGCCGTCCACCAAATGGGACATGCCTTCTCCACTCCACCTCTACATACTTTAGCAATCTCTAACACACAACCACAACACAGACACCCTGGATGGGCAAGTACTCATAGGTAAGCTTTATTGCCAAGTTAAATTCAATAATTGCACTAAAAGTTATACAAATATATTTAATTTTTCCGCCACCCAGAGCAACAACTAGATCTTCCTGCTCTATATGGGCACAAAAGAGGCTTTCCATTAATTGTCTCCCTCGACCTCTACAGGGCATACAAATGTGACAATATCACTCCAGACTAAACCACTTATTAACATTGCAAATAATCCATGGCAAAACACTGCAACTAGTTTGGTGGAAAGCACTAACCCTGTCCCAAGGTGAAACACAATGGGTAAAGCACTGTGGCACTGCTCTACCCTGCCAACCCCTCAAAAGGTCATTCCAATGTGGCGGTGGATTTATAAGAGGAGAATGACAGACAATAAGACCACATACAACTAGAAAGAAAGAGGTATAGTGATATTTTCCCTGCCCCTCAGCACCCGATAACCCTATACCCCAAATAATAACCACCAAATAAAGTTAATAGTCTCTTCACAGAAGAGGCCCACCTGGCAGTCTGCAGTTTTCACAGCTCCGGATTTCTTAAACGAACCACCCCGTTCCGGACAGCGGCGCCCCGAACAACTCTACCTGCAATCCTACAGTGTTAGTATTATTTTCCGGCCGAAAGCAGCACCCCAAATTACAGTAAACTTGTCCAAATGCACTTATTGTTTTAAACGGTTGCTTCCCGGTGTACGCTACTTCCATCTACTGGACGATGGAAATAAAAATAATTTCTGTGACCGGATATATTTAACCGGATGTCCCTGTGAGTCGCGCGATATTAGGTGCAACGAGACTTCAGAATGTTCTTTTCCCCGGAACATCAGGCAAGATGGTAGGTGCCGACTTTTACAAGACCCTGACAATCTACGGCCATCTCAACTAAATGACAAAATGTTACCATTAATAACGCATACAGTGCAATCCACTATTCGTAGCTAATCGATCTATTCATACATTGTTGGTGAAACATTTTTGATACCCTCGCAAAGCTGAGAAATTAAGCTCATACCTTAGCCTGTAGTGCTAATGCTAGTTCGTTTTATACCGAGTCTTGGTATAGCTTCTATTCCTGCTGAGTAACCACGCGAGCACTTGTGACAGTCGCTATTAATGTCATGAACTTCATCTACAGTGAACTCGTTTTACAGTGTTGCTCTGTACACCGTACACGCGTTATAATACTCAACCTGACCCAGCGTCGGCCTTCAATGTGTCCGCCGTGTTTAAAGTATTTTCCATTATTTCCCTAGGCGGATGTTGAAATCAAGAAGAAGCGTACCTTCAGGAAGTTCACCTACAGAGGTGTCGATCTAGACCAGCTTCTGGACATGTCCTAGTAAGTAACCCTATTGATACACTACTATAGCTGTATTTTTGTATGCATTGTGGTATGTCTGAGAGCTCATCACTCGTGAGTGTAACTCTCATACCAATGCGAAAGGAACCCCCATCTTGCAGAAGGGTGATGTCCCTGACTGGCACACCCTTTCGAAAGTTGGGTACAATTGTTATTTTACATGACTACCAAATTAAGCTGTGATCAACGTGTACATGCAAAGTAAACCGTGGCACCCCCTGTACTCTGGTGATCTGGATTTGCTGGGGTGGTATTGACCCTGCATATATGTATTATATTTGGCCCGGTGTTGCAGTTAATCTGGATGATTCTCTGGCCACATCATAACTGTGTCCTCTCTGCCAGTGAGCAGCTGATGCAGCTGTACTGCGCCCGCCAGAGGAGGAGGCTGAATCGCGGACTTCGCCGTAAGCAGCAGTCCCTCCTGAAGCGCCTGCGTAAGGCCAAGAAGGAGGCCCCACCAATGGAGAAGCCCGAGGTGGTAAAGACCCATCTCCGGGACATGGTCATCCTGCCGGAGATGGTGGGCTCCATGGTCGGAGTCTACAACGGCAAGACCTTCAACCAGGTTGAAATCAAGGTGAGGATTGGAGTTGGCCTCTGATCAACACACACACACACTCCGGCTGTTGTCCACAACATTTGGTCATTTGCACTTGCTGCAATGTTAGTGGCAATAATTCCCTCATCAAATCACTGCATTTGGCCTCACTGAGGCAATACATGTTCCAAGTCCTGTAAGGCAGTAGCCCTGGGAGCACTTAGCCTCTCCACAGGGAATATTTGAAAATATTAAAGTTGATGGTCAGCACAGAGCCAGTTTGTTGGTGGTAGAGTAACTGAGAGTTTCCTTATTGCCTCGATCTAGACAACATGACACTTTAGATGTGGAAATAAACTGAATACTCATATACTCTTATCTTGCCTACAAAACAAAATCCCCCCCACACAAGCAGCACCATTTCAGGGTAAACGTTTGCGTTTGTGTAAATGCCTAAAAGTTAAGTGGCTGTCATTGTACTCCTGATATGACCTGCCTTTTTAATACTTTGTTCGATCTGATGTAAAAGCAAATGGTTCACGTTGTTGGCAGTTAAATCACAGGGCTATTTCAGTGGCGTTGTCTATGGCTTTTCTGATGTGTTCACACGTATATCACACATGACTTGCATATTCTATGGAACTGTGACCAGTGTCAGTGTACTGGTTCTAGCGTGAGAAATGAACACGGCCCTAAGGAATAGGGAGGTTTAAGGACCCTTGCTTTAGAAATAGTTTTGTGTAGTGGCAGGAACGCTCCTGGCTTAAACTTACTCACTCCCCAGCAGGGGCTCCTTTCAACCTGTCCCACCTGTCTATCCTACTGTTTTACACGGCCAATAGTGTTAGAATACCCCGCAGTTCATGACTAATGTGTTTTTTTTACTTCGCAGCCTGAGATGTGTGGTCACTACCTGGGGGAGTTCTCCATCACCTACAAGCCTGTCAAGCACGGTCGCCCCGGTATCGGAGCCACGCATTCTTCTCGTTTTATCCCACTGAAGTAGAATGGCTGCTGTATTTGTATAAATAAAACTTGGGTGCCCAAACGATGTGTTTGACTTGTTTTTGTAGTGGCTCAACTCAATTGTTTCTCAATTCAAACTTTTGGACATCCCAGAGGATTCAAGTGTTGATTGCTTATTTTCCATTTATGATTTTAATGCCATGTACTGGCACGGGCAGCTCTTTAGGTTCGGTCGAGCTGTTTTGTTGACATAAAAATTACTACCACTTTACTGTTGTAAACTGGACAATAAAGTCACTAAGTATTTATGTCAGAGAGAGTGGTTTATAAACATAGCTAGCTTGTTGCACAAGAAGTAAAACATCTTGAAATGGTGTCTATAATGCAGAGAATCATACTTAATGGATTTAGGGTGCATGCATGCATACTATTAGAACTTAAGACGTCTGAGCTAACTGGATTTGAAACTGATTTTGAGATGGTGATAAAAAAAAATAAGATTCCGATATAGATTCTATTATGCGCAGCGGCCGGCGCAGGGTGATCCCTGCGAACACAGCGCAACAAGAGCGGTGCGGCCCTGTAAAAGCGCCGACGCATTATCCCCGGGTTAAAGGTTCCTGGGTGTTCTCCTTCGCGATCTACGTTTGCGTCTGGCCACATTCTGGGCCATGGACACAACCTTTAGCAGTATTAATATTTGTTTTTTAATAACCAGTTAGTGAAGCCAAGGACTGTCGGGAGGATACGCATTGGCCGAATTGGTAAGTAATCGCGTCTAAAACTGGTTTTCGGAAGGATGTGAGGTTTGCGACATGACAGACTTGCTATGGATCCAGCTAGCTCATATATAGCTGGTTAACCCGAGAACTGTCATGAGAAAGCTGTCATGTAATAATGTATGCCGACTAGCTACACAAACACCGTGCTGATATCTTACTAGAGACACGCTTGGGTGTAACGCGTCTGTTTTGTTGGTGATAAAACGTAGCAGATCACAATGTTGTTGCGGAATTATAGCTGAATTACCTACACGGCTAGTTATTGAATGACCCCTTGATGAGAACAAAGATACCCGGTAGCTATAGCGATATATCGTACATTACACTATTTTCCCTAGCCGGCATTTATGGTCATTTATGGATCATTGCTTTCAAACCATTATTAGGTATTTTGAATGGCGAAATTTGAGTTGAAATCCTTTAACTGGCGTTACGGGAAGATGTATGAATGGGAGAGGGAATTGGCTCCTATTATGCTGTAGTCATTCCCAAATATGATTGTCCAAGCCAAGGTACGTTTATTGTGGATGACAAAAACTGGTTGTCAACCATCATTTCCTGTTTTTCCGGACACAGAAGTGATACTTTGTAGCGCCTCGGTACCATGCCTATGTTCTAATTATCATTTCCCAGCATGCACATATTTTGCCTCTGCAGATCTAGTGCTAATTTCCTACTTCTCAGTAACAAACAAAAAGTTTAACCAAAGTCTCGTTCTTCTGGACCTTCCGTGTGAAAATGTAAAAGAGCTGATCTGTGTTGTCAGTTTGTTTGAGCATGTCTGTTGTTTTTTGTTTACATTTATTCACATGTCTTGTTTCACTACAGCAAACACACATTTCCCTGATGAGCCGTGTCGACCCCGTTAGCCCACCTGCACACTTTATAATGCTGTCTTTAGACTTTCCCTCAACACACATGTTCATTACTACGGTTTTACTGTCACTAGACTCTGCGTCACGCATTCCCATTTCATCCAACCAAACCAACGGTTGGAATGTGGCACATTCCTGATGGCTCTGTGACTTCCACACCCCGAACTCCAGATCTGAAATTACATTTATGGTGGCCACAATGATTAAGATGGTGGGAATCAGAATTAGATCTTAATCGTTTAAGTTTCTCTCCATTATTTTTGAATTATTTTACCCCAGGTTGGAGAATCTGGTTGAGGCTTGTTGGCCTGTGAATGCATAGAGTGAAGAAGGTCAGACTTGGAGATAAAACAGAAGGTTCCTGGAAAAGGTATGTTGTGGTCTGATCAAACTACCTGTGTGTGTTTGTGTGTGTGTGTGTGTGTGTGTGCATGTTTACATACTAAATGCAAGTGCTATTGTTCGTGTTGTTTCTGTCCTCACTCAAAGCTCTTTACAAGTTACCATGACAGCGGTGGACGCGCTAACAGACAGCACAGAGGTGGTGGAGATGGAGCATGTTTCGTCTCAGTTCTACGTGGAGAAGCACTCCTGGGACGGCTTGCGGGACATCATCCATAGTAGCAGGAAGTACTCGGGAATGATCGCCAACAAAGCGCCGCACGACTTCCAGTTTGTGCAGAAAAACGATGAGTCAGGCCCCCACTCCCATCGACTTTATTACCTGGGTGAGCCAAGGCTTCTGGAAGCGGTCACGTTGGTTTGCTCAGTGTCTCAGTTTTGAGGCTATGGTGAGTTGAACCTTCGTTTGCCCATTTTCACTTGTTCCATCTTTCCTTATCCGTTAGGAATGTCTTACGGAAGCAGAGAGAACTCACTGCTTTACTCTGAAATCCCCAAGAAGATCCGTAAAGAGGCCCTCTTGGTGTTGTCCTGGAAACAGATGCTGGATCACTTCCAGGTGATTATCTCGTGTCTCGTTTGAGCTTCATTGAAACTTAATGATATACACACCTGGTAGCGATGATTCTTTTACCGAATCTTGTAAACGAGGGAGTCTTAAGGAAATGGTTGTTAAAGTTTGAACGAAATTCATTGCTAATCCGGTAAATGAAAGCAATTCATTGCAGTAAATGAAAGCAATGGTTAAATAACAGATTATTTCTGAAATTATTCTAACAAAAGTAAATCCTCCCTTTTCATGGCGACCAGGCCACTCCGCACCAGGGGGCGTATTCCCGGGAAGAGGAGCTCCTCAGGGAGCGTAAACGTCTGGGAGCGTTTGGGATCACCTCGTATGACTACCATCCCCAGACCGGCCTGTTCCTATTTCAGGCTAGCAACAGCCTCTTCTACTGTCAGGATGGAGGCAACAACGGCTTTACCGTGAGTCTCAGATATAAAGACTTCCCTCCAGCAGCCGCTGTCACCAACTGCTGAGCTGATCGTGTGGGAATTCACTTTATTCTGGTTTAGACTCTCTTTTATGTTGATTCCATTCAAAGCTCCAGGTTCCTTCATGGACCGATTTCATTGACTGTATTTATGTTGATTCCATTAGTAGTTTAATGTTCTGTACGTTTTTCTTCCCTGGATACAAGCATGTTCGTATTGTCTTGAGCAATTCAATGGCTCGCAGCACAGGATAATGTTTTCACTTCCTATAACATGGATGATTGGCAGGTAGTCTCAGCATATCATCAGTGTGTGTGGAGTAGAGTCATCAGACCAACTGCCGTCTGGCAGGACCTATTTAGTGGGACATTATAGCAAAAAATGTTTAATTTGGGAAGTGAAAACAAGCTGCTCCGTTCCAAAAGTCGAGGCAGTCCCGGTTCTTCAGTGTGTTCTGTTTCGTGACCCTGTATACTGACTCTGTTCTCTGGTTCTAAAGCACTCAGCCCCCATGAAGCCAGTGGAGATTAAGACACAGTGCTCAGGTACCCGTATGGACCCCAAGATCGCCCCAGGAGAGCCCAACTTCATCGCCTTCATCAACAACAACGACCTCTGGCTGGCAAATATCCAGTCAGGGGAGGAGAGGAGACTCACCTTCTGTCATAAAGGTCCGAGGGCACAAAGACTAGGAAACGTGTTTGTACTCTAGTGACATTGATATGTGTGTCATATTGCTGAATCTGTGCTGTGTTGTTGACATATGTAGTTGTGTGCGTTCTCTGTGTTGTCTTGTTGACATATGTAGTTGTGTGCGTTCTCTGTGTTGTCTTGTTGACATATGGAGTTGTGTGCGTTCTCTGTGTTGTCTTGTTGACATATGGAGTTGTGTGCGTTCTCTGTGTTGTCTTGTTGACATATGGAGTTGTGTGCGTTCTCTGTGTTGTTGACATATGGAGTTGTGTGCGTTCTCTGTGTTGTTGACATATGGAGTTGTGTGCGTTTCCTGGTTCAGGTCTGGATAATGTAAAGGAGGACCCCAAGTCAGCAGGCGTGGCCACATTTGTGATCCAGGAGGAGTTCGACCGTTTCACTGGCTACTGGTGGAGTCCCTCTGCAGTGGAGGGTGAGTAACGTAACCATCATCATGTGTAGAGCATAATCTAGTTTTACTGGGTTTCTAATCAAATACAGGGCTCTCTGTAAGTAGGGAGAAAGGCAAATACAGTGCTCTCTGTAAGTAGGGAGAAAGGCAAATGCAGTGCTCTCTGTAAGTAGGGAGAAAGGCAAATACAGTGCTCTCTGTAAGTAGGGAGAAAGGCAAATACAGGGCTCTCTGTAAGTAGGGAGAAAGGCAAATACAGGGCTCTCTGTAAGTAGGGAGAAAGGCAAATACAGTGCTCTCTGTAAGTAGGGAGAAAGGCAAATACAGGGCTCTCTGTAAGTAGGGAGAAAGGCAAATACAGTGCTCTCTGTAAGTATGGAGAAAGGCAAATACAGGGCTCTCTGTAAGTAGGGAGAAAGGCAAATACAGTGCTCTCTGTAAGTAGGGAGAAAGGCAAATACAGTGCTCTCTGTAAGTAGGGAGAAAGGCAAATACAGTGCTCTCTGTAAGTAGGGAGAAAGGCAAATACAGGGCTCTCTGTAAGTATGGAGAAAAGCAAATACAGTGCTCTCTGTAAGTATGGAGAAAGGCAAATGCAGTGCTCTCTGTACGTATGGAGAAAAGCAAATACAGTGCTCTCTGTAAGTATGGAGAAAAGCAAATACAGTGCTCTCTGTAAGTATGGAGAAAGGCAAATACAGTGCTCTCTGTAAGTATGGAGAAAAGCAAATACAGTGCTCTCTGTAAGTATGGAGAAAGGCAATCATTTGGGATACCTTTTTTTGCTTAAAAAACACCAAAAGTATTGGGACAATTGTCAGGGTTGGACAGCGTTAGTCAGGGTTAGTCAGGGTTGGACAGCGTTAGTCTGGGTTAGTCAGGGTTGGACAGCGTTAGTCTGGGTTAGTCAGGGTTGATGAGGGTCAGGTGGTTTGTCGCAAGAGTTTTCAATTTACCAACAGGAGGACTAAAGAGGTCAAGCAATCAAATATGGAAAATAGAAAATCAGCCCAAAATATCTTTATATATATATATTCTAACACAACCATAGCCAATCCTTGAGGGGCACTAAAACCAGAACCTTGAACATAACATTGAACATTGATTGAGCAAAACCAGGTCAAAATAAATACCTGGTAATGACTTCCATACAGGACTGGCAGTGCCTTAACAGAGAAAGATGATTACAATGACTCACAGACTTCAGGTTAAGTTATTGCATCAAATTATATGCAATAAATGATGATATGCAATAAATGATGACATGCAATAAATGATGATATGCAATAAATGGTGATATGCAATAAATGGTGATATGCAATAAATAGTGATATGCAATAAATGATGACATGCAATAAATGATGACATGCAATAAATGATGACATGCAATAAATGATGACATGCAATAAATGATGATATGCAATAAATGGTGACATGCAATAATTGATGATATGCAATAAATTATGATATGCAATAATTGATGATATGCAATAAATTATGATATGCAATAATTGATGATATGCAATAAATTATGATATGCAATAAATGGTGATATGCAATCAATGATGATATGCAATAAATGATCGGTGAAACGGTGAAGACATTTTCACACTGTTCTGAACCAACTGTGTTTGTAACCTCTGGCCTAACCTGCCCTCCTCCTCTTGTAGACTCTGACAAGGGGAAGACACTTCACCTGCTGTACGAAGAGGTTGACGAGACAGATGTAGAGATTATTCATGTTCCCTCTCCGGCCCTCGAAGAGCGGAAAGCCGATGCTTACAGATACCCACGCACAGGTCAGTCACCACCGCACAGGTCAGTCACCACCGCACAGGTCAGCCACCACCGCACAGGTCAGCCACCCCCGCACAGTTCAGTCACCCACGCACAGGTCAGTCACCCCCGCACAGGTCAGTCACCCCCCGCACAGGTCAGTCACCCCCCGCACAGGTCAGTCACCCCCGCACAGGTCAGTCACCCCCGCACAGGTCAGTCACCACCGCACAGGTCAGTCACCACCGCACAGGTCAGTCACCCCCGCACAGGTCAGCCACCCCCGCACAGGTCAGCCACCCCCGCACAGGTCAGCCACCCCCGCACAGGTCAGCCACCCCCGCACAGGTCAGCCACCCCCGCACAGGTCAGCCACCCCGCACAGGTCAGCCACCCCCGCACAGGTCAGCCACCCCCGCACAGGTCAGTCACCCCCCGCACAGGTCAGTTCCCCCCCACACAGGACCTTCCAGCCACCAATATTGTGAATGTTTCTATGTTTCTAGGAAGTAAAAATCCCCGGACCACATTGAAACTGGCCCAGATTAAAACAGACAACCAAGGCAAAGTAAGTTACATCTACATCTCTATTATTCTGCTTAGTCTCTGCTGTCTGTTGTGTGTCTGTGTTTCTGTTGTGTGTCTGTGTTTCTGCTGTCTGTATTGTGTGTCTGTGTGTCTGCTGTCTGTATTGTGTGTCTGTGTTTCTGCTGTCTGTATTGTGTGTCTGTGTGTCTGCTGTCTGTATTGTGTGTCTGTGTTTCTGCTGTCTGTATTGTGTGTCTGTGTGTCTGCTGTCTGTATTGTGTGTCTGTGTTTCTGTTGTGTGTCTGTGTGTCTGCTGTCTGTGTTCTGTGTCTGTGTTTCTGCTGTCTGTATTGTGTGTCTGTGTTTCTGTTGTGTGTCTGTGTGTCTGCTGTCTGTGTTCTGTGTCTGTGTTTCTGCTGTCTGTATTGTGTGTCTGTGTGTCTGCTGTCTGTGTTCTGTGTCTGTGTCTCTGCTGTCTGTATTTGGTGTCTGTGTCTCTGCTGTCTGTGTTCTGTGTCTGTGTCTCTGCTGTCTGTATTGTGTGTCTTTGTCTCTGCTGTCTGTGTTCTGTGTCTGTGTCTCTGCTGTCTGTATTGTGTGTCTGTGTCTCTGCTGTCTGTGTTCTGTGTCTCTGCTGTCTGTATTGTGTGTCTGTGTGTCTGCTGTCTGTGTGGTGTGTTTGTGAGGAGCCTAATCCTGTGTGTTTGTGGCTTGTAACAGATCATTAGCATTCAAGACAAGGAGCTGGTTCTTCCCTTCACCTCCCTGTTTCCTGGGACCGAGTACATCGCCCGAGCAGGATGGACGAGTGATGGAAAATAGTGAGTGTTCAGTTGTAGTTTCCCTATGGACCACAGGGGGGCGGTGTGAATACATTTACCTGGGCAAGGGGAGTAGCAGGGATCTGGTGCTGAAGTGGGTCCATTCAGACTCTGGTTGGGTTTCAGGGATCTGGTTCTGAAGTGGGTCCAGTCAGACTCTGGTTGGGTTGTGGTCCAGTCAGACTCTGGTTGGGTTGTGGGTCCAGTCATACTCTGGTTCTATAGTGGGTCCAGTCAGACTCTGGTTCTATAGTGGGTCCAGTCAGACTTTGGTTCTGTAGTGGGTCCAGTGAGGATCTGGTTCTGTATTGGGTCCAGTCATACTCTGGTTATGTCTCCCCAGTGGTTGGGCCGTGCTGCTGGACCGCAGTCAGAGGAGGCTTCAGCTGGTCTTGCTTCCTCCAGCCCTCTTCATCCCTGTCACAGAGGACCCGGCCCAGAGGCAGGAGAGCCTGGAGGCCGTACCTGAAGACCTCCACCCCTACATAGTGTACGAGGAGACCACGGACATCTGGATCAACGTAAGGAAACTGGGTGCATCTGGGTTGGGATATGAACAGGAATAACTGACGTTGTTGAGATGGTCTGTGAGTGAAGGTATAAAACATCACTCCCCATTTAAACCAAGGGCTTCCTATCTTACCTCCAGTGGTACTGCAGTATGTTATACTTTTATTATTAGACTAATGGGGTTAAAGGTCAACACTGACGTGGCAGGTTGCCAGCTATTTAAACTAACAACCTTTTGGTCTGTTTATATGCTCTAATCACGCGGCCGGGAAAAAGTTATCAGATATGTGGATGTTATTGCTGTGTGTGTAAGTCAGTAATGAATCACCCATCACTCTAGATTTGACAGACTGTTTTTTTGTAACAAAAGGTTTGATGCATTTTGGGAATCACTCCTGGACCATTTGGCTGCATGTATACAGGGTTTTGACACACACACTGTGTTTTTGCACTAAAGCGTGATGTCACATTAAACGACACGGTCATGATTATTTCTTTTCTCGTCCGCAGGTTCACGACATTTTCTATCCGTTTGTTCAAACGTCGGAGGACGAGTTCACCTTCATATGGGTGAACGAATCCAAAACGGGCTTCAGCCATCTGTACAAAATCACATCTACGCTGCAACCTGGCTGCTACCCGTGGTCTGGGGACTACATGCACACTGAGGGTAGGACGTTACCATGACAAACCTAGCCTGGGTTCCATAGCGCTTTTGCTGTCTTGCCATGTTTATCGATGTCAATGTCCTGGCTGATTGGAAGACAGTTACAGATCTGCCCATTGATGGGCATCCTTCCTCCTGGGAGCTCATCAGTGAGCACCAGGTGCACGTGACTTGGCGTGCTGCACGTGCACGTGACCCTGTGAGCTGCACGTGCACGTGACCCTGTGAGCTGCACGTGCACGTGACCCTGTGAGCTGCACGTGCACGTGACCCTGTGAGCTGCACGTGCACGTGACCCTGTGAGCTGCACGTGCACGTGACCCTGTGAGCTGCACGTGCACGTGACCCTGTGAGCTGCACGTGACCCTGTGAGCTGCACGTGACCCTGTGAGCTGCACGTGACCCTGTGAGCTGCACGTGACCCTGTGAGCTGCACGTGCGCGTGACCCTGTGAGCTGCACGTGCGCGTGACTCTGGAACGCTCCTTGAAAGTTTAGCGCAGTGACGGAACTTGTCAACGACGTGTCTCTGATCTTCACTCCCATTCTTTTAACCAATAGGAGACTTTAAATGTGTAATCAAGGAGGAGGTGCCTCTGACAAGTGGAGAGTGGGAGGTGTTGGCCCGACACGGCTCCAAGGTAAGTGGACTTTCTCACTCACATTTAAAGCAGCAGGGGTTTGTTAGCATATCCACACGTTTGGGAGGGAATAATGCTGTACTATACCGTGGGTATACATGTGTCTCTCTCTCTCCGTTGTGCAGATCTGGGTGAACGAGGCCTCTAAGCTGGTGTACTTCCAGGGTACTAGAGACACTCCTCTGGAGCACCACTTGTATGTAGTCAGCCATGAGTCCCCAGGAGACGTTGTCAGACTCACCAAGCCTGGCTTCTCTCACAGCTGCTCCATAAGCAAGGTCTGGATACACCTTTACCAAACCCTTAACCCTTATACCTGATAGGAAGTCCTACTTATACCCAACCCTTAACCCTGATATCAGACAGGAAGTCTTACTTATACCCAACCCTTAACCCTGATATCAGACAGGAAGTCTTACTTATACCCAACCCTTAACCCTTATACCAGACAGGAAGTCCTACTTATACCCAACCCGTAACCCTGATATCAGACAGGAAGTCTTACTTATACCCAACCCTTAACCCTGATTTCAGACAGGAAGTCTTACTTATACCCAACCTTTAACCCTTATACAAGACAGGAAGTCCTACTTATACCCAACCCTTAACCCTGATATCAGACAGGAAGTCTTACTTATAACCAACCCTTAACCCTTATACCAGACAGGAAGTCCTACTTATACCCAACCCGTAACCCTGATATCAGACAGGAAGTCTTACTTATACCCAACCCTTAACCCTGATTTCAGACAGGAAGTCTTACTTATACCCAACCTTTAACCCTTATACAAGACAGGAAGTCCTACTTATACCCAACCCTTAACCCTGATATCAGACAGGAAGTCTTACTTATAACCAACCCTTAACCCTCATACCAGGCAGGAAGTCCTACTTATACCCAACCCTTAACCCGGGGTCTCTTTCTCTCGCAGAACTTTGACATGTTTGTCAGCCACTACAGTAATGTGAGCACGCCCCCCTGCGTTCATGTATACAAACTGACCGGATCTGAGGGAGACCCGCTCCACATGGTACCTGAGTTCTGGGCCAGCATGATGGAAGCCCCAAGTAAGGACAATATGTTTTACCGTATAATAATGAATAATGCGCTAGGGCATAGGTGGCAAACTGGTTCCATGGAGGGCCGAGTGTCTTATAGGGTTTTGCTCTCACCTTGTACTTAATTGATTAATTAGGTTACTAATTGGTTAGGTTCTACCCTCACCCAGTGTACAATCTACATAGACCTAACATGTATGTGGCAAATGCAGATCACCCCATTAATATAAGTGGATAGGTGTAAATCGTAGCGGATGACACAGTCACACCAATCCAGATTTATAAAGGGTTAGTGGTTAGTTTATAGTAGTGAGCAGGAATGGAGAAAACCCATGGTAACCAAATAACAAACACTGTGACTGTTGGTACTTAGTAACAACGGTCCCACATGGCTATTGGTCACCCTGATGTTGGAAAAGAGAACTGTCTTATGACACAATAGCAGTGAGGTCAGAGGTCAGTGTGTTTCATAGTGACTGTTGCCCCTGAAAGGTAAACCAAAGTAAACACAGGGCCTAATAAGTAATCCTATTGGTCTATTTTGGAGTAACGTTTTGTATTTGGTACATGTTGGATTAGATTTGTATTGGCCGTGTTAAAGTCTAAGCAAATGTCAAGGCCAGCTGTCTTGGTAGTACAGTCACATGTATTATGCCAAATATTATAAAAGGCAGTTACATCACCAAGATCTTTGTTACGTTAGCTTACGGTCAAAGATTGTAGCCCACTGTTTGGTCGTAGCTTGGTTATAGCTTGGTTGTTGTTAGCAAGGCAGTCATTATTTTATAATACTATACTTATATGAGCAATACAATGTAAGTTCACGTTCTGTTCAGATGTAATCTTAATTCTTTACGTGCATCTCTGCGTGTATCTCAGGTTGCCCAGGAGACTACAAATCTCCTGAGATCTTTGACTTCCCGGGGAAGTCGGGCTTCCAGCTCTACGGGATGGTGTACAAGCCACACAACCTCCAGCCGGGCAGAAAGCATCCCACTGTTCTCTTCGTCTACGGCGGCCCACAGGTTTGTGGTCTCTATCGCACACAGTCTTTCAGGTAGATCTGCTGGCACCAAGGCAGGGCCAGGTTTGGTAGTCAGGGCCTGAAATAGAACTTGCCCTTCACATCACATCACTGGCGGTCATTGTGAAACTGTCCAGTCTAACGCTGGAAACAGCCACGATGCCAAGGCATGTCCACCTACACTAACAGCAACAGGAAGTAGCCAGATCTGAAGCCCCTCGCCAGACCTAATCATGATGGCCCCAGTCCGCTCTGTTTGGCTCAGTAGTGTTTCCGTCCGCAGGTCCAGTTAGTGAATAACTCGTTTAAGGGCATGAAGTACCTGCGTCTCAACACCCTGGCATCCCTGGGATACGCTGTGGTGGTCATCGATGGGCGGGGCTCCTGCCAGAGGGGCCTGGAGTTTGAAGGGGCTCTGAAAAACAAAATGGTAGGTCCGACGGGGCGAGACTGGGTGAACTGGGGTGGTGTGTGGGTTTTAGGTGCTAATCCCCCCCCCCCCGGGCCATCTGCCCCCTCCAGGGTCAGGTGGAGATTGAGGACCAGGTGGAGGGGTTGCAGTACGTGTCGGAGAGGTTTAACTTCGTGGACCTGAGTCGCGTGGCCATCCACGGCTGGTCGTACGGAGGCTTCCTCTCTCTTATGGGCCTCATTCAGAGGCCTAACGTCTTTAAGGTGAGACCCACAGCACACCGGTCCGTAGGTACAGTGTAAATGAGCGGTTACTATACATGTGCAGGGACTTCTGATTGTATCTTATATCGAGCATTGTTTATGGAATCTGCTGTACACATAAAGTTCTCCTAATAGAACAGCAGAAACATGATATTCTGTTTGGGTGTAGTCCTCCCCGTTGGCCTCTTGATGTCGCTGTTCTGTCATTTGTCATTTTACAACACAGTTGTCACAGTTGGCGTTATTCACAGGGCCCATCCTTAGTTCTCCACACAGCTCAGAGTCAGAGACATAACACATGCACCGCACATGAACAGCACATGCACCGCACATGCACCTCACATGCACCGCACATGAACAGCACATGCACCGCACATGAACAGCACATGCACCGCACATAAACAACAAACCGCACCGTTATCATGAACTGATGGATCTGGGGACAGAAACCAACTGAAATATAATGATACATGTTGTTCGCTTTTTAGGTGGCCATAGCTGGGGCTCCGGTGACTGTGTGGATGGCGTATGACACCGGCTACACAGAGCGCTACATGGACACGCCAGAGAACAACCAGCAGGGCTACGAGGAGGGCTCTGTGGCCCTGCATGTGGACAAACTGCCCAGCGAGTCAGTCCCATTATGTTCACTGCACCCTAAACTTACTGAACCAAACTGCCCAACTAGTCAGTCCCATTATGTTAACTGCACCCTAAACTTACTGAACCAAACTGCCCAACTAGTCAGTCCCATTATGTTAACTGCACCCTAAACTTACTGAACCAAACTGCCCAACTAGTCAGTCCCATTATGTTAACTGCACCCTAAACTTACTGAACCAAACTGCCCAACTAGTCAGTCCCATTATGTTCACTGCACCCTAAACTTACTGAACCACCTGCCCAACTAGTTAGTCCCATTATGTTCACTGCACCCTAAACTTACTGAACCAAGTTCTTCTCGGATTTTACCCAAAATCTGTGATATCCGACTGTTTGGTCAAAACCTTGTCGGAGTGCAAAAACAGCATTCCTCAAACTCAGGAAAGGTTCTGCAAGTACACTGAATATGCAGCTGAATTGTGAGCTACTGAGCCACGATGCTTTTCACCGTGCTGCTCGCCAGTTTTGTGGTCCGCTTAATCCGTTTGAGGAAACACGGCTTGACTAATAATCAGAGTCAGTATGTGCCTGACCCCATAATAAACGCAATAGCCTGTGTATAGTGTATGTGGTACCATATGATGGCACAAGAGTCATCATTTTTATTATGTTAGGATTTTAGTTTTTTTTAGCAAAAAAATCTTTTTTTAAGTGTTTAAACGGCAGCTGGGCTGTTGTTATTTAACGTTACCTTAAACGTTTCACCTGGGCACATTATATTGAAGTACTAAAATATGTTATTTATTTTCATGTGGCTTCTAATGTTATTTTCCCACCCTTTGAAACCGTTTCCTTGTTCTCCCAGGCCAAACCGCTTGCTGATTTTACACGGATTCCTCGACGAGAATGTTCACTTTTTCCATACCAACTTCCTAGTGTCACAAATAATCCGTGCTGGGAAACCTTACCAACTACAGGTGGCTATTTTGACTTTCAAATGTTGTCTTACAAAATGATCTGCTTCATTGCGATGTTCGTGGAATAAAGCTGTCCCAACATAATGTTATAGATAATAATCTGTCACAAAAATTGAACATTTTAAAACATACAAAACAAATACATACAATTGAACAGAAAAAGTCACGGACAACACCATGATGATCCTCCATTATATTTGAATGGTCAAGGAACACCAGATTGTCTAAGTTCACTTGGTTCTGCTGTTTGGTGTGAGGGAAGTGAGGACAGTCACTTAACTCTGTAGAGACTGTCAGAGTCTCCTATGTAAACCACGTCTGTGATCTTGGTTTCTCAAAATAGACCTCAATCTATTGGAAACAAAAAGGATATTTAAGAAAGTAGGTACAGAGGACAGACAATAATTATTTTGTAATGGAACCCCACCTTGAATTGTTACTTTTTTTTATAACGGATGTATTTCTAACTGAGCATTTGGATCTAGAAAAAAACAACGTTTAAAACAAGTTTAGGCTGTCAAAGCGACGTCTGAGTACCTTGACATCAGATCATCCCTATGTCATCTGCATATTAATAGGAATTAAACAAAATTACATCATCACCAAGTTTATTTATATGAAGTGTAAACTAGAGTGGGACAATTACTGAACCCTGAGGGACCCCTTCTAGTACCTCTAAAGGCTTTGATTTCACCGCTGTCAACCACAACGTTCTATCTTTAAGAGTAGTTATTAAACCACCAGCCGACACCAGTCCAATCAATCAAGCTGATCTAATCTGTCAAAAGGCCAGTCGGTGCATGCTTAGACGTAGCCTTAGGCGCTGTTCCGACAGAACTGGCATTGACTCCTGGTTATCAACATAAACGCTTTGGTTAACATGTTGACTGTGCAATAACAGGGCTTTGCTGTAAACCCGGTGTCCCTCTGCATTGGAATGTGTCAGTTGGCCTCCAACTGGGTTTATGCATGTACATGCAGGTTTTTATGGGTCATTGTGGATGTGGCTGCCGTGTCTTGTGCAGTGGAGGAGACCCTGGAGAGTGGCTGATGTTTTCCTCGGTTGTTTTCGCAGGTGTATCCCAACGAGCGACACAGTATTCGCTGTCCGGAGTCCGGAGAGCACTACGAGATCATGCTGCTGCACTTTCTACAACAATACCTCTGAAATCGGGTCGAAGGTCACCCCCGGTCCCCCCCAAGCCCATGCCGACCCCACGTGCCGACCTCCTTCCCCCCGATACCCCCCCCACAAACGCATCAGACTCCTGAGCCCCCCACCACCACCATCACCCACCATGCATTGTACCACAAACTGGAGATAACACTTAATTATACTTCCACTCCCTGGCTCGGTGTCACATTCAATCCCTGTTTCTCGCTTCCGTTCGGTCACACCCCCACGTTAGGGCCAGACACGGTTGCCATGGTGGTCCGTGACAGTTTAATGTTCCATCCTGGGCGGCTGTGTGATTTAAGGACTCTGGCCGTTTGACCGTACAAGTTATCTGGAGGCTGTGCCACAAATTACTCACCGTTTGTCTATTTCCTCTGGAACCATGTTTGTTTTGCCAAATGTTTTGCTCTTCCCCCCTCTCCATTTTATTCATTTAAGTCGGTGGTAGGTTTTTTCCTCAAACATGAAATTTAGTATATATAAACACACACACACTCACAAAGACACACGGACACTCTGACACTGACGGGAAGACATAGCTATAATACTATGCGTTTGAACCTTGGCTGTTTCCTGTACTGGTTAGAGGAAGAAACCCTGCCCTGCTTGCAATCATTAACTATTTTATGTGTGTATTGTTAAAAGGAAATATTTTCATGGATTCTTATTCTTTTAATATGAGTGGCTAATTTAGTCGCTCATTGACATAATAAAGTCATTTTTGCGCCCTTTTATCTCACGTTACATTGCTCAAGGTTTTGACTTGCCTTCTGGAAACATACAATATTTGCCAAAGTACTGGTATTTTCTTTTGTACTGCAATAACGACGTGAGTATGAGCAGCCGAGTCTTAAAACGCTTTGTACCACCTGAATAAAATTTATACATGATGATGAATGATTGTATGATGAAATGTATCTGTAATGTTATAATGTTATAATTGTGTTGCAAAATGGAGCGATAGCCATCTTCAAAATCATGTTTGCCCTTTAGAAAACTTTACCATCCAAAACACCCCCAGACCAGCACATTGCCTCCACCGTGCTTGATGGCACTTAATCAGGACAACAGTTTTCCGTAGTGATAACATAATTGCAAAAAGATCAATTAGCCTTTTAAAATGATTAACATGGATTAGCAAACAGAGTAATTGCTTATAATGGTCCTCTGCTCACTTTTGTAGAAATCCCATTATAAATCAGCAGTCTAGGTTGAGAAAAAATCTGTATCTGAAAATATTGATAGTCAAGATCAAACCAATATGTTGAGGGACTGTTTCAATGTGTTATTGTCAGGCAAAAAAAACCAGAACACAGTGAATACCCTTAATCAAAAAACAGTGAATACGCTTAATAAAAAAAACAGTGAATACGCTTAATCAAAACACGTTTGAATTGAATCTTTTCACGTTTCAATTCATGACTTTGATATTCCTCTTTGACCTTCCTGGTTTATTGCAGAGCGGCGGAGACATTCCGTGGCCCTTCAGAGTGTTAAGTGTCTTCAATGGCAGGTGTGGAGGTTTCGTGCAGAATCCGCCCAGAGGAATGGTTGCCATGGCTCCTAGTGATTGATGCAAGCGTTCTATAGACAAGGTCGCCATGAGCACCGGCCCTTGGAAGTGATTGATGTTGCAGATGCCTGGATATTACTACGAATGGGCCCTGCAGCAGAAAGCATAGAGGCCATTTTGAGGTAGGTAGGTCTCAGGTAGTCAATTGCAGGAAATGGAACTACATGCCATTTTACATGGAGTTTATAAATTGTGTTTGTACTGCACATTGTTAATTTGCAGTGTAATCAATCTAAATGTTGTTTTTCCAAATGTCTACACTTTGAATTGGCAAAACACAAGATTTGATTCGGCATTCAGTAGGGATGGGAATTGATAAGAATTTAACGATTCCGATTCCATTATCGATATTGCTTATCGATCCGGTTCCTTATCGATTCTCTTATCGATTCTCATTGGGTGAGGAAATAATTACAAATTTGTTTTGTTTGTTTGTAACTCGCTTTAATATCTGATAAGAACACTGCACAAACTCAGAGTATACACAAATTATGTGTAGCAACCTAAGAACAAACCTAAAAGTAGGTGAGCTACAAAGTAAAGTCCAGGGACCTATAGATTTTTTCCCATTCATTGGTCCAGCGAAAAAATAAATAAAACTGCCATTTAAGTGCCATAAAAACAAAAAACACAGACGGTAAACAGTCAAGGAAGAGCTTGTTCCTTTGGGAATATTCAACCTGAAACTAAATTAAACTCAACTGACATACAAAATAGAAAGAAGTCTTCTGTAAAGACCACAACTATCAACTTGGGCAAATGATTGACAATAGAGATTATTATCCGTATAGTAAAAGTTTACACAATGAAATGGCGCTCACATTAACTAAATAGACAAGTTACCTTTGGCATTAATAGCAGATGCCGTCTCATTAGCTCCGCTGCTGCTTGACTCACTTGTTGTTTTAGCAGAGAATCAAACACGCGACAGTCCTGCAAACGGATTGCGTGCTGTGTGGCCAAATGCTTCTGCATATTGGAGGTAGTTCCCCCAATTGCCGAAATTAAACTTTTACAACTGTTGCAAATGACTGCATTGGCGTCTTTTCGAGTGAAATATAACCACACTTTAGATCGCTTCTGCGTAACCAAAATGCGCAGCGCGTGTGTGACGCTCATGATGACACATTTACAACGAGCCGAACCGTTAAGCGGAATCGTTAAGCAGGTACACTAACGGTTCCAAGGAATCGATTCACTGGGAACCGGTTCTAAAGAAGAACCGGTTCTCGATTCCCATCCCTAGCATTCAGTGTATCTGAATTTATATTTGGTGTCTGTTTGGTCTCTGGTTGTAAGGAGTTTTTATCCGCAGTCATAAAAACAGCCAAACGGCCACATGAATCTCACAGGAGACTGGATACGAAAAACCGAACTGAGCATTTCATAAAGGTCAATCACTAGAAACGAGGACATTGGATGTTGCTTTCTGTCTCTCTCCCAGTTGGAAGGTGCTTTAAAGCACATTAGCAGTAAGCCTGATACCTGACAAGATTTCTTGGTGTGAGACATTGAGCCTGAAGGAAGGAGGCCATTGGACTACATTAGCTTGCTGTTATGTGACTTCTATTTCTGTGGAATACCAGATATCTGTGTGCCTGGTGTCCACGAGAAACAGTCTGGCCGTGCTGTTAAAATATGCTCCCTCAACACCTGCCAACTTAGGAAAAGTTCTGGGCTTCTCCTAACGATTTCATCTAGATTGCATGACAGCCGGAATGTATGGCAGATCTGTGAAATGTGATTCTGAATTACTGTGGTGGAAAAAAGGAAAATTGCTACCTAAGAGCTGGGGCGACGGCAGTGTGGCTTTTGTACTGCCGGCTTGAAAAAAGGCAGTATTACCTAAAATGGATGAACACGTCGTGTGCGGGATCGTAATCTTGTTGAAATTCAAAATTTGTCAAAACAACTAATGTATTTGGAGAAACCCATAACTCCATGGCAACACGTTCCTGTTTAGGTGCAGAGCACGTTCATGTCTCGGCTGTACATGGCAACACGTTCCTGTTCAGAAGCAGGGCACGTTCATATCTCGGCTGTACACGGCAACACGTTCCTGTTTAGAAGCAGGGCACGTTCATATCTCGGCTGTACACGGCAACACGTTCCTGTTTAGAAGCAGGGCACGTTCATATTGCGGCTGTACACGGCAACACGTTCCTGTTTAGAAGCAGGGCACGTTCATATCTCGGCTGTACACGGCAGCACGTTCCTGTTTAGAAGCAGGGCACGTTCATATCTCGGCTGTACACGGCAGCACGTTCCTGTTTAGAAGCAGGGCACGTTCATATCTCGGCTGTACACGGCAGCACGTTCCTGTTTAGAAGCAGGGCACGTTCATATCTCGGCTGTACACGGCAGCACGTTCCTGTTTAGAAGCAGGGCGCGTTCATATCTATGTCATGTTCCTGGGGTGACGGTAAGGACCATCTGCCGCTAGCGGATGTCAGGTAACTGTTGTAGACTTGGAGATGTGTTGGAGATGCGTGTTTTGCTGTGGGGTGCTCGGCAAGCTGAAGCACAGCCAGGACATTCCGCTCTAGCTCTTGGCAGTTGGGGAACAACGTGCCATGATCTGGTTAACCCTCTGTGCGCTGAACGGGACGGGCTAGTTGGCTTGTCCACCCGATCAGTTTTCCACTTAAATGTCACGATGACCTGCCGTGTACTGGATCTAGGCTTAGGTCCAAAGACACATTCGTAGAATAGTTGTTTGCGGTGTTCATTTGAGTGTGTTTGAAGGTTGCTATTTCTGGATCGTATTTCCAGTTGCATCTGTGTGTTTATCTGTGATCAGACAGAAATGTTTTGACTTTAAATACGTTTTTATTGGCCATTTCATGCCAAAGGTTAGAATAAATTCTCTTAAAAAAACAGCAATTTTACAACTGAAAGACATAATAGACAATATAAATTACAAAGAAGCAGTAGCAGAAATATATATATATATATAAAGATTCTTGACAGCTTTTAAATAAAATGGTGGGAAAATAAGTCATCAACCAGAACTCTATATACAGTTACAGTAAAGGTTCTGAAGAAACCGTCGACATTCATTCATCATACATTTTACAGTAACTGATGACCGGTCATTTAAAGGGCAGTCAATATGACCGAAGGACGAACATCTCCACGACAATGAAGCCAGAGGGCAAGATAACACTTTGATTCAAAATAACACTGTCGGGAAAGTAGAAAAGTAGACTAGGAAACCACTATTTGGTCGACAAATACTTCACAAACTTTGTTTCGGTACATACTGTAGTTCTATTTTAAAGTGATAACTTCTACCCATAATGCCTTTGGATAGCTAATGCCATTAATGTGTAAAACAACAATTTACCATTTGGTCCATACAATCGGATCCAGAAACTCTAGTGTTGCCCCCACTTCAACCACTACTGTAGAGGCCAGAGTTAAAACTGTATTTACTATGTTCCAGCTAGAAATCACTGTTCGACTTCTGAGAGAGTTCTTGCATTCAGAAGCCTTTCTGCCTGATGGGTCATAACATGGAGGAAATTCCTTTTCCTTTCTTTCAGAACATGTTGAAGCTGGCCTAAGTCTATTCCATTGATTTCATCTGAGACCAATTTGCTGCTTTTACACAATGATTAAGAGTAAACACAACAGAATTGTGGTAAAACTTTCCCCAGTTAGATATACACGCGCTCATCATCCCACACAGACAGATGCCGCATTGTTCGCTTTGCTTCTGGCAAAGTGGTTTGGCGACTTTTAAAACGGAGCTTCAGGAAACATGGCGGCCATGAAGGTGTGGGTTGGCTTGGCTATCCCAATGGCCCGGGCCCTGTTGTAAGTCTGACCAGCTGAGGCCTACGCTAAGCTGGCTCCTCGGCCAAACAACTCAAACGGTGTTCCCCCCGTTGGAAACGAGAGCGGTCTGGCGACTGCTGTCCCCGGCAGTCTACAATGTGTTCTGGATGGCGGCTGGGGCGAGCATCATGCTGGTGGTCTTCAGGGGGTAGTAGCGGCCACGCCACGTCTTCCAGAAGACACCTTGCTTCCTCTGGTGCCTCTGTTTGGGGGGAGGGCTCACGAAGTAGCGGCCGTTCAGGTTAGAGCGTCCACAGTTGCTGAACCACCAGCCACCTGGGCGATGAGAGATAACACGTGGTTAGATTAGAATCGGGAATCACAGGGCGATAAATCCCGCCATGAGGTAAAGTGCCGTCCGAATGGTTATTCATACGTTTAAAAGAAATGTTGAGACTTACCAGAGAGGTGTTTGGCACAGTTGGTGTCAGTCTTCTTGTCGTTGTCCTGGTCCCGGGTGGAGAAGGGGGTGCCAGTGACCTCGACAGCCAGGGCACTCTGCAGGCTGTCAGGGGAGGTCTCCTTGATGTGGAGGGCGTACTGGCTCTCCTCGCCGTCCAGACGGATGGGGTACTGAACTGTCTCAGAGTCTTGCCTCCAATCAGAGAACTGAACCCTGAGGACGTAGTCCGCATCTTTGGCCACGGCGTGCATCTTCTCGAGACCAAGCCAGAACTCACCTAGGAAGAGAGCGATCAGACAAGGGTTAAAATCGGATCAGCGGTAGAAATAAGACGCCCAAGGCCTTTGAAGGTGTGTCCGGCTATCTCAGTGTCTTTGTTAATTTACCAAATCTGATCGTAAAAATGGGCTAGTAATCGCTTAATCGAATTTAAAAGGAATAGAACACGCGAGTTGGTCACTTCTGGCACCTAAAGCCACCGGTGGCATTATAGCTGGGGATTAGATTGTTGTTGGTGCCAACGTTGCCCTATCCCCAGCCACCTGATCCCATGATCTTGACGTCCACAATCTGTATTAGGGTTGGCATAAGCGCTCGTTAATGGATCTGAACTGATGGGGGGGTTGGGTCAAGCTCTGTTCTCTACTGCTGTTGCCGTCTGAACCGCACCACGAGGAATTACACAGAGGGAGGGGATAAGAAAACACGGGGACATATTTACCATTCAGACTGCCGAAGCCACCCCGGTAGGCCTGCCACAACTGGTCAAAGTCAACTGAGCCATCCTGGCGCCTCTGGATTACGGTCCAGCCACCTTCTGCGGAGAGGAAAGAGGCACGGCATTGGAGATTAGAGTGGATCGTGAGCAATTTACCCGAGTGAACCGTCATACACACAGATATACAGGGTGCTCATAAACGTAGCTATAGTGTATGTTTGACCGGCCACGAGAGAGGGTCTTTCGGCATATTTTTTTTGCTAATGGTTGTTGGACTGGTTGGTGGTTAGTAAAGCCCAGTGGAAAGAGCACAGGGGCTCAAAGGACACATGTTTGGATAACTCCACCCACCGGCTGTCATTTCACAGAAGACGTCAAAAGGTTGGGAGTTTAATGGCTGAATCCTGTGCACGCCACTCGTTTCGCCTCTGAGGAACAGCTCATGGCAGTCTGAGGCCATCTCTGAAAGAACAAAGGCGAAGAACACAACACGATAAACACAAACAGTTCCTCCACGCTCCTAATCTCGGACAGTATCAAAACACATTGTCACGGTCTGTGTCCTAGCGGTGCTCGAAATCAATTCGTAATCAAAAACAGTTTGTCACACTTCTTCTAGAACAATCCAATTCCAACTGCTTAAAACAGTGAGAATGATAGGTCTTTGGACAGCCCTGTTTACTGGCAAGAAGAGACAGCGTATACAGTTGTAACTTATCTCTGACGATTAATCCAAACGCACGATGTTCTGTTTTTTCTCGAGCGCCTTGAACTTCAAACTGTTATGTCGACGATCAACCAGCATGGAACTTGTTTATGAGTTACAGGGCAAAGTCCACTGTGCACCAACCAACCTCGCCTGTTTTCTACTGAGGATTTAACATTTCTTTGTACGTCCGCACCTTTCACTTCAAAACTAGGTCAGGCGTTAAGCGACCGGGAGCACGCGCGTTTTTCCTCACTATGAATGCCTGTCGTTAGCTTAGCCGCGGCAGCTCTGTGAGCCTTTGAATGCTGTATGTTTGTAAATTATGTGGTGTTATCGCAAAGTGGGTTAATCAGTGGGCTGGAAAACCAAGGGAAGATAAAGAGTAATATGCTGTTCCATAGGGGGCCTTGCTGAGTAGTAAACATGAACTTTCCCCCAGTTCCCAAGCACACGTCCCCCCACAGCTGCAGGGCCTATTGATTACAGACTCCTCGTCCCCACCCCCCGACTCTCTTCCCCATCCCCCGCTCCTGCTCACGGGCACAGCAGCCGGTTTGTGACGTAGGAATGCATGTCCGCCGCATGCACAGGGAATGCCGGGAGAGTGCTGGGAGAATGCTGCCACAGCTGGCGAGCCACACCGGCGTGCATGTCTGCCGCATGGACAGGGAATGCTGGGAGAATGTAGCACTCTGCAGAGGGTTCCCTGTAGCACGGCGGCTGTATGATCGGGAGGCCTGTCGGATAAAGACAGCCAGGTGGCATTAGCGGAAGTCCTGTGTGCCGACTGATGAGGAACATGCTAATGGTTGCCGATAATGGTTGCTGTTGATATGACGCGTGACACAGCGGGATCACGGCTGGGATGCGTTTTGTCGCGGCCGAACGGCAAAACTACGATCAATGCTTTTAACTGAGTCAGTCGGTTAAATATGTTTTCGGTTGCTGTCAGTTTGAAACATGAGATTGGTCCTTGGCACCACGATGTGTCGGTGTTCTGGAATATCCCTTCTGGCCAAGACCAGAACTTCATTGGTTAGCGGTGGGCTGTCGTGGTTTATCTCACATCCATTAATTTAGAGCCATGATACAGGGGGACCTACAGGGAAGGTGAAGGAGGGATGGGGCCGGGAGACGAACGGGGACGTTTCTGACAGATCTGAGGGAAAGGTTGGACATTCTTCAGGAATATACAACTGTTTGTTCTACGTGAATGTGGTGAAAAGGGGACGGGCTTGCCAGGCAGTCAGTGTCGCTCAAAGAACAGAGGATGTGTGTACAAAGTTCACCAGGCAAACTTACACAGCCTCCACTGTCGTGCTGTCGTTTTTCACTTTTCCTGGCAATGAGCGACAAAGACTTCTGAGGAACATAGCATGCTAGATTTGAAAAAACGCCCCCCTTCTCCGCCCCCGAGTTCCATCCGATTTGTGAATAATCCCTCTGTTCCGTGTGTCTGTGTGACCCGGAGTTAACACTGTCCACGACTGTTGAACTCACACTGCGTTGACACCGAGCCAGGTGACTTGTTTCGTTTACAGCATTCCTGAAATCCTGCTGATGTCAGAACGTGTGTGAGAGGACTCGTTATTGGTCTCTTGGATGACTGCATCTCATGGCTCTGGGCTGTGAGTTCACCTTTCACCTACTTTTCCGTTGTGGCAGTGAGAGAGTAGGAACACCCATTTAGAACGAACGGTGTGAGTCATGTTTACTCGTTAGAGAGAGAGAGAGAGAGCGATTACTTTATTAGTAAAAATGCACAACACACTGAAATGGTAAAACAACCATTTGTTTGTTGTCCATAGGGAAAAGTTTGCTGTTCATAGGTAACAGTAATTACCTATGAGTCATTCTTGTTTTCTAGGCCTAGTGTTTTGTTAATATCTCCCCATATGCCCGGAACGAACAGGAACGTGTCATGAGCTGTTTCATTGCCAAGAACCCTGTAACTGCTGTCTGAACTTTTCCCCAGTTGGTAATGATCCCGCCTCACTGAATGCATACATTGTGATTAGGTCAGTGTGGTGCATTCTCAATAGGAACAGATGCGGCCATTATTACCACACGGTGCAATGACGTTTAACTCTTTATACAACTGTGACAATATATTTTATGTCAACTAAAATGATTTCTATAGCGAGTATGGCACGTTTGATAAGTGGGGAGCTCATTAATTGGTCACCTTTTCCCTGAGCTTTGGGCAGATGCGCGCGGGCAATTAATTATGTTGGTAATTACAGCAAATCCTCTGCGTCATTTGGGGACAACTTCATTTAAAGTTGATGTTTTAAGCATCTTACTGTCGCTAAGCAGATGGCACGGCAGGTCAGTCTTTGTCTGGGCGTCTTAAAGGTCAATGAAATCAGTGGATTTGACACGAAGCTCGGCTTTACTTACCGATGGGTGAGTCGCGCTGCTCAATACTGCTATTCTGAACGGCCTCTTCTGCTTTACGCCTGAATCCTGGTCTCTCTTTTGTCAACTGAATCTGGGTGAACAACGAAAACAGTTTAAAATCAGCCCACTCATGCAAAACACGAACCGTAGTCAGGATGAAGCACTTCTATCAACATGAGTATAATACCTGGTGTTGAAGTGTTCTGATGCGCAGGGTTTGCTTGTCAAGCTTCTCTTGCTGGAGTCGGATTCTGTCCACCAGGTCATCAATACGTTTATTCTGAGCTTCCAGCATCCACTGCAAGAAAATGTACTCTCGTGTTAGTCTTTCTCTATATAGTGTCCTAAAGTAGTTTATGTTTCTTATCAGAGCAATATGATCAGACCTTATGGAGACTGAGCCTCTAATGAGAATAATTCTCATGAATAAGACTTGTAATTGTTTCTGCTCTGAGACTCACTAATCGACACGTTCGCGAAATCTAACTTAAAGCACAAACAAATATTTCAGAAAATAATAATTAATACAAAATGTGATTTTTTGTTTTTATTATTATTTTTAGGGGTGCTGAGATTAAATTTAGGGGTTCTTGATCAGCCCTAAAATTAGTCTAAAACCGTCACTGGGAATATCCCAACAATAAACTATGAAGTCACCGTTTTCTCTTCCACGATATGTCTATCCCGTGTGCTTAGTGAACTTAGTTAATAGTTAATGATATATTTTTTAAATAATTGAGATATTCTCGAGCACATTCCCACATACAGGCTGTCTTTCCAGTCCAGTGGTTTGATTTGACTATAATAATAGCGGATTTTATACATCCCACCAAAACCCAAACAGGAAATTACTCTTCTAGTTTGAGCTCCTAAATTACTAAACATAAAACTACAATGTATAAATGAATCACAACATGTTCCTTGTTCTGGGCCACTTTCCAAATACATTACGTACTCAGACAGCTTTACACACTACTCGTGCAAGTCCTTTGTCTTGCGACGTTTTGCTCTGCACGTACTGCACGCTCTCCAGCATTAATGCATTTGAGTTGACAACGGGCGGTCCTTCTGAACAGGCTCCTGTCTACAGTCCGACGAGCTTTCAGTCGTTTGGAGTCAATGGAAATAATCCCAGACCAACTGTTCTTGTGCGTCCAAGTGCTTCCCCTCCAGTAGTTCTTCAGCACATTGGTAATAGTAGCAACTAGTTTATGTTGATGTTTATGCATGGCTAATATAGTAGGTATAAGTCTATTGAGCATTCATTATTTTAAAATCAACTGATACATTTAAAGTGGTATTAATTGTGATATGTCTTGTCATTCGGGTGAATGAAACAGCCAGGCAGGTTACTGTACTAAGCATTTGATGTGAGTATCTCACCATTGAAACAATCAAACATTTTGAGACATTGTCAGCAATCACCTGCACCGGTCATCTTGAGAGCTGTCAGTTATGCACATGCATACAGATATATAAATATATATACACACTATAATATATGCACACTTTTTACACACTCTCTCCCGCGCATTCCATTTGCCTCCCCCTCTTCACATCAAATGTACCACAGTGTCTTTTTCTGACCGGAGGACAACACAGTATCACCTAATTCCAGTTGCTTTTCTTACCTGAATGATGTGTGCGTCGCTGAAGTTTCCTGCGTTGCTGGAGCTCATGTCGGGCAGCCCTTCTCCCTGCAGCATACCATCCACCTTCTCCTCCAACCTGTTCATCCTCTCATCCACTCGCCTCCTCTCCTGTTGCATCTCCTCCGCTTTCTCCCTCAGCTCCTCTGTCACGTTGAGCGCCCTGACCTCCCTGTCCTCGAGCCCCTGCGCCCTGGACCTCAGCACCTTGCCCTCCGCCTGCAGCTTCAGGCTCTCCTTGCCCATGTCGGCCACGGTGACATTGAAGGCCTTCAGCCTGGCGTTGATGTCCCTCATCTGGACCTTGGTCTTGTCCACGTGCTCCTTGAGCCCCTGGCCCAGCTGCAGGAGACCATGGGCGATAACGTTCACATCGTCCCAAGCCGCATACTGCACCCTCTTCTCCTTGCTGCCGGCTCTCCTCTCGAAAGGGTTGCCGGTGGCCATCAGAACGGCCAGGCTCAGAGTTACGGTCGTGAGGTTGGTCTTCATTGTTGCTTGCTGATCTTCTGTTTTGTCCTCTGGCTATGGCTCTTTGGTTTATCGACTGATGCGTTGCTCCTGCACGCAAAGTTGTGCACCTCTTTAAATGTATTCCTAGAGCCTATAGAGAGCTTCTATACCTCACAGAGCAGAGCACTTCAGTTTTATACTTTCAGAGCGTGTCAATTCCAGCCAGCTGGCCATTTGATTGGCTGGCTTGCAGGGGGAGGTTATAGGAAGGGAAGCTTCACTCGGGTTTCTCTTTGCTCAGTTAACCCTTTATATCTAGGGGTGTGCATGATGTAACAGTGAGGCTGATTTACCACAACACCACTTTATACGCTAAATTAAGAGATTTGCGTCATCTTCTACGTATGACAACCCGTAATGAAAATAGGACGAGTAGGACTACAGACACTGACCACTTTGGTGATAAAAAATGGACCCACATAAAAAAACGTCTAGGGAACATTAGGGAAAATACTAGAGAGTTATTGTGTTGCGATACTCTGTTTACTGTGCAGTGGATACTTTTGGAGTTGATATAGTATAGGCTAATATATGCTAATATATGCGGTATTAAAACGTTCCATACTAAAATACTATATGAAATGGTAGTTATATTATGCATTATTATAATCTAATTAACATAATGATGTAAATTGTTACATCAGTCAGTGCCTATAGTTGTCACTTGGATACCAGATAGGAAAGCCAAGTGGTTCAGATTGGCAATGAATGCAGTGACTTTCTAGGTGTTTGTAAGTGTTATAAAAGGTGACTTGAATATATTATGACAAGGACACTGTTACTATAACATGAAAAGTGGAATGTGTTTATTAACACAATGTTTCACAAACACATTAGCCTGTTACATGGCGTATGAATGTGCATGTAGCTGGTCGTTCTATTGAGTAAAAACGATTCTGTCACGTGACCTACATCACATACATAACAAACTGTAGTTCCTTGAATTAAATCGCTATTTGAAGGGAACTCAAGCCTTTGAATCAGACGGTTTGTGTAATATGAATTTGGCTGCTGTGGTGTATGAATTCATTGTTATTAAGACTTATTTTCCGACCTGGATTACAATTTGGTCAAAATCCACACAAGCAATTAAGCTTTTAGTATTTTGCGTCTACACAGCATACAGTAGTATATTATTAAACGCCATCTTCCATTCTATCAAATGGGAGGTGTGAGCTGAGAAATGGTACCTCCTATATTATTATTATTATTATTGGGTGACACATCGGAGGGAACCTGCTGTTTTGGTTTGGACAGAAATGCTTCTCTGCCAACACTGCTCGGGGGTGGGAGCAGTGTGAGAATTGGGGGAAAGTTCACGCACAGAGAATGCCTACGTTATAGGGCAATTCCCAAAGTCCAGATTGAACACCCACTGTGGGGGAGCACACAGGAATACGTGAGCTTGGGCCAGACCCACAAAGAAAAGAAGTTAACCCCCTCTTGTCTGAGGCTGAGGCTAAGTAGGTGAAAGGTTATCCGCAGACAGCTGAACCATATATCCATACTTACGCAGCTGGAATGTAACTAACATCTATTTGCTTCTTGATAAAGGCGTCAGGAGTTCATGAAGGCGGTCAAAACTTTCAGCAAATAATAATTAAACAGAAGTGTGGACTGTTAAATGCTGTTAAACGGGGACTGGATCCTTTCTTCCGGCCACATCCTGCACCCAACTGGTTTTCTGGAAATCAGGGGAGCGAGGAAGTGGCCTACTTACTTTACACACATGGATTCTACATGCAGCGTAAAATGATCTTTCGAAATGTTTGTTTTACCATAATGATGACTAATCGAAGTATCACCAGCCACAGCCTGTTCTAACTGCATAGGGCAGACATTTCAGCTGTTACCGGTATTCTGTTTACCTCATTGGCACATTTCTGCAGAAGGCCAAACAGGGTGTTTATAATAACTAGGCAATGTCAATGATGCTGGAGGCTATGTGGCGCCTTCTCACCGTGTCTGGCAGCACATCGTCGGAACCACACCTACAGCTGCTTGTTCAGTTCCAAAATGGCTTCCTCAGAATGACGACCTTTTACCTAAATTCCAAATGCAGAACATCTGTATGGCCTGCTGAAGTTGGATGGATGCAAAATGATCAAAATATACAAGAAAAAAAAAAACACTGGTTCCCACGGACATTGTTTTATATTTAAATATAAAGTATAAATTAGTATTTCAAAACAAATATTTAAGATATTTTATAGATTGTTTTACCTTGAAATATGAATATGAACCTGGCAGTTCAGTTAAATTATTATTCAATTGAGAGTCACCTGTACTGGAGACATCCTCATGACAAAAACGTGAATTGACGAATATGCTGTGTTGACAGGAAGTGTCTCCTTAGACACGAGGGTGGAGTAGCCAGTATTTTTGGCCGGCGGATGAGTAACTTTAAACCGTGGATGCCGGATGAGTAGCCCTACTGCTCACGGAGGCTGACGACCAGACTCATGACTGCCTTGTGATTGTACAGGCTGGGCCGTTTAATAGATTGGGAATCTAGTAACCAAGATGTAGCACTACTTGTTGTATCAGTCTTGTTGCTCAACACTTGGCTGTTAATTAAAATTCTCTAATATTGAGAATGTGTAATGTAGATTCTTGTTATTTTGCAGTGATTGTAAATACAGACGAGTTGATGTAATCCTGGGTATTTCAGCATCTGTATTTCCGTATTTCTATAACAGGCATTCAGATATCAATGGTTAGGGCTGTTTATATGAAATATATTCAACCAGATTGTATCAAGGTTTTATAATAAATCCGCAGCATATTTGTCATATTTTTAAATAGACTACTTTATATAATAAAGGTTATTTCCAAATACATGAATACTTTAACCTACTTGACTTAGAAAAAGACACATTTGTAATGTAATGGTAGTTAACAATATTTGTATATATTTTTTATTGAAGGATGTCTGAACTATCAACTTTAACCAAATATAAAGAATAGTGTTTGCTTGATTGATTAGGTTTATAGTAGGCCTACTATACTATAATTGTTGATGGGAGCGCTGATATAAATATTTTACTTTGTGAAGGACAATACGGAAGTAGTGATAAAAAAGGGCATTTTGTTGTTGTATTGCAGTTTCTATTTGTGGTGTTGACAGTATAAAAACCCACATTGTCATCTCGGATAAAGTGAAAAAACTCCTGCTCAGAGTCATTTCTCTGAAATGAACGTGCATGAAAACGTGCAGTTGGTATATGCAAATTAATATGTGAGTTCTGTTAAATTGAGGATTTCTGTAAACGTTAGAGTAGGCCCTAGTTAAGTCATAGAAAATTTGATCATGCCCTCTAGTGGTGGAAATGGACACAGCAACGTAAGACAAGCTGAAATTTCAGAAGTCTCATGGTTCTTATGCGATTGCCTGACATTTTTTCATCGATAAAAGTCTAAATCTTACACTAAAGAGCATTAAGGTATAGTTCATCCATATTCAGAGAGAAGAGACGTATTTAATTACCCTGCTGTTTACTCTGCACCACCCAAGCAGCGGTGGCAAAAAGTAGGATTTCCTGTCTGGGTTTAGCAGATGCGGGGATCGGTCCTGGTCACGTCAGAAGCTATTGCTTTTCAACATTTCACGGCTGCTTTTTTACGATTCCATTGTGCCAAACTTCCTCTAAGATTTGCTTTCGTAACCTCTTGTGCACCTTCTACCCTAACATTATACATGCACTGTTCTTGAACGCCCAAGTCCCTGTTGGGATTATATCACACGGTATAAGGGTCAAAATAACAGCGGTATAATTGGGAAAATTATCATAATGATGTTTAAGTGTAAAAAACGATTTGAAAATAACAAATTGTCTGTTCGGATAAGAGAAAAAGTTAGTTTTTTTCTGATGTAAAAAAATAATCTGATTGTAAATAATGTTCACCTGGATAAAGGTAAAAGCTCTGGGCCATATCTATCTATCAGGCAGTGTGAGTTGTTTCCAAAACACTCACATGTTTAGAGAAAAGATGCTCAGGCATATTCACAGGAAATAACTTGCCGACGTACACCTTGCATATCAAATCAAGTACAGCCCTACTCAATGATGGACTCTTAGTCTAGTCTACATCCACCCTGGCTCAGGCCAGAAACAGGAATGGAGTTCAACTGGACTCCTACTGCTAAACCCATTAACAAACTGTAAATCGAGTGGGTGTGTTGTTATTGTCTGGGAGCTTAGGCATTTGGAGACAATAATATGCTCTGGATCAAGTGTTAATATGACACAGGGGTTGTTTTGTCTGTCTTAAACTCGAAGTACACAGCTGATAGTGTAGAACTGTTATGCATGTTATTACGTAACACCCATTAATATCCTGCCAATAGTTAATTATTCATTATTATGAAGAGATTGAATCCAATAGCACCCATTACCTACACTGTGATGCGTAATCACAACAGTTCCAAATGTTTAAATGTGATTGAACCTTTTAAAGTACTCCAAACTAACGAAAATCATAGCAAAATCAACTTTGAAAAATTAAACAAGAATTCCAGGTGATTACTTACCTAACGAGGCTGAGTCAAATTCCAGGTGTGCTAAACTGTCAACAAGGCAACGAGTGGCTACCTCAAAGGATCTTAGATATCTATTTTAATCTGTTTAACACCTTGTGGTAACTACCTGCTTTTTATATGGGTTATTTCACTGTTGTGATGTCTTTACCTTAACCCTACAATGTGGAAAATAGTAAAAATCAAGATATAACCTTGAGTGAGGCAGGTGCAATAGGCTTTTTTAAGATAGAGGAAAGTCTTCATGCTAAATTATTACTGGGACAGATTTGAATCAGCGCTTCAGCAGTACATGTGCACCGGAGATGGCAGGTTTGACCATGGGGCTTAGGTAAAAGTGTCTAGGAGTAGATGTTGCCCCTAAAGAAAGAACCTATATCTTAAACTGGTAAACAACGTTAAACACCAGTTTCAAACCCAGTGAATGAATCTGGAAAACACTGGAACAAGTTTCACAGCAGAGTGAATGACAAGGTCAGGGACAGTAGAGTGCCTTTGTCAGTAGACTGACATGGATCTGGTTTCACTACAAAACTGGAAATATTTCAAGAGATCAGGTTGATGTTAAGGTCAGTGATCCTCCCCAGAAGCTTTTAAATTGTGACACCACATTATCTTGTTCCAAACCAATATTGACACAGCTGTGAGGACTCTGTTTTAATACTTTCTCAGTAGGAGTGACAGCGGGCTATTTCATTGCAGTGTTTAGATCAAAACAGTCATTAAATAACATAAAGTTACATCAGTCTTGCCTTGTCCTCTTTTGGACAAACATGCAATTCCTGAATTAGTCCCACGTTGAGAACATAACATCTGATAAACATCTGTAGCCTTTTGGTAAAACTTTATTTTCCTTAATTTGAATGTGATTGTCAGTACTGCAAGGCCAAATGAGGAAAAAACAAGGTCCCGAGTTGTTTCTCCTTGGCAACACTCAAACCAGTCCCACCAAAAGTATGCCCAAAATGTGTCTGATACAAATATTTACACAGTCACCGGAATGCTAAACAGAGAGTCCTTGTTTTTTAACTTTATGGTTTTGGAACTGTGTTGGTTTCTGCCAGTGTAGATGTCATGGTTTAGCTTCACCACATCAGAGGACACAGTTCAGCTTCACCACATCGGAGGATGTACTTCAGCTTCATCACATCAGAAGACGCAGTTCAGCTTCATCACATCAGAGGACACAGTTCAGCTTCACCACATCGGAGGATGTACTTCAGCTTCACCACATCAGAGGACACAGTTCAGCTTCACCACATCGGAGGATGTACTTCAGCTTCATCACATCAGAAGACGCAGTTCAGCTTCATCACATCAGAGGACGTACTTCAGCTTTATCATATCAGAGGACACAATTCAGCTTCATCACATCAGAGGACCCAATTCAGCTTCCACACATTAGAGGACGCAGTTCAGCTTCAACACATCAGAGGACGCAGGTCAGCTTCATCACATCAGAGGACGTACTTCAGCTTTATCATATCAGAGGACGCAGTTCAGCTTCAACACATCAGAGGACGCAGTTCAGGTTCATCACATCAGAGGACACAGTTCAGCTTCATCACATCAGAGGACACAGTTCAGCTTCATAACTACAAGTTAGTCTTCATCACAGCAGAGGGCAGACACAGTTCAGCTTCATTACAGCAGTGCTGACATAAAAAGGGAGTTCATTGCTGTTTTTCTTAGCCCCCACCAACCCAGGTCGCTCAAAAACAGAGCTAACAACCACAACATTTTCTGACCCTGACTTTTGGCAGCTTTTTTGCACTTGCTATTTGCGTTGTGACTTTGTTGAGGAGTCAGAAAATGTTGTTGAGAGTGTGGGACATGACACCTTAATTGTTATATTATCATCTTACATTAGACTGACACTGTGACGACTACTCAGTCCGCAAAAAAATAATTATGTTTTGACCGCGCCCCCCTTTCACATTCATTTGCTCTAGTGAAAAACAAAATGTCTAAATTCTTTGAGGAAATATCTTTTTGTTTTTGCGGCCAGTGCTCTTCCTCATTCCAAATGGTCTTCAATAGTCACACGTTCGATGACGTAGACACTTCCTCTTCCCTTTTCCTCACACCATCGCCGTGGGAACACATTGTAGTTCAGCTACTGCACAGCACTACGTGGGCAAACGTTGTTTAGAGGTAATTGAGTTAGCAGACGTTCAGCATATCTTAATGAGGAAGTGCCTGAGCAGGGCGTCAATGCAAATTAATGTGTTTCCGCTTTTATTTTGGTGAAAAACTTAGGGGGAACCCTCCAATACAGCTATGTTGTTTGGCTCATGAGATAATCTTGACTACGTTCAAACTGTTGCTACGTGACATGTTGTTTACATGGATTCTTCTGCATAACCCTGAATACTGCAGTTATTATGGGTAACCGACTATTATGTACTCAATCTGAACATAATCAGAACACAGTCATAGGCGAGACAACGTCAGAAACACTCCTTGTTACCAAATGTTTGAGTGATGATCAATTAGGAACAATTAACATAGCGATAGTACAAGTTATTTTAACAATTAAAAAAACATTAGCAAAGGTTTAGCATGAACTTTGTATGAACGAAAAGTATTTCAATGTGAAACAAAAGTTTTTTCAATGTGTTCTAGATGTTGTCTGTACTCTGTCAGTGCCAAAAGAACCACACACATTTGTGTGAATAGTACCAGTGTCTAAAAAAAAAAACAGTCAGAGATGCAATGCCTCTGGAGTGTCCGGGTGAATTAAAGGGCAGGAGCCCAGATTCAGCCGCTGACTCATCAAGCCAAGCCCATCTGACCTTTTATGGTCTGTTAGTCTTAAATACTGTTGCATCCGAGACCAGAAACTGCAATTCCAACCTGTCACGCAGAAATATATAGTGGTTACATATTAGCAATGTGCTAATATTTATAAAAAAGTTGTGGCTTATTTATTAAGATGTATTGTATGTATCGTGACCCAAAAAAATAAATGTTGTACATTGTATATGGCTGTAACATTGAAGTTGAGGGGTATAAATACTTTCCAAGTGTACAGTAACTTAGCTAGAATTACACTAGGAATGATGACTCACCATGAAGAAAATAGGAACAATGCTGCCCTCTACTTGACAAAATATATATTTTTGCGTCTTACAGCACTAATAACGGGTTTCAACTGAAATATTTACTGGGATATGCTTTAATAATGGACACCCCCTGTTTAGATGTCTAAAGACCTGGGTTCTGTAAGAGCGAAAAGATTTGAGCATCAAGGATTTGCCCTATAATTCTACATCAGTGAAAGTTGGGTCTAAACTGGAACCGGGTTAGACAATAGGCAAGGTCAAAAACAGAAAATGTTTGCCTTTAGTAGCAAAAACAGGACATAACACAGACAAAGCAAATTGGATTACTCTATTAGTATTGATTTTTAAACTATGAGAAGTTTGACAATACATTAGGATTTAAACATAATTGGACCCTTTGTGGAAATCCTGCACTGTACTGGTACATGGCATCTGAACACAACCCGTGTATGCAAATGATTATAGTGTACATTACATTTTCAGAGATGTCAACAACAACTTGAGATGCCACACTGGTATTCAATTATCATCCCTAGCCAATTATCAGTCATCCCGAGGTGACCAGGGAGGGGTACAGTTGGGCCCGACCACCTTATTCACATGTACATGCAAGGTCTAATGAGTCTTCCTACCATGTCCAACTGTCGCTCAAATCTGTGAAACCGCGCATGTAAATCATCTCTGGGATATCCCAATCTGCAATGGCCGATTGTTCAGAAGTGATTAGTTGAGGTTGTCCGGAAGTAATCTCAGCAGATTACAGCTAGTGGATTGTAACAAATCTTGAAAATGGGTCGTTCAAATGAAGGATTTTAAAATCATATCATGGTAATCCAATCATGATTTAACTGGCAACAAAAAGCTGGTCTCTCCACAAATAACCAAGAACTTTGAACATTCTGAGTTTTGTTAAATATTGGGGATTTTGACTACGATTCAAAACACAAAAAAACCTACATAACGTATATAGATTTTCCTGGGTGAGATGAGGGGTCAGTTTAGAAGATGTTTGTGCTATTTTCGACCTTTCCAAATAAACCAAAAATGTTTTGTATTATATAACCAGTGCTCTAAATGGGACTACATATTACGATATACTAGCTATCCGTATTCAACTACTTAAGGTGATCCAATCCAACGTTGAAAAACTGGGACGAAAGTTAAATGGATTACCTGATCGAGGATAGCAAAATCCAGACCCAATTTTTTGAACAACTGGACGATAAGGTGTCAAACAGATTCCACAGAGGGCCTTGTATCGGCAGGTTTTTGGTCTTTCCTAAAAATTGGTTCCCAGTTTAGAACTAAACAACCAGGTGAGGGTAGACGCTAAACAATTGACATAATCAAGTACAAGGTGAAAAAAAACACTCAAACAATCAGCCATCCATGGAACCGGTTGAACACCCCTCTGCTACAAAATGATTTTGATGAACTGGAACAATCCAAATAACGCCGTTGCACAGAGAAATCCGTGGCTAGCAATTTTTGTAATTACACAATTCTACCCTCAATGAACAAATGTGGTCATGTTAAACATGGCAAGACTTTTACGGCACCAGGCCGTCGATAATTGTTTTAAGAACATAGTCTCTCAATATTCATACAGACAAAATTATCATTTGGATTACAACATCAAATTATAGCAAAAAGGCCAATATTCATCTTCGCAATATTTTATTTTCAAAAACTTTGCACAAGTGAAGTGTGGGGTCACATCTGGACATTTTGGGTGTTTCTCACAAATAGGTTGCTTTCTCAGATCGTCTCTGAACACTGAAAGAAAACAGATGGGAATGTTTATTTGCATTTGGCACTGAAGAAGTTCGCAAACATTTGTTAGAGCACAAATTACAAATAATCAAAATTAAAATTCAACAGCCCTAGTTACATGACTCTGGCAGTTAAGCGAGTACATGTAACAGTCCCTGTACCCATCAGAAGGAATATAGTGCCCAACACAAACCTTCTATCGCAGCCTCCTGGCTTCTCTTTCCGACTCAAGAAGTGTCAGCACATCGCCCTCTCTGACGGGCCCCTTCACGTTCCTGATGATGGACCGGTTGCTGTCATCCATGAACTCCACACGGACCTGAGAGACCAGCAAGAATCCTTAAAACTAGCTCAATGAATGGTTTTTAAACACACTCCTAATGGTCCTTAAAGCAGACCCGATGAAAGTTGTGTCTAGCCAACTAAAGGATTGGCCCCCATTTAAGGGATTACAGTCTTAAAAGTTTACCTCTTGTCGACACCTACACCTGTGTATAAATATATAGTCATTTTAAAGTAGCTCATACTTATTTGCTACATATCACTTACAATAGTGACTAGCAACTTAGATTCACCTCTGTAAATATTACTAGTAGCAATGACACGTTTTGATACACACCACAGCTATGCTAAAATCTGTTAATTATAGAGTGGTGGGAATGTCCGATCTAAATGACTTTAATACAATCTTTGAATAGCAAAATATGACATTTTAATAAAAGTGTTTTAAACACGTGGCTATCAAAAATATCCTTGGTTAACTAAACTTCCGTAACCCTGTAGTAACTAAAGCAATCTTAAAACTAGGCTGTTAACGTCAGGTTTAATTGGACTGACAGTTTTAAATAACCTTAATGAATACTGCGTCTATTTGCAATGGAGACTTCAGCATGAAGACAATAAAAACGAAGACTAGTCATGAATAAAAAGTAGTTACTGTACGAGGATGTTCGTAGTTTCTCAACTGCAGTGCACTATAGCATTCAATTAGAAAACGACTTACATCCCAGGGAAGGTATAACGACCATAACTTGAATAATTGATTACTATGGTGTATCGACTCTGCACATGCGGTAAATCGCACATACAAATTTAAAGCAACATATATTTTTGGGTGTAAAAATATACGCGAAAACTTATATTGCAAAAGGCATCGACATAACCCGACAACCTACCATTTTAAATGGATATTAGGCCATTTCTAGCCACGTTAACGCGGTAGCTTGTCCAGAGTAACGTTATACTGTACCTGGGTACACTGGCCCTGGGAACCGGTCCTCCCGAGCACCTTGGTGACCTAAAAAAAATGCAAATACCGGATCATAAATATGAAGTACATGGTGGTGAAATATCACAGTGGTCTTCAGCCAGTTAGTAAGGGTGGGCTAGCGAACTAGTAGTAATGGCTGCTGTAGTGTTAGCTGTTACAACACGCGCAACGCGACGAGCCCCAATGCTCCGTACACAATAACAACAGCAATAATTCAAAAAAAAATGTGCTGAAATTACACACTGGATATTTATGAATTCACAGATTACTTTTAGTGACCGTGTGGACAAAATACTGAGATTTCTTACTCTAGCAAGCTTGATCGGCTGCACGCGGCTGGCATCCATATTGTCAGGTTAAACCGGAAAGGAAGTCACGTGGTGTGAGTTCGGTATATATACCCACTGTTCTCCACCATATTTTGGAATTGTAAGATATTTACGCAATTCATATTTTTATATATTCGATTATGTATGAATTTCTTGCAAGTATATACTCTGAGCAAAATGATATAATTTAAAGAAAAAAAGAAATGCACGTTTCCGGTTCCGGTATTCCGATTGCCTCACTCATAAGGGTAGGAGACTAGTCTTCCATGGCATTGTAATCATAGACATAGACGCCGCATCTACCGCTATGCCTACTGGCGCTGACGAGAAATGCGGCCGCCATCTTGCGGCGGTCCACCGCTCCACTCAGTGCAATCTGTTTGGAAGGTGCAATGAGCTGTCAGCGCATTCAATTAATCATAACTCACTGAATACACAACTGATTTTCACGTGTTTTTTTTGCTGCAAATGTCATACATGTAGCTATGACACAGGACACATGGTTCAGCGTATTTTAATATTCATAGTGGACTTAACAGTAATATAATATTCTGATATATGATGTGATGTAGGCTATGATAGGTATTTTGCAAATCACACACTATAATTATGATAGAGAAGCAGAAACAGATAGTGGCAGTAAAGTCAGATATTTAATTAGTTGAAAAAACAATACATGATTATATTATATTCTACTTTAAGCTTTTTATATTTGACACACACACACCACTAAAACCCCTGGAAGAGGACTGTTTTGCAGAGCTTCTTTCTCATGCTCCCTTTTTGCAGTTCAAAAGAGGTGAGTTTGACAACGTGGTTCAGCCTTAGCTTGAGAAACACAGACACAACCAATGACAACAAGTCTGAATGATGGTTGTCGATGCCAATCTGGGTCTCCTCAATGTGTTCCCCAGCAGAAAAACATCCTTCGTTCCAATCTCCTCTCGGACAATGTGTGTGTGACTGTCGACACCTTAGGAGCTTGGATTGTTGAAGCTCGGCGGATCACCCTCTCTTCAGTCTGCACCTCTCAGAACCTTATAATAATAATTAAAAAATAATACATATTTATATAGCGATTTACACAGTGCTCACAGCGACTGCCCGACACTGATAATACGGTCTGATAATACGGTCTGATGATACAGTCTGATGATACAGTCTGATGATACAGTAATACAGTCTGATAATACAACACTGATAATACGGTCTTATAATATGGTCTGATAATACAACACTGATAATACAGTCTGATAATACAACACTGATAATACAGTCTGATAATACAACACTGATAATACGGTCTGATAATACAGTCTGATCATACAGTCTGATCATACAGTAATACAGTCTGATAATACAGTAATACAGTCTGATAATACAACACTGATAATACAACACTGATAATACGGTCTGATGATACGGTCTGATAATACAGTCTGATAATACAGTCTGATCATACAGTAATACAGTCTGATCATACAGTAATACAGTCTGATAATACAACACTGATAATACGGTCTAATGATACAGTCTGATGATACGGTCTGATGATACGGTCTGATCATACGGTTTGATCATACAGTAATACAGTCTGATAATACAACACTGATAATACAACACTGATAATACGGTCTAATGATACAGTCTGATGATACGGTCTGATGATACAGTCTGATGATACGGTCTGATGATACAGTCTGATCATAAAGTCTGATAATACAACACTGATAATACGGTCTGATAATACAGTAATACCGTCTGATAATACAACACTGATAATACAGTCTGATAATCCGGTCTGATAATACAGTCTGATAATACAACACTGATAATACGGTCTGATCATACAGTCTGATAATACAACACTGATAATACGGTCTGATAATACAGTAATACAGTCTGATAATACAACACTGATACGGTCTGATAATACGGTCTGATAATACGGTCTGATAATACAGTCTGATAATAAAGGCAGATAATACAACACTGATAATCCGGTCTGATCATACAGTAATACAGTCTGATAATACAAGACTGATACAGTCTGATAATACAGTCTGTATTACGGTCTGATAATCCGGTCTGATAATCCGGTCTGATAATCCGGTCTGATAATACAGTCTGATACAGTCTGATAATACAGTCTGTATTACGGTCTGATAATCCGGTCTGATAATCCGGTCTGATAATCCGGTCTGATAATACAGTCTGATACAGTCTGATAATACAGTCTGTATTACGGTCTGATAATCCGGTCTGATAATCCGGTCTGATAATCCGGTCTGATAATCCGGTCTGATAATACAGTCTGATACAGTCTGATAATACAGTCTGTGCTATGTAAATGGCCAATGTTATACCAGTAATAATAGGTTATATTTCTACAATAGCATTATTGCGTCCGTTGTAATCTAAGTGTTATATGACTTATCAAGTCTCAGTTCATAATCGGGTGAACACCGGCCGGTGAAGTAAACATAGCCAAGCTAGCATACTTAGATTTCAGTACAGTAATAAGATACATGCTCCTTCTCTACTCTCTGGTAATATTCTTTTCACAAAACACAACCAATAATACCGAAATATTAAATCTTACTTGTGAAGGTAATCCGAGCCCAGCTGGCGATGGTCCGCCGATTTAAGCAGGAATATGCTGCACAGTGCTGTGGCATGTATATCTTCTGCTGCTACCAACTAGGAGTTCGACCGCATTAAGATGGCGGCCGCATTTCTTGAGCCCAGCAGCGGATGTGGCGTCTATGTATATTATGTCTATGATTGTAATGAACATTTGTTTTATGTATTTGTATACATTTTTAATGAGGCGTCATTATTAAAAAAAATTGTATTGTATACATCTCTCATGATTTTTGTATAAGTTCAGATCATCAAATACTTGGTTACTTCACCTTGCCAATAAGGTTCTCACATGCTTGCAGTAAATAGAAAACAGATAAATTGGAAATCTTTTGCCCGGGTTTCTGTAGCAGATTGAATAATAAAACCAAAATGGATTGGATATTTTTAGTGATCATACTGACCCTAACCAGCTGAAGAGTGTTGGGAAAGGGTATTATGAAAAATAACGTTTGCAGTGTAACCCAGAAAGGTTACCCGAAATTCATCTACATTAAAGATTTCGGTCAATATAACACACACCCCAAAAGATTGTGCGGTTTGATATACTAGTTAACGTAGCTCACTAATTAACCTATGCTACTCTAGCTAATATTCATTTCTGCTCCGGAAGATATATTCATATGTATTTATGTATGTATTTTACACAATTTTAATCAGTTTTTTGTTAAATCAGAGACGTAGTTCCTTGTAAAAAAAAGATGTAGATATGACGAGCACAACTCATTCTTGAAAAAGTCTTTAAACATTCTCAAACACTTGACTTTATAAAAACAAGTATTATGTAAAAAAGCAAAAAAGGTCAACCAAGGCTTTTAGGGTGTAAATAATCTTATTTGTTTCTTACTACAGATTGTTGTCAATTGATAGGTACAACTAGAAATTCTACCCTAAAGTTAACAGTACATTTCTTCTCGTGGTAATACAACACAAACGACTGACAGCTAGATGTCAGAGTAGAGCTTGCTTCAAGGTATACTGATTTAGAATGTGCCTCTTTTAATTTTTTAAAAATATTTCTCACATGTAAAAATGTAAACATGAGTATATCAATAGGAAATGTAATATGTAAATCTGTGTAAAAACTGTCTATATGCCAGCGTGACTAAAGGTAAATCCGAGGGAAATGATCTGCAGGAGAAAACGGCAGCCAAACAGCATTCTGTGAAAAAGTGGAGGTGTAGAATGAATATGGTAGACGTGAGAGATGTGGCAAAGATGTAAAGAAATCCAAGTGTGTATAATAATGTTGTTACTATTGAATTCTATCCATATTGAACTGCGGGTACCTGTAAGCCTTTAATAGCCCTGTCACAAATGGACGACTGCTGTCTCTGCTCTACCATTCCCTCCTCCCAGCACCAAATCCTTAGATCACAACACTAATCCTCACAGACAGTATTTTTAACTCCCGTTGGGCCAGAAAGAACAGCAATGGGATTAGAGAATCAGTGAGGAGGATGAATTCTCAACTCATGATCTTCTTGCACGTCGAAACGAACACAGTGTAGCTGTTTTTCTCCCTGCTGAATTTGTAAGACATGGAAAAGGAAAAATACCTTCTTGTTGTTCTTTGTTTCAAGCTATGGACAACATGTGGAATATTGGAATTGTTGGTATCGTCTTTATTCAATTAACTTTCACTAGTTGAACCGTGTTTCTTGTTTCTCTCTGGATCCTCGAAATGGAACAACCTTTAAAAAACTTGCATCACATGAAAAAGCTGAAGAAGCGCCGCTCCAGTTTGTTTGCAAGTGTGAAGCTGAACACTAGCTTTGTCCTGAGCAAGGACGAACCAGAAGCTGCCTTTCCCTTTGGACAGGAGAGCTCCGTGAAAGCATGGACGTCTATGGACGATCTGGATGGCCCTATTCCTCAGAAAGTGGTTCCAAAAGCAAAAGGGCCCAAGAAGAAAAAAGAGGTGATCAAAAAATCTGTCTGCAGGCAATCTAACATAGTCAACATCAATGTTGGCGGGAAAGTTTTTCACATACCAGTCAACCTGGTTCTTCAATACCCGAAAACCAGGATTGGCTCTCTGGCCCTCTGTACCGATCCTGTCAAAAGACTGACACTCTGTGACGACTACTCAGTCCGCAAAAATGAGTTCTTTTTTGACAGAGACCCCACTTTCTTCCACCACATCTTCCACTTTTACTGCAGCAATGTCATGTGGGTGATGGAAAGTTTGTGTCCGCTCAACTTCGAAGAGGAGATGAACTTCTGGGGTCTGCGCATTCGGGACACTCCTAGGTGCTGCCGCATTCTGTTTGAAGAGAAAGTGGACGAGATCAAAGATCAACTGAAGGTCAACCAGGAGCTGATTGATGAGATCAAACCGGCCAATGGGAACGAGGAGGCCATGTTCAAGACCATGTTTCTGGGAGGGCTCCGCAAGGCCCTCTGGGACCTGATGGAGAACCCCTACTCCTCGTTAACGGCCAAGGCTTTTGCTGTTTTCTCCAGTCTTTTTGTCCTCATCTCCATCGTGGCAATGACCCTCAACACAGTGAAGGAGCTGAAGACGTACACCTTCTACGGCAAAACTTACATGGAGTGTGTGGAGATCGCCTCCATCGTCTTCTTCACCTTCGAGTACTTCCTGCGGCTGCTCACCACCTGCGACATCAAACACTTTGTGAAAAGTGCCCTGAACTTTGTCGACTTGTTGGCTGTCATGCCCTACTTTATCCAGATCATTTTTGAGATTTTCACGGATGTCGACGACACCGCCGCCCAGGAGGACCTGAAGACCATGGCCCGGGTCAGCAAGGTCAGCAAAGTTCTCAAGGTGGTCAAGCTCATGCGCATCTTCCGCATCCTCAAGCTGGCCAAGCATTCGACAGGGATGCGGGCGTTTGGCTTCACCATCCGGCAGTGCTCGGAGCAGGTGTGCTGCCTGTTCCTGTTCATCATCATGGGTATTTTCACCTTCTCGGCCCTCATGCACTCCGTGGAGATGGAACAGCCGGGGACACCGTTCACCAGCATACCAGATGCCTGGTGGTGGGCCGCGGTGAGTTTGCTCTCATATATATGTTTATGTTATTTTCACGCTGTATTCATTCGTTCAATCAGTTCTTTTACATTTGACCGAAAAAACATTAAACCTTTCGGTTGACTTTCATCATAAGGAAACAGGCTTTTCTGTGATACAATACAAAAACAAACCTTTAGTAGAATGTCATTTGATACATGTAATTTGATTTATTTGCTACTTCGAGCGTAGTGCGTGTGTCATGTGTTTGAGCAACATGGCAACACAGTTTGTGTGGCGTCTTTCTCTTTGCTGGAGGACATTAAAGGCGTTATCTAGCTGCAGCTGTTAACTTGTATTTGTCTAATCTCGTTTAATACCGTGTAATGCCTCTCGTTTCTAGCCACGCAATTCAGATTGATTGGAAAAGTTGGATTGGATTTGGGTTCTCCGGGATTCAATTGGTCTTGGGTTTTCCTAGACATTTTTCTCTATCTAACTAACTGGTTGATTTAACAAACATCATAATCAACTATAAACATGATGACTTTGACTCTCACAGAGAAGTGCAGAATAAAACCAGAATGCTTTAGTTTCAGGCATAGGTTTTTCATAGAACCCCTTCTAAGTGGTTCTACTCAGAACCCTGTACTTTGTAACATTTGTAAATCTTTTTAGCCCTGTGATATTTGTGACAATACATTGCAAAACAACAACAACAAAATAACTAAAAAAACCTGGTTTACAGGTCATCATCTGCTTCCATGATACAGATGGAAGTGTGTGTTATGTGTTTTGTTAGGATGGCTGAATATACATAGTGCCATATAGATGAACCGGGATTCTTTCCTTCCGTCTGATTCAAGAGGATATATACAGCACGTGTTGCCAGTCATACGTCAGCTAGGAAACAGTGTCTATTGTACAGGATGTACAGGACTTGTATTCATTTAATTTGTCAATGTGTCCTTCAGGTGAGCATCTCCACTGTGGGCTACGGTGACGTGGTGCCCATCTCCTACATGGGCCGCTGTGTGGCATTTGGATGCATCTCCTTTGGCATCATCCTCAACGGCATGCCCATATCGATCCTCTTCAACAAGTTCTCCGACTACTATGCCAAGCTCAAGGCTCAGGAGTACACCCAGACCATAGGGCCGGGAGTACGCACGTTCCAGCTCAAGAAGCGTCTGCGGCGCAAATGCGACGGCTGCTTCGCGCCACAGCCGTCGGACGACTCTGAGGATAACAGCGACCATATGTACCATCCGAGCCGGAATCAGGACCATGTGAGCGATGAATGAGATCCTAACGGCTAGCGACCATTGCTAACCTTCAATGACTTTCTCACGGTCGCGTTAGGAAGACTCCATCTGCCTCGGACTGTATTTTGCAAGGGAGTTCTAATGGAAGAAAACGTTGGGCAACGGAGGGGAGAATTTAGGCTGAGATGATGGATTATAAACTGAGCTGTCAAACAGATCGGAATCATCGCACTTCGGTTTCCAAAGCCAAGTTCAGATCCAAAAGACAACATGACACTAGCTAGTTGCTGAATGTTAAATAACAGTGGACTGATTGTGGAGCATACAGATCAAGAAAACAGAATATACACTTTGGACTGTTTTCTTAAGTTCCTCGTCAGAACGTTTAAACTTGCTCTCTAGCAAGGTGTTGCAGCAAACGACTATAATGAAATACTACACCGAAACAGTGTGCACAGTAACATGTCATAAATATCAGCAAGGTTGGCTCGGAATATCAGTGGCCTTAATTAAAGTGTCGTGCTGTATGCCGCTAAATATCTAGATTGCTCTTTGCTTGGCTAGCGAGCTAGCTAGCTAACTTCATGTTGCTTGGCGGATCGCAGATGGTCTAATCCAATCTGGGTTCAGGATAATATTCATGTATACATAGCACTTGATGGCTAATAAGAGGTTCTAAAAATGTTCTATGGTGTCTCTGTGGATCGTCAAGCCCCCCCCAGGGGTCAATTTCTTGATCTAGAACATATCCCCTTACCCAGATGTACAGTTATTGGCATATTATAACCAGATAACTGACCTCACAGTTAAGCAAAGTCCCATGCCACCTTAACACGCTGACACTTCAAGCTGTTTAGTATAAATAGCTCTAACACAAAATTTGTGTTTTCATCCTTTACGATATAAGAATGTAATTTTGACCCAATGCTGTGGAAATATCATTAAAGACACAGTACACAGTACAGAGCTAGGCTTTTAAAGGTTGAAGTGTGCAACTTGCTCCGAAATCGATGATCGCAAGTCGTCAGTTATTGCTGTAGAAGCTGACTAGCTGACTAATAGGATTTAAGGATAAGGGAACCCAGTGGACAGCAGTGGGAATGGTGTCTGTGCAGGGAGAAGTCTAGAGCTTTTGACAATCAGCTGGTGGTGGCTGCAAGAGTCAACCTGGGGCCAAGTATGGAAAAAGGAGACAGACTCAAGGCTACACACACACACGCACACACACACACACACACACACACACACACACACACACACACACACACACACGCACGCGCACGCGCACGCGCGCACGCACACGCACACGCACACGCGCACGCACACGCACACGCACACGCACACGCACACGCACACACACACACACACACACACACACACACACACACACACACACACACACACACACACACACACACACACACACCCTCGACTATGATGTCCCTGTAGCATTTCTATTCTATATATCATGAGAATGTTATTCTAGGCACCCGTTTATTGTCTGAACGTATTCATTGAAGCGAAAGGGAACAATATTTTCAAAGGTCATGATCTCATGAGCAGAATGCCAAATACTGCATGACGTGCGTATTCAATAAAAGTTTGAAACATTAATATGTCCTTTGAATTGCTGTGGTGAAGTCATCATCCTTAACCTTGATGCTGTTTTGCACCTGCGTGCGGATTTGATTACTTTTATTACTTACATTCCTCAAGATAAGTCCTGACACACAGCCACAGTTAGTGAATAACACCGGTCGATAAGGGAATATGACAAACAGACACAGGAAATACTTACGCATGTCATGTCAACTTTCTCATTTTCAAAATGTCCAAAAATGTGTACAGTGAGCTAGGACATGTTTTCACAGCAACGGTTCATCTGTGTTAAGTTATAAAATTTGCTTAGATATAAACATTAACAAATTATGTTAACAAATATCTTACATATATTACATGTAATCATCTGTATTGGTTGCTGGGTCAACCAAACATATGTTTCCCCATCGCATGGATCAACTCTTTAACGGCCTGGCTATGACCTCTGAACTATTATCCTTGAGGTCAATGTAGGGATAATCTTACAGTTTGGTGCCAAAAGGGACTTTCTGATGTTCAGTAAAAAAAGGTTTATAATGAAAATCATTTTAGATGACGCTTGTACCATCTACTGAAATAACTGCCATAAATCATAATTTGACACTTATTATCTCAAATGAGAGTTCCAGCCTTGTTCCAGGACTTTATTTGACACTTCAGGGGGAGGTTCTCGAGATCAGGACATCCTTGTCCTTCGCCAAGGCCGTGAGTCTCCTTATGAGAGTCAGAACGTGCGTAAACAGCACAGCTTGATATAAGGCCCCTGGCTCCTCCAGCCAATCACACATAACACCCCTCTGCTCGTCGCAAAGTAACTCCTGCAGTTCGGTTGTGTCGTTGGCTTGGATCAAACTTCCCCATCATCAACACCAATGGACGCTAAGTGTCTGCTGTCACTCCTGGTGGTGGTCGGGTTCGGGGTGCCCGAGACCCAGGGGCAGGACGCCCGGGTGAAGCTGTGCGGTAGAGAGTTCATCCGTATGGTGGTGGCCTCGTGTGGCAGCTCTCGGCTGAAGCGCGCCACTCCGGATCACGGTGAGTGTAGCCCTCAAAAGGCCATATCGCTTCCTCCCCCATGTCATTGTTTTGTCATTGACAAGGCTGCGCTTGAGTTAAATTTAGGTTACTATGAAAAGCATAGAGAATGGAATCCCGTTGTCAAAGTTTGACAACCATCAGACGTTGAGTTGGGCAAACAAATAAATTATGTGATTTTTTTGTTTTTACCATCTACAGGGATAATGCTGGATTGGGTGAACAGTGATCAATTTGCCAACATAAGGACCATCGAAACAGAGGCTGGCAGACATGTGGTGAAACGGGAAGACCACCAGGACACCAAAGACAGACTGACAGATGACCAGCTGACCCACCAGGGGTTTACTAGCGCGCCACAACAGGTCCAGGGGGGCGTGGAATCTGCCACCATCCCTCTTGAGTTCACCATTCCCTCTCGTACCCGCCGAGACTTGGGGCCTGCCGGGGTGTGCTGCCAGTCTGGCTGCACCATGAGCGAGCTGGTCCAATATTGCTGAGCTAAAGCTAATGCTAGTCTAATGATATCCTAATGCTAGTCTAATGATATCCTAATGCTAGTCTAATGATATCCTAATGCTAGTCTAATGATATCCTAATGCTAGTCTAATGATATCCTAATGCTAGTCTAATGATATCCTAATGCTAGTCTAATGATATCCTAATGCTAGTCTAATGATATCCTAATGCTAGTCTAATGATATCCTAATGCTAGTCTAATGATATCCTAATGATATCCTAATGCTAGTCTAATGATATCCTAATGCTAGTCTAATGATATCCTAATGCTAGTCTAATGATATCCTAATGCTAGTCTAATGATTGCCTAATGATAAGCAAATGCTAGGCTAATGCTAGACCAATGCTAAACTAACGCTCGCCAAGAGATACATTTCAGGGGATTAGTCATATACTTGAATTATGTGGTAGGACGAAGTCAGTTTTTTAAAGTTTGCTTGAATATTGAGGTTGCAGTTGCCAAACCTTTATGTGAGAACTGAAGTGTTCACGCTGTTGGCTTGACATCACGAATTGTGAATTTAGTCAGAATACTGTTTTTAAATGACTTGTGTATCTAGAAAAAATCATGATGACAGAATGTTGTCTAAATAACCTTTATTTATAATTACAATTTATATGAACCATATTATACTTGATTCACACCTGCACCGTGAAGGACAAACAAGTATTGCGATTGAGAGTTGTCAAAAACTCATCCTGTTAATCTGTAGTCACATTGTAATAAAGCTTTTGAAGATCCTTGAGTGAGTGTTACTTTCAAATAGAAAATACCCAAATATTATGTTAAGTGAATAGGAGAAACAGCCTAAGACTTGATACATCAATAATGTAGGACAAAACTCAGCACTAACCTGCTCTGGCCATGAGGGATATGAAGCTAAATGTAGAATGCCAATATGGAAAGCAGGCATCATTGACATTTAAAATCATTAAAGATCCCCAGTAAATAGATTGTTGTGATACATTGTCCATCTTAAATATAATCACATTACAATCCCAACAATGACCAGCATGCCTTCTCATTTCACCAAAAATAAATGTCAGTTTTCCCAACTATCTCCAGCAGGGTACAACATTTCAAAAAGGAAGAGAACATTTAAATAGAAAAGTCAGTATAATAGTAGCAAGATGACACCTCCCAAGTCACATGCGATCTTAGTAGTGAATCCAGTCGACTTGTTGTTTGATAAGCTATAGAGCCCTCAAGAGCTCAAGAGCTTATGAACACATTTTACGCAAATGTAACCTGCAACCCTTTAGCTCAACAGTCAGGGTCAAGATATGTTTTTTGTTGAAATCCACAAGCCGGACGTGGACACTACCTTCTGTTCCCCGACTGAGGTAGTTCACTAGAATTATACCTGCACCTCACCAGTCTGGAGGATTGAGGTTAAATCCAGAAGCCAAATGATGTTAGGGCCTATTCTGCAAACGGACAGACCTGTTTCCTTGTATATCCTAAACTATAGCACACGGGACGTCTATTACAACACAACAAACCACCTGGACCTCGCCGATATATATATATATATTTTATTATTATATTATTGGATGATATTGTACCATTGCTGTTACACGTTTTTAATATAACGTATCATACTAATCGAAGGGGTGTAAATATGCCATCAGAATTTTTCAACTTGCAAAAGCACACTGAGGTGCTCCCAATTTCCCTGCCTTGCAGTACAGTTGATCAGTGACCAGGAGGTAATGTTCGTATTTGTTTATTGCATGTGTTGTTTGCTGTGCTAGCGGGCCAGAACAAATTCCTTGTTTGCTGTAAACTTACATGACCACAAGAAACTGTTCGGATTCTGACATTCTAGTTGCAGCATACTGACTGGTAGTGACTCAAGATGTGGGTTGTGGGATGTGGGCCACGCTGTCTATATGCCAGACACCTTATTGGTGCAGCCGGTCACATGATCACCGTATTGATATTGCCAATCTTTGGAAGGGCAATTTTTACACCCAATCCTGGTCTGTGATGTAACCTCCAGCCTCCGCTATGTTGTCGTTGGAGATCAACGTGGAAGGCTCGTGCCACAGCCCCTTCAGCTGCAAGCCCTGGTGAAAGGGTTTCGTCATTTCACCAGAGTGGACGGCAGAGGGAAGGCCAAGGCGATCTCTGAGCCGAAAACGGTGCCATGTCTGCTTCTACTGCTCTTTTCAAAGGCGATGGTCAGATCAGAGTCAGGTTTATTCGCCAAGTCTGTTTACACACATAAGGAATCTGTTCTAACCCATAGCTGCAGGATTTAGAACACACATTTTAAAACGTACACGAACAGCGCAAACAGAGCAACACACATATCACCGAACAGTCCAATAAGAGACCATATGTGTTGTATGTATCTAAATGAATAGTGCAAGGTGTAGTGGATATCTGTGAGGCGGTGTCTTGGTCGACACTTTGCTTTTTCATCCAATACTATTCTGTGGACATGTCTTCGAATGACCCCAAACACACCTTCAAGACGGCCACTGACTTGCTAAAGAAGCGGAGGGTAGAGGATATGGACTGGCCAAGCATGTATCCAGATCTGAACCCTGTTGAGCATCTGTGGGGCATCCTCAAACGGAGGGTGGAGGGTTAAGGCAGTGCTGGAAAATAATGGTGGTCACACAAAATATTGACACTCTGGGCACAATTTGGACATATTTAACAGTGTACTCACCGTTGTTGCCAGCGGTTCAGACATTAATGGCTGTGTGTTGAGTTATTTTGAGGGGACAGCAAATGTACACTGCTATACAAGCTGTACACTCACTACTTTACATTGTAGCAAAGTGTCATTTCTTCAGCAGTGTCACATGAAAAGGTATAATCAAATATTTACAGAAATGTGAGGGGTGTACTCACTTTTGTGAGCTACTGTATATACACGCTGCTACATTCTGATTGGCTGATGCTGAGTGAGTACATTCAAATACCGTTCACATGGTTTGCCAACAGTTGCTGCTCAAATTACACATTCACTTTTGAAAGTGCCCCATAAATGATGGGACAAACTAACGTCTTCCTCTGGGGTACATAGTGGGGTTGCCTCTTGGAAATAAACACTTATGCAGCATTTTCTGCTAACATAGTTAAATCATTAAGCCCGATTCGATAAAGATTTTTTATAGATATACTGAGTGTACTAAAATTACTGAACTCAAATGGAATATCAGCCGGTCCAGTTTGTTGACTGGAAATACATTAGCAGTGTCTTTTACCCTCCACCAGAGGGCAGTAGCGATCAATTGTGTACAAGCATGATACTTTCATAATGTTTAGCAAATAAGTGGAATAGTGGTTAGTGGTCAAGGGAGACTTTTAATCCCTGATATTGAGCCTCATGTCACTTAAATCTCACGACAATGGTGCTAAAGATATTAAATCGTACATCGAATCGCGCCGTGCTGCGTTGGAAAACAGCACTTTCTCCCTGCTCCCACCGTCTGTGGCGAAAACACGCAGCTGGCAGTGCGTTTGTCCTGGTGGGTGTCAATTTGCATGTAAATAAAATGGCTCACAGGGCTCCGGTTTCCAACAGTAAAAGTGTCCAGGATTAGAGATGTTAGATTGTGTATAAACGTGGCACACATATACATAAACATGTGCTGTCTGTACAAGGCGCTCGGTGGTGAATAAGAGACGACATGACGGGTAACAGTAGAAACATCGTGTGATCTGGTCTCCCTCGGGAACGTCCCTCACTACCGCCGCAGAACGGCACAACGGGGCGGCTTCAAACCCTGTCTTAGTCGGTGTTTAATAGGCGCTTATGACTGTTGTGGTCCTCATAATACACACGTTTCAAATGTTTTATTTAAAAAAAAAAAAAAAAGATAAAAACGGAAAACACTTTTTAACCTATTAAAACAGTAAGTGACACCTAAATGGAACACACCATTTAAAATACACCACTAAATAATAAACAAAGAGCCATCCTTGGCCCACACACTTGACCACATGCTGGCACCAGTATACTTGTTCGATCTCTCAGTGAGCCAAACTGGCCACGTTTCTGCCTGATAAGCAATCCTATTAGCCAAGGAGGTAGGATCCTTCCTTTCATTTGGTGCCATACTTTGTCACTGAGTCACTGATTATGACAATTCAAGAAGACATTTTTATAAGCAATATTCTACAAATTGATTACACATGAACACACATATATGTATACACGGACACACACACACACACACACACACACACACACACACACACACACACACACACACACATAGACACCCACACACAATACAGGTTAAACATAAGTTGAGGAATGACCTGAGGAATTCATTCCACAATGGGTGGAAAATAAATGGTGGCCTTGTTTTGGTGGACCTCTATGGATCTCAGCGGTTCAATGTTAGGCGAGATTTAGCATCTGGGCCCATGCATAATAATGTCATTAAAACACGCTAATCACATCAGTGCAGTGCTGGATCCCCACACTCCCCCAAACACATGCACACACTCGCAGACATTCCCCGGCCTTTAGGGTGGCGAGGCTGTAACACCATCAGGAGCCAGTAGAGGGCAGTGTGGCGCCTGCATGAAAGCCTCGTGTAACCGCTGTTGTGGACTGGACCCTTAATAGGATGCGGGACCTTGCTGCCTCATGACTCATGTGGTGCTGTTGCCCTGTGCTGAATCAACTGTAGGGCATGTGCGTTATCTAGCCGCTTAGCCGACGATCGTGTCCTGAATGACTTATGGACCTGGGTAATACTAATAGCACGGGTGTCCTAATCTCCTTTATGTAATTAGCTTCTGTGCTTATTCTTCTCCGTAGCCTCTCATGACAAACTGGCTGATATAGAGCTGCAATTTGGTGGGAACCCATTTCAATCTACTGCCACTGTTCATCTGTGTTTCTGATATTGGACACGCTGAGCCAGGGCTATTTGGTCCTGGAACTACAGTTGTGAAATTCCTCTTAAAGTTTAAGTGATTCCTCTTTTTCCCTGAATCAGGAGGCGATAAGGAATATGTACAAAGCATCCCGCCTGGTAATCTGAAAGAGTAGATCATTTGTTGAAAGTTATAACTGTAACTAGAACACAGCATAATATATTATGTTGTCATTTTCACCTTCTGTTCTTTCTAATACCTCTGACATGGTAAAAAGACTGCTAATAGTATATACTGTATAAATATATATTGTAAATATAATAATAAATATATAATTTCTGACAAGGTAAACAAACTGCGAATAATATATACTGTGTAATGTAATATTGTATTAATATATATTGTAAATATAATAATATATATATCTTCTGACACGGTAAAGAGTCTGCTAATTATATATACTGTATATATATATTTCTATGACCTCTGACACTGTATCCAGTCTGATAATAATAGATACCGTATATATATTTCTATAACCTCTGACACAGTAAACAGACTGCTAATAATATATAATACCGTATATATATTTCTATAACCTCTGACACAGTAAACAGACTGCTAATAATATATAATACCGTATATATATTTCTATAACCTCTGACACATTAAACAGACTGCTAATAATATATAATACCGTATATATATTTCTATAACCTCTGATACAGTAAACAGACTGCTAATAATATATAATACCGTATATATATTTCTATAACCTCTGACACAGTAAACAGACTGCTAATAATATATAATACCGTATATATATTTCTATAACCTCTGACACAGAGTAAACAGACTGCTAATAATATATAATACCGTATATATATTTCTATAACCTCTGACACAGTAAACAGACTGCTGATAATATATAATACCGTATATATATTTCTATAACCTCTGACACAGTAAACAGACTGCTGATCTTGCCTCGCTGTTATATCCTAACTTCTGCTCTCTCTCTGTCGCTCTCTCATTCTTTTTGTCAGTCTCACTCTCCCTTTATTTCTCTTGTTCTTTCTTGTCTCTCTCTGTCTCCATGTTTCTCTTTCATACTCTCTCTCTCTCTCGCTGTTACTCCCTCACTTCCCCTCTGTAGTTGACTCTGTGTTTACTATACGACGATGCCATCTCTCCATGCACTGCGATAACTCAGACCTGATGCCATTTTAGTGGGCAGCGCCAGCCTCAAATTCCTCATGTCTTCTCCGAGGGGCCTGCCGATGATACTGATTGGTGCTGGCACATGGACTCAGCTGTGCCCGCACATCTTCCCTGGGATGCTAGAACGGGCACACGGGCAAGGGAAACGCCTCCTCCTACAGTACCCGATGTGACCTGCCTGCCACAGACTGTGAGGGGGGAGACAGGGGAGGAGGGGGGGGGGTCGGTTTGGAGTCGAATAGACGGAACGATGTGAGAGGGGTGACGGAGGGAGAGAAGCCAAAGGGAGAAGAAATAACAGAGAAGAAAAGGAGAAAGAGGGGACATATAGGAATGAGGATGATTTTAGAAAGATATAGAGTGGGATGAGTGAGAAGGATGAGAGAGATATGAGAGGGATATGAGAGAGATATAGAGTGGGATGAGTGAGATATGAGTGAGATATGAGAGGGATACGAGAGAGATATAGAGTGGGATGAGTGAGATATGAGTGAGATATGAGAGGGATACGAGAGAGATATAGAGTGGGATGAGTGAGATATGAGAGGGATACGAGAGGGATATAGAGTGGGATGAGTGAGAAGGATGAGAGAGATATGAGAGGGATACGAGAGGGATATAGAGTGGGATGAGTGAGATATGAGAGGGATATGAGAGAGATACGAGAGAGATATAGAGTGGGATGAGTGAGATATGAGTGAGATATGAGAGGGATACGAGAGAGATATAGAGTGGGATGAGTGAGATATGAGTGAGATATGAGAGGGATACGAGAGAGATATGAGAGTGGGATGAGTGAGATATGAGAGGGATACGAGAGAGATATAGAGTGGGATGAGTGAGATATGAGAGGGATATGAGAGAGATACGAGAGAGATATAGAGTGGGATGAGTGAGATATGAGTGAGATATGAGAGGGATACGAGAGAGATATAGAGTGGGATGAGTGAGATATGAGAGGGATACGAGAGAGATATAGAGTGGGATGAGTGAGATATGAGTGAGATATGAGAGGGATATGAGAGAGATATAGAGTGGGATGAGTGAGATATGAGTGAGATATGAGAGGGATACGAGAGAGATATAGAGTGGGATGAGTGAGATATGAGTGAGATATGAGAGGGATACGAGAGAGATATAGAGTGGGATGAGTGAGATATGAGTGAGATATGAGAGGGATACGAGAGAGATATAGAGTGGGATGAGAGAGGAATATGAGTGAGATATGAGTGGGATATGAGTGAGATATGAGTGAGATATGAGTGAGATATGAGTGAGATATGAGAGTGATATGAGTGAGATATGAGTGAGATATGAGTGGGATATGAGTGAGATATGAGTGAGATATGAGTAAGATATGAGTGGGATATGAGTGAGATATGAGTGAGATATGAGTGAGATATGAGTGAGATATGAGTGAGATATGAGAGGGATACGAGAGAGATATAGAGTGGGATGAGAGAGGAATATAGTGAGATATGAGTGGGATATGAGTGAGATATGAGTGAGATATGAGTGAGATATGAGTGAGATATGAGAGAGATATGAGTGAGATATGAGTGGGATATGAGTGAGATATGAGTGAGATATGAGTAAGATATGAGTGGGATATGAGTGAGATATGAGTGAGATATGAGTGAGATATGAGTGAGATATGAGTGAGATATGAGGGATACGAGAGAGAGGGATGAGAGAGGAATATGAGTGGGATATGAGTGAGATATGAGTGAGATATGAGTGAGATATGAGTGAGATATGAGTGAGATATGAGAGGGATACGAGAGAGAGATATGAGAGAGATCTGGGGTGGGATAAGTGAGATATGAGTGGGATATGAGTGAGATATGAGTGGGATATGAGTGAGATATGAGCAGGGTTAATGAGAGATGGGATATATAAGACATAGAAAATAAAAGAGGGATAAGAGAGAGGAGGGAATGGATGAGAGAGAACACAGCTGCTTCCTATAGCAGGCTGCACCTCCCTCCTCCTCCTCCCCATTCCTACCTCTTCCTCCCCATTCCTCCCTCTTCCTCCCTCCTCGTCCCTCCTCCTCCCTCCTCCTCCTCCCTCCTCTCCTGTTACATGGGCTGTTTACTGCCAACAGGGGGGTTGAAAATCCTCCTGAATGCTGGGGCTTAGCTGCTGCTGTTTAATATTCATTTGGTCTGTCTGTCTCTTTTATCGTCATAATTGTGAAATCGTTTGAATACAAACCTTCACACACTTAGTTGATGTCACTTTTCTATTTTTAGTCTGTTTCTTCGTTTGCGTGTCAAGCAGACCTGGAATGAAATGACAGCCTAATTACCATAACACTAGCTACATCAGATTCTTACTATAGCAGTGCAAACAGTCAGTGCCGCAATTGATGTTACAACGAAAACAATAACGCCAATACTTCCATGCACGACCTAAGTTTAGGAAATCTAAGTTTCTTGTCATTACCATTATTTGATATCATTTGTGTTTTTCAATTTATTGCCATATGAAGTGCAGTTTAAAGTTATGTACAGTATATAACTGTGTTCTGAGAGATCAATATTTCATCGGCTTCTTTCATATTTTCGTCCGTCTTTCGGCTGCTGCCTTCATCGTCTGCATGGCAACCTGGCTGTTAAAACACGAGCAGTTCATTCAATGGGTGCCATTTAATTAGTCTCTCCTTGCACCTTTGCCAGTCCAGTTGCCCAACAGTGTTGTATGAGTGTTCAGGGACTAGAGAGAGAGAACGGAAACAGCAGCTCTCAAAGAAATTAAGGTTAATGTACCGTTAATGTGGCCCGTGTTGATACTCAATTGTGCGCGAGAAAGAGAGATCCTTTATGCCTTTGGGATTCCCACATTGAAGGCAGAGTCACACCCAAAATCAAAGTTTGCCATATGGATCAAAAGCAGCCGTTACAGAGGAGCTGAGTACCATGCGAAATGCTATGGGAGAAATGTGCATGTCTCATCCTATATGAAGGGGAAATATGGGTACCATTAACATATTTATGGTTTTGGTCTCCTTATGTTCTTTTAGAAGTAAAATACTGTGAAACTTAGTATCAATATTGGCATCATTGCAAGGACATCCTCTATACGTGTCCACCGGTCACTACTAACCCCACCTACCTCCACCCTATAACCACCCAGAGCCACCCACCACCACCCACATCCGTCCACAGCTACCCACCTCCACCCAGAGCCACCCACCCACCGGCACCACCACCACCACCCACCACCCCCCTTAGCCAAGCTCCACCACCCACCACCACCCTCAGCCTACCACCCCTTCTCTCCCCTCCCCCTCCTGCATGGGTGGTTGCACACTTGCTATCGCTAACTCCAACTGCTATGCATAATTAAGGCTACAGTGAAGGTGCTCTTTCTTTCTCTCCCCCACCATCCCTCTCCCTCCCTCTCTCTCCCTCACCCTCTCTCACTCTCTCTCTGCAGTGGTGGTGGTTGCCGATGCGGCAAGGGAGAAACCATGAGACTCCTCCCCTCTTCTGTATATCCAGTAGACCCCTCCCCTATCCTGTAGATACATTAGACCCCTCCCCTCTCCTGTAGATAGAGTAGACCCCTCCCTCTCCTGTAGATACAGTAGACTCCTCCCCTCTCCTGTAGATACAGTAGACCCCTCCCCTCTCCTGTAGATACAGTAGACCCCTCCCCTCACCTGTAGATACAGTAGACCCCGCCCCTCACCTGTAGATACAGTAGACCCCTCCCCTCTCTTGTAGATACAGTAGACCCCTCCCCTCACCTGTAGATACAGTAGACCCCACCCCTCTCCTGTAGATACAGTAGACCCCTCCCCTCTCTTGTAGATACAGTAGACCCCTCCCCTGTCCTGTAGATACAGTAGACCCCTCCCCTGTGATGGAAGAACCAGACTGTAAATGTGTCAGAAAGACCAGACTGGGCAGGTGGTGAGAGAACCAGGCTGGGCAGGTGGTGGGAGAACCAGGCTGGGCAGGTGGTGGGAGAACCTGGCTGGGCAGGTGGTGGGAGGAACAGGCTGGGCAGGTGGTGGGAGAACATGCCTGGGCAGGTGGTGGGAGAACATGCCTGGGCAGGTGGTGGGAGGACCAGGCTGGGCAGGTGGTGGGAGAACCAGGCTGGGCAGGTGGCTACCACAGCAAGGGCCTGCCAACCAGATTACGCATTCATCATGTAGTTATGTTTTTTTCGTTTTCTTTCTGTTGATCTAGCCTTGAGGGAAGCCCCCTTACAAAACGTTTTCCTTACATAAAAGTAATACTGTAAGAACTGTATCAGACAATATGGCACAACGGCATGGGGTATGTGGCTAAAACTACAGAGACTAAGTGCTAATCTAGAGGTTTGTTTTATGTAAACTCATGAACGAGTTACCACACTCTGCATCTGGTGCTTCATCCACAACACCACCAAGCAAGGAGGGACAAGTTGCCTTCTATGGGGCGTAGGCACGTGTTTAAAAAACACACAGTCGGTAGCATTTTGTTTTGTTACAGAGATATAAGAAAGGAGTAATAATACAAATCGAGGTTAAATAGGTAGAATCGGACAAAGTGAAAAAACTGAGCAGAAGATCTGCAGCACAAACACATATATTTTCATAACAGGACAGATGAAATCGCTGTCTCACAGGTTAGAAAATAAACCTCCTGGAGTTGTGATACCGCATCCTTAAATTAAAGATGCTTCTATTCCTTCATTGTGGTCCATAGGTAAACTGATTCTACACTCATTATGGTCAATAGGTAAACTGAGTCTACACTAATTATGGTCAATAGGTAAACTGATTCTACACTCATTATGGTCAATAGGTAAACTGAGTCTACACTAATTATGGTCAATAGGTAAACTGATTCTACACTCATTATGGTCAATAGGTAAACTGAGTCTACACTAATTATGGTCAATAGGTAAACTGAGTCTACACTAATTATGGTCAATAGGTAAACTGAGTCTACACTAATTATGGTCAATAGGTAAACTGAGTCTACACTAATTATGGTCAATAGGTAAACTGAGTCTACACACTAATACACTAATTATATGAGTCAATATTGTGGTGCAAACTGAGTCTACACTAATTATGGTCAATAGGTAAACTGAGTCTACACTAATTATGGTCAATATGCAAACTGAGTCTACTACACTAATTATGGTCAATAGGTAAACTGAGTCTACACTAATTATGGTCAATAGGTAAACTGAGTCTACACTAATTATGGTCAATAGGTAAACTGAGTCTACACTAATTATGGTCAATAGGTAAACTGAGTCTACACTCATTGTGGTCAATATGCAAACTGAGTCTACACTAATTATGGTCAATAGGTAAACTGAGTCTACACTAATTATGGTCAATAGGTAAACTGAGTCTACACTAATTATGGTCAATATGCAAACTGAGTCTACACTCATTGTGGTCAATATGCAAACTGAGTCTACACTAATTATGGTCAATAGGTAAACTGAGTCTACACTAATTATGGTCAATAGGCAAACTGAGTCTACACTAATTATGGCAAACTGAGTCAATTATGGTCAATAGGTAAACTGAGTCTACACTCATTGTGGTCAATATGGCAAACTGGTCAATAGTAAACTAGTCTACACTAATACACTCATTATGGTCAATACTGAGTCAATATGGTCAATATGGTAAACTGAGTCTACACTCAAATTGAGTCTACACTAATTATGGTCAATAGGTAAACTGAGTCTACACTAATTATGGTCAATTATGGGTAAACTGAGTCTACACTCATTGTGGTCAATATGCAAACTGAGTCTACACTAATTATGGTCAATAGGTAAACTGAGTCTACACTAATTATGGTCAATATGCAAACTGAGTCTACACTCATTGTGGTCAATATGCAAACTGACTCTACACTAATTATAGTCAATAGGTAAACAGAATCTACACTAATTATGGTCAATAGGTAAACTGAGTCTACACTAATTATGGTCAATATGCAAACTGAGTCTACACTCATTGTGGTCAATATGCAAACTGAGTCTACACTAATTATGGTCAATAGGTAAACTGAGTCTACACTAATTATGGTCAATAGGCAAACTGAGTCTACACTAATTATGGTCAATAGGTAAACTGAGTCTACACTAATTATGGTCAATATGCAAACTGAGTCTACACTAATTATGGTCAATATGCAAACTGAGTCTACACTAATTATGGTCAATAGGTAAACTGAGTCTACACTAATTATGGTCAATAGGTAAACTGAGTCTACACTCATTATGGTCAATAGGTAAACTGAGTCTACACTCATTATGGTCAATAGGCAAACTGAGTCTACACTCATTGGCAGGAGAAGATTGTGCTTGTCTTCATTACGATAACCACAAAGTGCCAATCTGTCCCATTTATTTATTTATTTTCCCTGTGCATTGAGGCATTTGCTCACATCAAATCGCATGTATGAGTAAGAATGAGGTGGATTATTTTGCTATGCAATTGTCCGACCAACTCTGTTTCTACAGGTTGAAACTGGATGTAAAGCTACAGCGGGACCGAAATTATGGCAGAACTTGGCACGCTCTCGTAATGGGCAGATCTGGTGATAAATGCGCTAGTTAGTGTAAAAACGACTCCTATAGTTACTAATTTCTGATTGACATCACAGCAAAATGTTATGACTTATGGCAAAAAAAAATTGTTGTCAACATTCATCGAAGGTCACGCAGGCCTGAGACACACTGTGCTGACCACCACTTGAATGTCGAAGCGAAGCTCAGCGGTTTCCCTTGTCCTCTTTCAGATAAACGCATTACGAATCTCTGATGTTCTCTTCCCTCTACGTACAGAAGTTCCATTCTCAATTTTAAGCTCCGAAATCCCCGCATACAGTCGAGGCTTTGCAACGGAATCCTTCACAGCTGATAATGAGAAGGCAATTGCTGTTAAATCCAATGGGAGTTTTCACGGAGATGCAGATGAATACGTCGTTTCAGCCACATGACATCCACCCACAATTATATCACGGGACACACCGGGGGGAATTTTAACTGGCGGGGAATCTCCCAGCAGGCAACGCTTCACTGCTGTGTGGGCATCACCACCTGTCTTACTGGGTTGCCTCCCCTGCTTGAAGCTTCATCCGCTTCCTATCTAATATTTATTAACTGCTGGGATATTCCTGACAAGTAATCAATTTGATTGGCTAACAATGCTCAGGGGCCGGCGTTGTATGTGTGAGTGTGTGTGTGTGTTTGTGTTTGTGTGTGCGCGTCTCTGGGTGACAGTAAGTGTGTGTGTACTGTAGCTGACTCTTGTGTGTGTGTGTGTGTTTGTGTGCGTGTGTGTGTGTGTTTGTGTGTGTGCGTCTCCGGGTGACACTCAGTGTGTGTGTACTGTAGCTGACTCTTGTGTGTGTGTGTGTGTATGTTTGTTTGTGTGTGCGCGTCCCTGCATGACAGTCAGTGTGTGTGTGCTGTAGCTGACTCTTGTGTGTGTGTGTGTGTGTGTATGTTTGTTTGTGTGTGCGCGTCCCTGCATGACAGTCAGTGTGTGTGTACTGTAGCTGACTCTTGTGTGTGTGTGTGTGTGTGTCTGTTTGTTTGTGTGTGCGCGTCCCTGCATGACAGTCAGTGTTTGTGTGTGTTGTAGCTGACTCCTGTGTGTGTGTGTGTTTGTGTGCGTGTGTGTGTTTGTGTGTGTGCGTCTCTGGGTGACACTCAGTGTGTGTGTGTGTGTACTGTAGCTGACTCTTGTGTGTGTGTGTGTATGTTTGTTTGTGTGTGCGCGTCCCTGCATGACACTCAGTGTGTGTGTGTGTGCTGTAGCTGACTCCTGTGTGTGTGTGTGTGTGTTTGTGTGCGTGTGTGTGTGTTTGTGTGTGTGCGTCTCTGGGTGACACTCAGTGTGTGTGTGTGTACTGTAGCTGACTCTTGTGTGTGTACACATGTACATTCTTGAGCTTGTGACAATTCTGACGTTAACGAGTTCTATTTGAATTAATCACATGTAATAAATAGCCCTCGTATTGTCAGACGGTGTGAAAACGCACGTGGACGCCCGCTGGGAATGCCGCGCACGTGGACATCGTGTAAACCTCGTCGTCGAGACGACTCCCGTCTGTCACTACCACCGAGCTGACGGCGCGGCATTACGTGTTACGGAGGAGCGAGAGTGTGCCGAGGAGAGACGTGCCGAGTAGAGATGTGCCGTGGAGAGATGTGCCGAGTAGAGATGTGCCGTGGAGAGATGTGCCGAGTAGAGATGTGCCGAGGAGAGATGTGCCGAGTAGAGATGTGCCGAGTAGAGATGTGCCGAGTAGAGATGTGCCGAGTAGAGATGTGCCGGGGAGAGATGTGCCGGGGAGAGATGTGCCGTGGAGAGATGTGCCGAGTAGAGATGTGCTGTGGAAAGATGTGCCGAGTAGAGATGTGCCGTGGAGAGATGTGCTGAGGAGAGATGTGCAGAGGAGAGATGTGCCGAGTAGAGATGTGCCGAGGAGAGATGTGCTGAGGAGAGATGTGCCGAGTAGAGATGTGCCGTGGAGAGATGTGCTGAGGAGAGATGTGCAGAGGAGAGATGTGCCGAGTAGAGATGTGCCGGGGAGAGATGTGCCGAGGAGAGATGTGCCGAGTAGAGATTTGCCGGGGAGAGATGTGCCGCGGCGCCGGTGAACAGACATGGGATAACTCCCTCCCGTACGTCTGTCCTGGGTCGTCCTCGTTCCCTCGCTCTCCCTCTAGCCCTTGCTCGTCCGTCACCGTCTCGCCGGCGGAAAGCCCCGGTGAGAAATATATCTCTCACATACATTAGGGATAAAAAAACACTGCGGGAATGTGTCGTACGGCGGGGTCGATTTTATTGCGGCATTCTGAGGTCGTCCCTCGTCGTGCCGGGGGACATCATCAATCAAACGTCGGTTCCCTCACGCCGCCGCTGTCCCCTCGTGGTGGCGGCGGTGGTTACGGGCGGGGTGCTCCTCGGGCCGACCCGTTCCTCGACAGAGGTGATGCAGCCGTTCGCCGCCATCCGTCACTCGAACGGTATGGTTGTCGCCGTCGTGTCGTTCTTCCTGACCTTTGTCGGTAGTTGCCGCTGCCACATCGGCCGAGAAACGACATCGGACGGGTCGAGAGATAATTGGCCTCCCGGGCTTGTCAGGTGTATGGTTGGCTGGTCTAGTCTTTAGTCAACCGTACAATGACACCTGAGCCATTTAGAAAACACGGGGTCGTCACGGTTATATAGAAGAGATTGAAACCCCTGCCATATGTATACAATAGGAAACAATACAAAGCCTAGGAAACAATTTGTTTCGTTACAGAAGGTGTCTGACAAGTGTGCATTATACTGTATCTGAGGCAGACTAGTGTGCATTATACTGTATCTGAGACAGACTAGTGTGCATTATACTGTATCTGAGACAGACTAGTGTGCATTATACTGTATCTGAGACAGACTAGTGTGCATTATACTGTATCTGAGACAGACTAGTGTGCATTATACTGTATCTGAGACAGACCAGTGTGCATTATACTGTATCTGAGACAGACTAGTGTGCATTATACTGTATCTGAGGCAGGCTAGTGTGCATTATACTGTATCTGAGGCAGACTAGTGTGCATTATACTGTATCTGAGGCAGACTAGTGTGCATTATACTGTATCTGAGACAGACTAGTGTGCATTATACTGTATCTGAGACAGACTAGTGTGCATTATACTGTATCTGAGACAGACTAGTGTGCATTATACTGTATCTGAGGCAGACTAGTGTGCATTATACTGTATCTGAGGCAGGCTTAGATTCCAGTCTTGTTAAGTGGGATACACACTCAACGCTCTTTTAGAGTCTTAAGTATTTCGAGTGGAAACAGGGTTAAACTGACACGGTGAGAGCCGGCGCTTGGTCGCTCCCGGTAACACCAGACTAATCCTTTTTCTTCCAAAGTCAGGTGGATTGTGATTCGAGCAGAACTCCTTCCGCCCTTCACACTCCAGGAGAAAGTCACCAACATCGACAATTAGTCCAGATCAAACCTCCTCCCGCAGATCGCAGCAACTTAATGTCCTGTGAAATCATATTTAACTCCTCTGAGGAAAGGGGAGAAAAAAAACAGCTTTTTTATAGGGGGAAACGGGGCTGTATCAACGAAAGAGGGCAAATGATTACGTTGTATGTTGAGAGAGCACAATTGGATACATGTCAGCTGGGCCGATATATTCACGCGTACAGTTTAGTTGTGCTCATTACTGTCATATTTAAACGTCATTTTTCTCATTTACTAGTCCATTAGCTATCTCTTCATAGACTAATGTCCCTGCCGTATAGTCAAAGCTGTAGTACGTTTGGCAGTATACGTGATTGATCACCTGTAATGACCTCTCCAGCAAGAAGGAGAATGATGCCTCGCAGGCTGTCAATCGCTATAGCCTGGCTTGACAGTGACCCAATAAAACATAGATTATGGGCGAGGCTGTAAAATAGCGATTGAATAGGATCTCAATGGATCGTGCTGTTCAACCCTCAATTTGTGCGACCATTGTAGCATTCCCTCAAAAAACAGTGCCTTCTTATCGGCTCCAAACGTTCTGCAATCAAATTAACAGACCTTGTCGAAACCCTAAGCCCCGATCGCTAATTACCAGCGCAGCCCATTCTTCTTTAAAAGCAGAAAATCAAACATTAAACCTGTGGACAGAACAGTGAGCGCTTCTAATTGCGATGCTGTGGAGAAGGGGCAGTAGAGGAACCAGTCAGTCAGGAAAACAGGCAGACTAGCCTGACTGAAGCGAAGACCCCGCTAATCCTCCACTGTGATTATTCAGCCAAACCCTTCATGAGCTGCGCCCGGCAGCAGCGACCACAAGGAGAGGATAAAAGCATTTCGGGGCCAGATAGGATCTGGGGGTTTTCATTAGAATGTAACGCTACAGTATCGGCCGCAGCATCTGAATTTACCCCCTCCCATTTCCATCCTTTCTATCGTGCTCCTCCCTGGTTTCTGATACAATCTGCTTTTCCCTCCCTTTTCTGTCAGACTACCTCTTGTCTTTTCATTCCTTAACTCACGAGGTCTGTTTGTCCCTTTATTTCCTTGTGTCTTTCTTGGACCATCTCAAAGTTTTTATTGAAAAAGTTATTATGTTATGTTTTTTCCTGATACTTGAAGGTTTTCTTGTGTGTCAGTACTAGTTTGTCGCTTTAGATACCCTATGTTTGAATTTCTAGTACTTACCCTTTTTGTGAAGGTGTCCTTTGCATATTTAGGTATTTTTGTTCAGTTGAAAATAAATAAATGAAAGTTTAACCATTCATGAACTACTTGAAAGGAAAAGTGAATTTACTGAATTGTGGTTTAGTTGAGTTTGTTTTTTTGCAAATAGCACAGACCTGGTTTGGGTTTATAAATAGTTGGGTATTTAATTTGAGCGTTTGCCTTCTTCATATTGTTCAGCATTGTTTCTATATGGATAGTCATGTTAGTCTATAAAGTGAGTGTTTGAGCTTATATCACTGCTTTTGCCCGTTAGTTGTCGCTCTACGTAAGCGCACTTTATTTTCATTGACATTCTTTATATTTTCCGGTCGATGTTGTGTTTGTTTGGTTTCATAATCGAACGAGTTCCTGGCTCTGCTTGTCGCTTTCTCTGCACTTCATCCGAGTTCGTGACATGAATGCTCCGGATTTGATTACTCAAAGGATATGCAGGGCTCCTTGTGTGGTCTCCTTCAACCTCGATGGGGCCCCGAAAAAAAGAAGTCAGGCCCACTCATAGAACATGATTGCAAGGCTTTTGAGATGAGCTGTAATGCAACACATTTTCATCTGTATGGTGGAAATAGTTTAGTTAAAGGTGCTTCCAAACTGCAACTGCCACTTTGTTTTTCCGCCCTGCTTATTGGAAATGTTTTTAGGAAGTTACACGTTTTTCACACAAATATTGCAAGGGGGCCCAATGAGATGTTGGTGCACCGGGGCCTCGAATGTGGCAGTCCGGCACTGTGTACGACACCACAGAGCATCTGAACCACAGGGCAATGAAGAGATCAACTACATGATGACAATAGCCCCCGTTTCCTTCTCTCTCATCACATCTTCCAAAGACAACCACACTTTGAGGAATCCGTCATTTGTATTCCTACATAGGCGGGGATTTCAGGTCCTACCTGCTAAAAAGGCACACAGCTTTTGATTCAAAAATGAATTGGGGTTCTTGTCTCCTGCCATTGATGACATACCGGGATGTTCCCCCGCGGTGCTGCTCCGCTGGTGACGGGAAAACTTGCCATGAGTCGGCCCGGAAATCCTCGGTGCCA